>OZ023273.1:91831085-92328695 GCA_964007475.1 Hybos culiciformis | reverse complement strand
GTTTACAGATGACATAAGAAGATCCTTGAGCTTCAACATAGATTTCGATTTTTATTCCGATTTATTAACTTACTTATTTAAAATTGAATATTTTCTTTTTTTTTTTTCTTTCAGGAGGAAACGACTAATTAAAACCAAATTTAACACATATCGAAAGCACAAAGTATTTATATTTATTTGTTGTTGGAAAAAAAAAACAAATAACTAGCTATACATATATGTATGTATGTTGTATGTTAATTCTGCTGTTTTTAGGAATATTATAAAAAATGTGATATAAATATATGTATATTTAAAAAAAAAAAAGTTAATTTAAAAATTATTATTATAAAGTGCGCGCAAAACTTTTATTAAATTCTCTACCTATAATATAATCGTATTTTTAGTAAATGTTTTAAATAAATAAGATTTATAACATTTTATTTATTTTTGTTTTAATCTTTGTGCATTATATGAATGAATAAAATTTAAATTATAAATAAATTATTTAATTAATAGTAAGTGTTATAAATAATAATAATTACGCTAAAGAAACAAAAATGGCAGAGCAGGCTTCTCAAAATGGCAATTCAGATGCCAATAATGCTAACAAAAAAATTCGCAGATCACCAGAAGTTCAACCTGCCGCCGCAACGACTAGTCATGTTTTAATGAGAGAAAGAAGTTTTATTCGGAATAATCAACAGGTAAAAATTATTATTATCTCGCATAATGATGATCAATAATTTCTCATTGTTTTTAAACGTGAATCATTTTTATGATAAAATTTTATTTAATACTGTGCTATATGTACTGTGAAAATTGATAAAAGATCACACATCTTTGTATCTATGTAGATACATAAGCACTCATAATGACTATTGATATGAGCATTTTAACAGAATATTTATACTTAATGTTCCCCAAACAGAACTTTTCTGAGATTCACAAATACTAATTTAATATTAAGTGTTTCAAGTATTTGTAATATCTGAATTAATTAAAATATGTTTGTCCTTTTTTTTTCCTTTATAGTGAAAGTTATCGCTTGCAATACGAATCGAACTCGTATCGTACCGAATCCTGTTCTGCAGTCATAGTGAAAAACTCAGTATCTACCAAAATCTGAAAAATTTAGGTATTGATGGCATAGTTAAAATCACAAACAAAAACAAAAATTAGCCAAAATATTTTTGAAAATCGGTCGAAAATTTCAAAAAAGTTTTTTTGATTGTTAAATGCTATTAAAATAAAGAACAAATTAAACATAACTATATGGAAATATTGCTTTTATTTACAATAAAATATACTGAATGAAGAATATTAAAAAAAAAGAATAATACCTACAGTATTAACAAACTTTTAACCTATTTTTCTCACATTCGGTTTTTATGTAGATACTGTTTTTTTCACTATGACTGCAGTGTTTTACTTTGGATTATTATTTCATTATAATTATTATACTAGATTCTATAGGGCCTATTCAGTTAATTTGTGCAATAAGAGTGTTGTACAACGATGTGTTGCATTATCTCTTTATTCATTCATGATACAATACGTTTTTCTAATTCACTTCAGGCAGAGCTGTAAGAATTCAAATACTTTCGATATTCAAATACAAAGTAATTGTATTTGATCAATACTTTTCTTAACAAGGAATTGTATTTAGAAAAGTATTGATTACAAAGTAATTGTATTTAAAAAGGAATCAATACTTTTCTAAAAAGTAATTGTATTTATAAAAGTATTGATTACAAAGTAATTGGATTTGAAAAGGAATCAATAAATCAAAGAATAATTTGTTAAATATTTAATTCAAATACCTAAATATGTATATAAAAAAACAAACATCACACAATATACACAAAAATTAATATAAAAAAATGTAATTAATGTATATAAAAAAAATATGTCTATACAAAAACAAATATAACACAATATATATAACGAATCAAACGTTTTGTAAATCAGAGGTATTGCTCTGTTACCTATGGGCAAAATATTTAGTTTATTTGCAGTTTATATAATTTTAATTATATTGAAATTTTGATCGAGATCTTTATTTTAAATTAATTTAAAAATTTCTAAAATTTAAAATAAATGAAGCCACAATTTTTTTTTTGATAAAAAACAATATGGTAACTATGTAATTTGTTTCAACAACGTTTTCCAAAACTCCATAATATTTGTGAAATTTTCGCACAAAAAATTTCAGAAATAATTCACCGGATGCGTGTCGCATAAAAGCGGCAAATATCTTTAATCTAAGAAATATTACAAAAATAAAGAATATAACAAAAATCGTTTAGGCGCCACACTCGAGACTTCTTATCCAATTTTCGTAATTTTCGTGTTCAGCAGTTCTTAAAGATGTTTTTAATAAAAAACGAAAACTTTAAAAAAGCGCAATTAGCTCCAAATATTTTGAAATTATTTCAATTTAATGAATAAAAAAAAATGTTTCTTTTATTCTTTTAGAACATAAATAAGAGACGAAGCATGAATTATTATCCAAGCAATCAACAGCATCAAATGCGCACTAGTGGAAAGCCAGCAATGGAAATATATCGACCACCGAGTAAGATAAACATATCCAAGAAAATGCAAACCATTTTGAGAATGCTTATTTTTTAAATACTATTATGATAAATAATATTTTTTTTATTTTATTACTTTTTTTTTTAATTTGATTTATTAAAAAGTTTTCGATTTCTGAGTTTTCAATTCCTGTAGATTTTTTAGCAAAGTTTTGAATTTAAAAATTAATTGAGAGTAACTATTTCCAATTTTTTTAGTAATGCTTGGGTAAAAATATAAAATCCTTTAATACAGTTTAGCTAAATGCCTTGAAGCTAACATCATAGCTTTCTAATATCGACAAAACGTCTAAAGATATACATAGGAGAATATGAGATCAGTATGTTATTCGAAAATGAATAAGATGGTAAAAACATTAATCCCTTAAAAAAGTTTTTTTTATTTTTGGCAACTGAAAGACTTCTTTCTGATATATTTGTATTCAAAATATATTTCAAAGCAAATGTTGCAATCTAAAAAAAAAAATGAGTATCATTTAATATATATTTTAACTATCAACTTTGAGAAGAATTTATTATTGCGCTTTCCGAGCATTAATTTTAGCTTTTGCATTCTCATTTACTCACTCGTTCTTAATACATTTTTTATGCAATGTTGTATTTTTCTAAATTAATAATTTCTAACTCACAAAGCATATTCTTAAGGAACAAAATGTTTTATTTAAAAAATTTATTAATAAATTTTTTACTCTTGTTTAATATACACTATACACATCTACCTGTTATGTATGTACATCACATCTTCCAAATTCAAAAATAAATTTTACGGAAAAACTAAATTGAATAAAATATTTTGTTGAAAAAAGATGTTCGAATCGATGGTAATTCCTTAAATAAATTGAACGTTAATGCTCAGGAATTTACATTGAATCATACTATTGCTACCAAACAACCATCATCGGTTGATTCCATTCTACAAAATCAAATTCGGTAAATAGATAATAATAAGAAAATTAAATTGTTTTGGTTTTTTTTTTTCATTTTTCGGTTTGCGAACAGAAATAAACTACAATTTACAACATTCTTCTAGTTCATCAATCATATTTCCATCTTCTGGAAATCCTTTCATCACGCAAGGTAAATCAAGTGCTGCTAGTCTCCAACAAATGCAAAATCATTTAGCATCAGCAGCTGCTGCTGCTGCCGTTGGCCGATATCCAGTTTCAAATCAACAGCAGCATTTAAATTTTGCAGGAAATCCGGTCAATCATCGCCCAATTTTGGTATCTCATCCAACAATGATATCTATGACTGTTCCTACTACTATTCAACAATCACATATACCAGTAGTTAATTCACCTTCAAGCGGAAATGTTTTACATGTAAGCAAACACTTTGAATAGTTTAATGTGATTTCTGATGGATTTGAGTGCACATTATGTATAACTTATACACGAAAAAAAGTGATTCAAAAATAATTCTACGTAAAATTTACTTAAAATGGACATTTTTTTCTTGAGCATGTAATTAGATCTATAAAATTGTTATTTTGTTAGGTTTGGTTCCAAAATTTTTTTTAAGCCATCATTTAATATTAACAATACGTTTATATAATAATCCTCACGATATTTGCTCAAATTATATTCGAAAAACTTGTATGTACTTGTATTGAAATATCGGAGTTATCTCTGAATATTTGTTGAATTGAATTTAATCTTATTTGACTAGTAGAACTCAGGTTATTAAATTCAGTGGAAGTCATTTTATTTGTGTTATTTATTATATTAATTATTTAACTGCTTGCTAATTGGGTTGGAATGGTCTAATTTGCTAGAGTTTTTGTTTATAATAAATTAGTTTTTAAAAAAATGAATTGAGATTTAGGTTATATTCAAGTACCTGAAGAATATTAGGTTTAGTGAACGCAGAGCTAGACAACTCAATAATCAATTTTTTAAGAAGAGCGTATTTGCTTCTTTATGATATCAACGTTGGAATATTGCAGTGTTCTTAGTTCTATGGTCTTCGATTTTTCAGTGTGATGTTGAAAGAACAGAGTTAATTATCGTGACCACTTTCTGATTTCACGGTAATTTGCAGACTCTTTGTCAGAGAATAAAGCTTTGTAATGTTCTATATTTGTCTTTGGCAGATAACTGTATTTGTGCGAACTTGTGGAATTTTATGTATTGGAGTTCTCTGTCGTTCAAGAATCTGTGTTATTAATGCATTGACGTTATGTACTACTATTTCCATAGTAGAATATATTTTTTTTAAGTGGAAGTATGTTATTATTAAGTTTTTTTTTTCTTGTTTCGTTTTAGGTTTAGTTCAAGGTGTATGTTATATTAATTATTTTATGATTTTTAATTTTTAATTTTATTGTGATATATTGCTTTAAATTGGCATGTAAAATACATCATGAGAGAAGTTTTATATAAAATACAAATATCATTTATTTTAGAATCAACATCGTGTTAAATTTGCAATTGATCCACAATCAAATAAGAATGCTAATATTTATCAGAATCCAATAAATCAGCAGCAGAATCAATATCATTACAATAATTATCAACAAATAATTAATAATAATCCATTAAATACCTTACAACGATCAAAATCCTTGTCATCTGCTGATACTTTAACACGAGGAATAGCTAACTTGGGCTTAGGATTAGGTCTGGAAGGAAATGACATTGGCCAATTCAAATCTGATATACAAACTTTAATTGATAAAGCCGTTGATGATCCAAATCAGTTAAATGCTAGATCTTTAATGGATTTGGCGATGCAACTAATGCAACGTGCTATTGAAGGACGACGATTTGCATTACCAATATCTCGACTATGTATTTCAATAATAGCCAAAGAAACAAATGAGACATTTTTGGAAGCTCTTTTGAATACTTGCAGACAATGGTATCAAGAAAGAGAAAAGGTATACTATAGATGCACTTTATTATTTTTTCGGAAATAAAATTTGGATATTACAATCATAGGAAATTCATATTCTTTTTGAGATTTTCCAAAATTGTACTGTTAGATATATTTTTAATAAAAATCGAATAAAAACTTTTTTGATATTTATAAATTTACTAAATTTCCAAATAAATAAATAAAAATTTGTTTTGTTTCAAGATTTTATACACAATTCAAGGAATGAAATCACCCTCTCGTACTCGATTTACAGCTTTCATGGCATTTTTAACAGAAATGTATTGTCAGTTACGTCGACGTCAACTTCAGTTACGCACTCAGCATGATGGATCGCCACCACCACTAGTTATATTGATTCTTCTAGCAAGATGCTGTGAAGATTGTGTTAAGCCACCAGTTCGGTCGCTATCAGAGGTAAAATAATAAATGTATATACTAATAATATAATAATGTATGCAATTTACATATAAATCTCCGTTGTCCTTCGGGAAATCGACTAGTAGATACTTAGTTGAAAATTTTGATTTTTGTTTTAACTTTTTTTTACATTACACCGTTAGTAACATTGTCAGTAAGACCACAAAGTAAAATTTTCTAATCTAGGAGGAAAATATGTATATATATATTTTCAGGGAAAACTTAAACTTTTGCATTTGGATTAAGCTGAACTTTATATATTCTTTCACTTTTTCTATTTATTTTCAGATCGAATGCTTGTTTTTTGTTTTAACTTGCATTGGACGAGATTTGGAACAACAACTGCCTCAACAATTAGAAACTTTATTATCATCTGTTCGCGACGCATTTTTGAATTCTGCTGCTTCAGCTCCAGCTATTAGACGTACATTACTACAATTAATTGAATTACAAGCATCAAGATGGCAGCTTCCTGGAAACACTGTTTTATATTACTATCCATCCAATAAGTGAAAAGTTTAATCAATTTTTTTTTTTTTCTTGCTAGTGCTCAAATTATTCCATTTTTGTGGCTTTGTTTTGCTTCTCAAAACAAATTAATTGAGAATGCATTTAAATTAAGCTTAAATCAATTTGAATAGTATATTTGCATCACCTGAATAGCAGTCGAAACACTTTAAGATCAGGTTTCAAAAATATATCAAATGCAGAATTAAATTATTTTATTTTATGAAAAGATGCTCTGCTTTTAAACTATACTTACTACGAAAATAAAATCAATTCAAAAACTAGTCAAAGTAATTTTTATTTAAGATTACAAGTTTTTTATTATAATATAAAAAATGAATTAAAAAACGAACAAATAAACATTATTAATTATTATTAACGGAATCGAAATATATAACATTTCAAAAGTTACACAATTCAAAATATGTTCTTTTAAATAAACACAAAGAAATTAAGCTTATCTTTTATCGCTACTAAAAACTAATCATCTTTGCAAATTCAACTATTTTGTTCTAATAGATCAATATAAAAAATTTATATAAAACTTAAAATTCAGATAAGAACCAATTTATTTATGTTTCACTTTTTGATTATAAATCTGTAGATAAAAATGTTATAATTTTTTATCATTTCTATTATAAAAGAATAACTAAGTAATTTCTTTTTTGAGTTTAGTTACCATTAAACCAAGGTTGTAAAAAATATATTTAAATATTTATTAAAATGTAAAATAATGTTTGGATTTTCATTATACAACAACTATGTATAATAATGTTTAATCAAGAATACATACATGCAAATATAATAATTTACAAATTTTATATTATATTTATTTATTATAATATTAACAACTTTATTAAAACAAACTTAATTTGATTTCACATGTTGATGTACCTTTATATTTCGAATGAAAAATCAAACATAAATAAAATGTTTAAAAATCAAACATAAATATACTGTTTAAAAATGATTAATGTATTTACAATAAATGTGAATTAAACTAACATGTGCCAAAAATAATTAAAATATTAAAAAATATATAATATATATATAAAATAATACAATGCTATAAAAAAAATTAAAAAAAATGAATCAAAGACTCTGTATATTTTGAAATGTATTTAAAAAAAAACATAAATGTATTTAAATATAAGAAAAAAAAATTTATTAAAGATTTTCTGACATTAAAAATACACTGGCCGGTGAAAAAATGTAGTCTTGTTTTAATCAATATTTATGACATTATTGTATATGAAATTAGTTGCGTAGTTCTTAAATAAATTACAGCCCTAAATAATTATGAGTTTTATGAAATGATATAATGTGTAGTTCGTTTTTCCCAAAATATCAAACGCTGTCCTACTGAACATCATTAGAACATTTTTCATTAAGGGTTGAACTAAATGAATTTTAGCTCTTTATAAAATAACCTTTCTACTTTTAATACTTAATTTACTACATAGTCTGGTATTAATAGTAACGTTCCTTCAGCATTGAAAGAAATACTTGTATTAATAATTGAGCTCAAGCTTAGCTATTTAGTGGGCACTGAATTATGATATTTTATATACTTGTAGTTACGTTAGAAACACAAGCGAGTAAAAAATCAACAAAAAAGTAACGAAAAATTATTGTTGATCACTTTACCATTCTGTGAATTATTTATTTAGTGCTGATGTTCAAATGACGTACGTTAGGTTGAAGAGGGTGGAGGGTTGCATATTGGCCGGTTAAAATTTCTTGAATTAAATTCTCAATTGGAAATTTCTGTTCACACTATAATTTTTTTTAACCAGGGTTAGTTTTGTTGTTTTTTTTTAAATTTTTTTTTTTGATAAAATTTCTACATAGAAATTAGTGAATAAAATTTAATCAAATATAATTTTCAAGTAGATTGCTTGTCATGTACCTATCACCCACTGGCTTCACCTATGTTGGTTTTGCTTCACCACAGTTTTGCTCGATGCATACAGTGCAGGCATCAAACGAAACACCATTTTCCGGCTTACGTGACTAAACGTTTTTCTGGTTTTACTCATTGTATGTACTTAGATTGTGTTTGTAAAGCGGCTTTTTTGAAGCCATTGTCAATGATAAAAAGAGCTGAGCCGGAACGAAACCAATTTTTGAATTTTAATCAGGCGTAAATCAAATAGGAACACTTTGACAGTATTGGCACTGAAAGCAAGCGCTTTTACAACATCGTCATCCAACTGTTACAATAGACCACTTCAATCGAATATTATTTAGTCGAAATTTTCTTATTGGTAAAATATTTTAATAATAAATTTAAATTATGTTAGATTTTATGATAAGCAAAACTTTATCAGGTTTTAGCTAATCAATTACTTATTAGGTATTAAATTATCGCATCTTCATATTTTTTAAATCATTTTATGGATCAACATAAATTGTTTCATTTTTGTATAAAATAAACTAATACAAGTTCATCAGTGGACCTACTTCTGTCTAAATTTTACATTCTTAAGAAAATTTAATTTTTAATAAAGCAAAAAATAATATATGTATCTACATTTAAATTATTTTAAAAATATTTTTCTTTTTCATTCGTTATATTGTTGCATTGGTTGCATTTGATAATGATATCAGCTGCCCGAAGCGTTACACTTTTGAAACGTTTTTTGTTTTGATTGAGTGCATTCTATATTATCCATTTTTTTTTTAAATTTCGCTTCCTATAATGTGTCTCAAGATATGAACTATCTGTTTCTATATTATGTTATATTATATTATATTACTGCACCATATGTTTTCCTTTTCTTAATTCAATTCCGTTTAAAAATATTTGCTCAAGTATTGCTCGCTCCATAAAAAACAACATTGTGTCTCGCGTTAGCATCAATTGCATTACTCATATATAAATTATTATTACTATAATGTTGAAATTTCTAAAACCAAAC
Organism: Hybos culiciformis; assembly: GCA_964007475.1. Taxonomy (NCBI): domain Eukaryota; kingdom Metazoa; phylum Arthropoda; class Insecta; order Diptera; family Hybotidae; genus Hybos; species Hybos culiciformis. The sequence continues at coordinate 92,319,397 of OZ023273.1, read as the reverse complement.
GAAAAACAAAAACAGTAACTATCAATCAAACCTAAATTTATGAAAATTTTAAAATAATATGAGTACATATAAAATCAAAATTTATGTGATAAAAGAGAATAACTTAACTCAACTGTGTTATCTGGACGACTTATTTAATGTTTCTTAATGTGACGAGCTCAATCTTAGTAACATTTATACTGTTTTCACATATGTACGTTTCTAGTCAATCAAATTATAGATACCTATGTATAAGTGGAATTTAATAAATTATTTAAAAAGTTATTCATGCGCCTAGTGTACCAAATTGAGGAAATTTTTTACGATAAAAAATAACAACAAACTGGTGCAATACTTTGAATACATGTACCTATGTAATAATAACAAATAATAAATTACTCATATTTCCGAGTTCCTATATTATAACATAATATTAAAAGAAACAAAAAATTGTATGAAAATAATATTATTGAAATCATCAATTTTTAATTAGTACCTGGTTTAGAAATACATAATCTGTGGTTCTATATTCTTCATAAAATAGTATAGTTATCTATAAGATTTGGTTAAACGAATAAGGAATTTATTGGAGATAAAAAAAAAACAATATTTACGATACATATAATATGTTAATACGTATTGAATTTGTTTAGTAGAAGACAGGTAAAGGAAAATTAAATAAATTTCTTATATTATTGTACATTCTAAGAATGAGATAACAATATTTCACAATTTTCACATTATATTAACCTTTGACTTGTTAGCTTTTTGAATAAATTTTTTTTAAGCTTTAATCCAAGAGCAAATACTGTATAACTTTACATAATTAATAAATCTTACAAAGAAGAATAGAATTCATAAGAATATATAAATTTAAAAACTTAATGTCATTTGCATATTCGAGTTCGGCGTTAGGTTAGGTTAGGCGAAGTGTTATTCTACCTCTCTAGCAACTAAACCTATTGACTCCAGTGGCCCTATTGACTCCAGTGGCCCTAATTTCCAATACCGAGCCAATATATTAAATTACTAAAAAAATTAAAACAAAAGAGTTAGAACACAAACTTTTCTACTCATATCGTATTATGATGTGTGTGGTATTAAAACCATTATTTTTAAAATGAATATAAAGAAATTTTTATAATGCATTTCAACATGATTGAAAGAAAACTTATAAAACATGCTAACTTTATGTCGGTTGTTAATTTTACATATTACCTTGCACTTGGAAGTAAGTTAATGAAAAAAAAAGTAGGAAAACACATATGATTTTTCTTTTACTTTTACACTATTTACATTGCGTGCGTTTTAAGGTTTTTCATGATTCTTATTTATAGTGTAATGAAAGAAAGCATTTAAAATTATGATATAATAATTGCTGTTATGAAATTAATTCAAATCAAGTACACCACTACATTTTTTAAAGAAAATTTTCAAGAAAAATAAATCTTATAAATACCTTTATTATTTTTTAAATAAAATTCAGATACAACTGCATATTCATTCGAAATAGATTAAATTTAAAAAAAACACAAAGATAAATAATAATAAAAATAATAATAATAATAATAACAATAACGGTAATATCGTTATGAATTTACCGGTGAGTGATATTAGATAATCGGAAATTTAATAATTTTATTCAAACATAAAATATATAAAATATTAAATTAAAAGTGACGTTAAAATCTTAAGAATACGAAAATCATATATATGGATATGAAAATTAATTGCAACATTAACAATATTTAAATTAATTAAATCTGTTGTGGTTTCAAATAAAATATAATTCTAAATTAACATAAAGTTGCTCAAATTACAACGAAAATATATGTGCAATATATGTACAGTAAATAAAGGAATAAGAACTTAAAATAAGTTATTGTAAATTAATTTCGAAATTATATGCCAATTTGAAAGAAATATGAGATTTGTATATAGACTATTTGTGATGGATTAACCAAATAACTTAAATTAAACTATTATACATACCACCACGGGCGCCGGCAGTATGGTGCAAGGTGGTGCAACTGCACCACCTTTGTTTGATAAAAATGTTATTAAAATTTTGATAAAATTGTTAATTTTAACAAAAGGATTCAAAATTAAAACAATATAATTTTTTTTTATTTAGAATTTTTATTAAATAATAATTGTAACCTACACTGAGATAAAAAACGTGCTAAAATCGTGTAAAAATGCATAAAATCATATATTTTCCGCAACAAAAACCGTCCAATGACGGTTTTACTAAAATGCCTTTTGGGATTAAATTTTTTTTAAAAGAGAAAAAAATTTTTTTTTTATTTTAATTTTTTTATTTTATTTATTTCTATTTTTTTTTATTTCTAATTTGTTATTTTATTCCTCTTATGCCCTCTTCGGGATTTGAACCTCGGTCTTTAGCATTTCAACCGACCACTCTACCATAGTACAGTGAAACCTGCCTAAGACGGAACCGCAACGAACCGGAAAATAGTTCCGTCTTAGGCAGTTTTCCGTCTTACACGGGTTGATTTGAAAGAAAAAATCAAAAATCAAAAAAAAAAAGTTCCGTCTTATACAGTTTCCGTCTTAGACAGGTTTCACTGTAATAAAATTATTCATGAGCACAAAATAGAAAATATAAATATCGTATACATTTTTCTTATGCTTTCGTCGGGATTCGAACCTCGGTCTTTAGCATTTCATTCAACCACTCTACCATTCGGCCATAGTATTAAAATGCATTTATTCAAATATTTTAATTTAAGAATTTTTGGAATAACATTAATTCTCTTGGTACTAAAAATTATGCCTCTGGGAATTTTTAGTGCAGTTTGTACTTGATTTTAGAGCAGTTTGTACTTGATTTTAGAGCAGTTTGTACTTGATATGATACCGAAAGAACTTAAATATTTTTTTTTTTATAAAAAAAATGCATTTGTTGTTGTTTTGTGTATAAAAATACCAGAACTTGATTTAATGCCAAAAGTTCTAAAATTTAGTACGCCTTTTTTGGCTCAGTGTACGTGGCTTCTCTGCGAACTTTGAAATAACTTCGGTTATAAAATCTTCGTTATTAAAAGTTATTTTTTTTATGAAGACTCATCATACATAAGCCCGAAAATCGGTGTTCGCACATAGTTGAACTTGTCCAAACTGAGGAAATTTTTAATTTCGGGACAAAAAAAAAAGTAAAAAAAAACGTGGGGGAAAATTTGAGGAAAATATTTTTTTCTGAGGGAAATGTGAAGAAATTCATAAATATTGTGCTAACGTTGGCAGTCAACAATATTTAAAATTTCAGACTCGTAAATTTTTTTTACCCTATTGATTTTAAGAAATTGATATCATTACGATATTCTTCTACGTACGTTGAACTCAAAATCCATTGTTGAAACTAAACTTTTTGATTTACAACATATAAGTACCACATAAAATCTGAACACATTAAAAATTTGAGGAAATCTTGCAAAAATAAGCTGTTTTTGGGGAAAAACTGCAGTGAGTAAAACCGTTAAACAATTTTTTTTTCTAATTTAGGGCAAAAAAAAATTTTAGTGCAGAAAAATATAAAAAAAATAATTTGAGGAGTTTTTTTAAAAAAGTGTCTGGTTTGGGGAAATTTCTCAAAAATTTGAGGAAATTTCATTTATTCCATCTGGCAGCCCTGCGGTGAGAGATAATCTTAAAAAGTTCTCAGCATCGTATCAGCATACTGAGATGATTTTGTCGTGAATTCAAAATATTGTTTTGCAACTGATTTTTCCTAAAATCAAAATTTAATTTAAATTAAGGTTGTTGGAAATTGTAACTTAAAGATGAGCCCGCAATATGTCAAAGATTTGGTAAAATCAAAATAATAATTTTCACATGCACCACCTTATAAAAAATCCTGGCGGCGCCCATGCATACCACAATGTTTTTTTGAGCTCAGTTGGATTAACCAAAGAACTGAAAATAAACTATTGTATATACCACAAATTTTTTATGAGCTTAATTCTTATCAACCGTTTATGAACATTAGATTAAGTTAGTTAGTTTAAGGTTGCACGGTTACCAGCCACTTAAGCATTTACGCCTTTTTGCACTGTCCTACCGGGTTGCATAGTTGTCCTAACCGAGCCATTCGATTCTTTTGACAAACCTGATGATATCTTCCGATTTATGTCCTTGCAGCTCTCTGAGTTGGTCTCAGAAGTAAGCCCCGATCATCCTTGCCCTTTTTGTTCTTATCGTAGAACACTTGAAGAGGACGTGTAGCACCATTTCTTTCTTTCTCCACAGCCCTTGCAAAGCCTAATAGTTGCTCTACCAACCCAGAATATATGAACTTTAAATGTTGGTTCTTAACTTATCATAAGACTTGATAAGGATACTTTTTATTTCTAGTCGTTTTTTAGAGATTTTTAACTTTGGGGGTCTTTTAGTAAATTTTTGAATTCTATGTATTAACTACGAATTTAAATTGCTCTTATTAACTTGAAAAAGTAATATCTGTAAAAGTCATTATTTTAATCCACTTTTTAATATTTTAAACTTACCATTTTCTTTATATTTTAAGATCCTATTATTCTGTTTATTATTCATAAATGATGGCACTAAAGCTAAATTAACGAAGAATAAAAAACTTGAAAAGTCAAACAGCAATCATAATAACTCATCAATATCAACGTCAACCATTACACATACAATTACAACTGATCAACTTGAAAGTCTACCTGGTGAGACATTCAATTCAAAGCAACGTCACAAACGAGGCTCACACCATAAAGTAGTTCACATAATTGATTTAAATCAGAAACTCAAGAAGGCAAAAAAATTAAATAAACCCGAAAGCCAAAAAGAAACTACCCTCGAAGAAATTCACCTTGCAGCAGAGAAAACTCCATCAATTGAAAAATCATTTGAGCACAATGATCAAGAAGATCAACATGGAGAAGGTTCTGATCATCACTACGTAGAAGAACACAAAGAAAAAGTTACGGTCAAACATCATCATCACCATCATCATCATAATCACGTGAAAACAGTGATTAAAAAAGTTCCAGAACCATATCCGGTAGAAAAAATTGTACATGTTCCAGTGGAAAAAATTGTTCATGTACCAGTCGAGAAAATTGTTGAAAAAGAAAAAAAAGTACCATATCCAGTGGAAAAAATAGTAGAAAAAATAGTGGAAAAAATAGTTCACGTCCCAGTCGAAAAGATTATTGAAAAAGAAAAAAAAGTACCATATCCAGTTGAAAAAATAGTTCATGTTCCTGTAGAAAAAATAATTCACGTACCAGTTGAAAAAATTATTGAAAAAGAAAAAAAAGTCCCATATCCAGTTGAGAAAATAGTTCATGTGCCTGTAGAAAAAATAGTTCATGTCCCGGTTGAAAAAATTGTTGAAAAAATTGTTGAAAAAGTGGTTCATGTTCCAGTCGAGAAAATCATTGAGAAAGAAAAAAAAGTTCCGTATCCGGTAGAGAAAATTGTATATGTCCCAAAACCTTATCCAGTTGAAAAGAAAATTCATGTACCGGTTTATATTGAGAAAAAAATTCCAGTTTATGTTCACCACCATGAGCCTGAACACCATCAACATCATCAACATCATGCCAGTGAAAGTAAAATTCATCAAGCCGAAGCTAAACCAGAAGAGAATCATTATTCCTTTTTTAGTTTAGGATCAAATAAAGATTTCCAGGTAGAAACTTCTTTTTCGTTTAATTTACATGTTCTGTTATTCTATTTTTCTAGCCATGAAGAAATTCTTAAATTGATACATGTATAATTAACTAAATACAGACCTATTCATAAATTAAATGACTAGCTTAAGTTCTGACCCAATTGTATGCCACAAACTGTATAGTTTTCTATGGGATTGTTCTCTTTTCGACCAAATTACATTCTTTTGCTCCATAAATTTTTGAACCATTACTTTTGTTAACCAATTTTTAAAAAGAAGCTTCAAAACCATATAATTTATTATTTCTCAAAATCAAACGAAAAATTTTTAATTGAAGAAATCAAATGCAAATTAGAATTTATTTTTTTCTAATTTATAACAATGAATGAAAATGTAATACATATGTATATTAGTTATTTTACTAATCATAATTTTTTATCCTTATTTTAGACTTCTAGTAGCAATCATCATCCAATACGCATTTCTAGGGATTCTTTAGCTTCTGCTACAAAAGCTTTTTATAAACATCAAAAGGCATTAAAGAAGCACGCTAATATATTAAAACAACAAATGATACGTCAACTTGATCATAAACAAGCCATGCCGCATGTTTCCCCTAAAAATAATTTTAATAATGAAAATTATAATAAAACTAAAGAAAATATTTCTTCGTATACAAAAAAATCAAACACTAATGAAAATAAATTGGTTCAATTAAATGAATTGAATCAAGGTGAGAGCCAAATAAAACCAGTAGCTTTGCATCTGAAATCTTACGAAACTCCAGCAACAAATAATAATGAAGTAAGACCTTGTGATCAAAACACTCCGGCATTACCACAACCTCAAACGTTAGTTCAAGATCCGAATCAGAGTCAACAGTTTTACGCTACGCATCAATATCAATGTGAGTCATCAAATTTGTTCACAATTACATTTCCTAAAGAGAAGTATATAACTATATAATTTATTTTGCAGTATATCCAATGCAACAACCAGTCCCATTTTCAATACCTATTGCTGCACCATTTGATACGACTTAAGTAAATATGTTTGTTTGAAAACAAATACAAACAGTATTTTTCTTAATTTTCTATTTTGAACGTTTTTTTTATAATTTGGGACGAACTCAATATCTATTTAAATTAATCTTTCTAAAATTACCTAATTTGTGATAACATAGATAACAGTTTTCAATATTATCTCTTTCTCTCTATATTGCTTAATAAAACATAACATTTTAAATTTTTTTATAATAATAAACATTAATATCAATATATAATATTATATATGACGACAATCGATGCTTAATTAAGCGATCTGTGTATATTTTAAAATTTTATTATTTCTATTTCCTACCAATATCAATGTTTCTATCCTAAATGCTATATATTTTATATACAATATACAAATTATATAACTCTGACTCTATGAAATACAGTTTCAGAAAAAACTCATTTTCACAATCACAAAACAGCAAATGAAATAAAAAAAAAATAAATATTTATTCATATTAATTTTTTTTTCATTTTCAGCTAGAAAAATTTAGTAGTAAAGTGAAATGGTAATTGAAATCTAATCATTTAGTATGAAAAATATTTGCAAGGCTTACTCGAACACTTGAAGCCCATGATTATACTTTTGATTAGAAAAAAATACCAAAAACTTGGAAATAGATAGAGGATATAGCATTTATGATGCATTATTTTCTAAGTGAAATAGCTGTCAACATTATAAATTTTGAAATTTTGATTTAATTTCTTTAAATATTATACAATATATTATTATTTATGTTTAGTTATATTATACGCATTATACAAATTTATTTTATTATAATGTTAAGATTAAAAACTAATAATATGTTATCGTTAGGTTATGCATGACTTATGTAAAGTATATTGTAATAGTGTAAGCCTGAAAATATTTGTGATATAAAAATAATTTTGTTCCAACAAAGTTATTAGAAATAAAGTTTTATTGATTCAAATAAATTTTAATGTTTTAATATTAAATTTAAGTGTATTATGTTTACATTGTATTGCATTCATAAATTAAATCCGTGTAAAATTATTAAATTTTGATTGAGTTTAAAATTCAGCTTTAGAAATAGTCATAATCGGTAAAGTATTGTATCGGCAGCCCAAAATTTTAGTAAGAATACAATCAACTATTTTTGATTAATCTTTATTAAATTTTTTTTTTTCAGTTTTTCCATAAGCATATTTACAGACCAAAGACTTTCAATGGCGTTAAACATTGGATTTATAGGATGCAAGTCTAAGTGTCCTATTTTCAGAAAATTCATCCTCGGATACAAGTTCTTCAATTTTACTGTGATCAGGTGCAATGTCAATGACTACAACAACAGGTGAACTCTGTCTAGAATACAGATCTTCATCCACGCTTTTGCATTTTCTTTCTTGAAAGAACCTTACCTTATTTCATAATGTATGTGGAATTGGGATAGTATATGTGTCCCAAAAAATAATTCTGTATACCTATTGTATCGTCGATTATATACTTACCTTTTTATACCTAGAAAAATTGAGAAGAATCATTCATTGTTTAATCGTCGAAGAGGTTGCAACGTTAATTTCTATTACAATTTTAATTAAGTTTTTTTTTAAATTAAATTCCTTTTTTTCTAAATCATAAAGCTAAATAAGAATAAATTAAATAAAGAACTTTTTAAATTAGAATAAAAAACCCGTGCGTTTTAATTAAAAGGAAATTCCAGCCTACAAATTTCTGGGGGCTCAACCGGGATAAAAAAAGGAAAATATTTAAGAGATTTAACCGGGATAAAAAAGAAAATTATTTGAGAGATTTAACCGGGAAAATTTAGAAAAACATTTTAGAGATTTTGCCGGGATAAACAAGGAAAAATTAAAGAGAGATTTTACCGGGATAAAGAAATTTTGAAAACATTTAAGAAATTTTACCGGGAAAAAATTGAAAAGAAATTAAAAAAAAAAAAAAAAAAAAAAGGGAGGTAAAATTATAATTGTGAAAAAAAAAACTTGAAACGAAACTTTTTTTTTGTGTGCACCGTAACGGTAACAAACATCACCAGATTTTTTTTTGTGTGAAAAAGAATAAAAAAAAAAAAAAGGAAAAAAAAAAAGGTATCGGGTTTTTTTTTGTTGCAACCTCAGATTGACAATTTTTAGAGCGCGTGATAATAATTTGAAAAAATAAAAGAAGTCGGTAAACTTTTAGTAGCTGGTTTTAAAAGTTTCTGATAAGTTCGGACGAGAAAGGAAACCACCTAGAAATTCGGAAAAAGTAGTGGCTGATTATTAAAGAAATTATTCGTGCTGAATTGAATCGTGGTGAAATGGCTGAAGTAGCAGAGTTAAAGGAGTTGTATGCCAAGGCGATGGAAGCAATTAAGGAATTGCAGGAAAAAACCAAGGCAGAAAATGATGACAAAGAATTCCAAGATTTAATGCTTAAGGTCGAGGAATTAGAGCTGAAGGGAAGAACAACCAAAGTTAAAGTGGAGGAAGACGCAAAGCTACTGTTAGAGGAAAACATCAGACTGAAAGTGTTACAGGACGAAGTGGCGAAATTAACTATACAAGAAGTGGAGCTAACAGATATAAAAGATAAGCTTCTAAGATTTGAAATGGCGACGACATCAGCAACAGCAGCGGCGGAACAAAAAATTTCAATTTCAATGAGAGATATTGAAGAAATTTTTCCAAAATTTAGTGGAAGTAATGAGTTATCGGTGTCAAAATTTTTTGCGGAGTTTGAAGCAAATGCCTTGTTAGTAGGTTGGAATGAAATACAAAAATATTTTTTTTGTAAAAAATTATTAATTTCTCCGGCGAAAGAAGCAGTTGAACTGGCGCGGGTTAGTAATTTTGCAGAATTAAAAGTTTTTCTCAAAAGCGAATTTGCCAGAAATTATTCCACTTTAGAAATGCACAAATTGTTGATGAAGGAGAAAAAAAGACACACTGAAACAACATATGAATACGTGATCAGGATGCAGAAAATTGCTGAAAAGGGAGATGTGGAGCTTAAATCATTAATAGAGTGTATTGTAGATGGTATTCCAGATGATAATGCAAGGAAGGCGTTTTTATATGAAGCAACCACATTAAAACAATTAAAAGATAAATTAGAAATTTATGAGAAAAAAGTTAAAATTAGTTCGAAATCAAGATCAGAATATTCGAATGCAACGGTTAGTAATAGTGATGAAGAATCAAGTAAAAAAATAAATCAAAGTCGACAGAAGGTGAAATGTTACAAATGCAATGAAATGGGTCACATTGCTAGAAATTGTTCGCAAAACACAGCAACAAATTCAACAGAAATGGCTTCACCTGTAAGAATCGCGTACGATACACCATATAATGTAAGTATAGAATTATACAATACTAAATTCACAGCTTTGATTGATACTGGTAGTTCAGCAAGTTTTATTCGTGAAGATGTTTTTAGAATGCTAGAAAATCCACCTATATTGGAAAAAACTGGTAGAATTTTTGTAGGGTTCGGCGAAGTAAAATCAACATCAATTGGTCGTTTTACAACAGCGGTGAAAATAAACAACGAATTATTTGATGTAGAATTTTATGTAATGCCTGCAAATAAATTAGGAATTCAAGCGATTTTAGGTTTTGATTTTTTAAAGAACATCGAGCTCAGAATAAAACCATCAGGCGTCGAGTTAATCAAAGTATATGGTCCAAAAGATTCTGAAAATGTCGATACGGTTTTTCGAGTAAAATGTGCTAAGCAAAATGATTTTGAAGAAATTTGTTCAGAAATACCAATACATACTGAAGAAATTAAGCAAGTGTCCAGAATCGAAGAGTCGAGAATTCAAACGGGGATTGTGTTTTCTGATGATATTCCAGTGGTAATGAAACCAATGAAAAATGAAGTAATGCATGATCGAGTCGACAAGGGGTTACAAGACGGAATAAGCCAACGAGCGTATATGGACGATATTTTAGTTCCATCTAAAAACCAAGAAGAAAACATTGAAAAATTTAAAATAATATTTGATGTCGCAGCAAAATATGATTTAGAGCTCAATTGGTCAAAATGTAAGTTCTCTAAAACAAATATTAAATATTTCGGTTTCATTTTAGAAAATTCAAGCGTGAAACCATCAAAAAACAAAATAGTCGCCGATTGCGTAGCTGACGATGTTGGTCAAAGAATTCGAGAAAATGAAAATAATGATGAGAAGTTATGTGCAAGTAAACAAATATTGTTAGCAAAAAGGGAATTTGAAGACTGCGGTAAAGAAAATGGTGTCCTGGTTAAAGTAGTGGATGGGAAAAACGTAACGGTCGTGCCAGATGGTATGCAGAAACGAATAAATTCAAGAATCCAAAATGTCAGGTTGAAAAAAGTACCAGAAGTGATTGCAAAAGATTTTTTTATGCCCAACTTAGAGAAAATGGTAAAAAAATGTATCAAATGCATTTTAAGAGCCAAAAAACGAGGTTTTTATAAGAAACGCAAAAGAGCGAATAAATATAGCGTTGGTGACAAGATAGCAATTAAGCAGACACAATTTGCGAGGGGTGCCAAATTGAAGAAAAGATACATAGGTCCATATGAGATTACAAAAGTAAATGGTAATGACAGGTATGAGATGATTCGATATGGGTATTATGATGGTGATGGTCCTATCAGAACTTCGTCTTCAGCAGACTTAATGAAGCCCTGGATGCCGGAAGATTCATCGGGGTCCGATGAAGAGTTGGATGGCCGTGTGGAATTGGGATAGTATATGTGTCCCAAAAAATAATTCTGTATACCTATTGTATCGTCGATTATATACTTACCTTTTTATACCTAGAAAAATTGAGAAGAATCATTCATTGTTTAATCGTCGAAGAGGTTGCAACGTTAATTTCTATTACAATTTTAATTAAGTTTTTTTTTAAATTAAATTCCTTTTTTTCTAAATCATAAAGCTAAATAAGAATAAATTAAATAAAGAACTTTTTAAATTAGAATAAAAAACCCGTGCGTTTTAATTAAAAGGAAATTCCAGCCTACATGTATAATAGAAATCTACACTATAGTAGAACATAGTGTTCCCTTCATTTGAATTTTATATGAGAATTTAAATTTACTATTCTCAGATTGAAATTTACAATACTCGTATTGAAATTTGCTTGTCCACTTTGAAATTTACTATTCCACTTTGAAGTTCATTATTGTCATATTTAGGCTTACAATTCTTATTTTGAAATTGAAAAGTTATAGTTAAAAGAAAAATTATTCTACATATTTTTATAATACATTAGTTTTATTTCATTAAAATTATTTTTTACATACACATGATAATACATTAACATTAATAAAAAGGTGATTATAAAAATAAATATGTTCAAATAATTCAAAAATACAACAATTATGTTTTAATATTTAATCTATAAAATGTATTGTTAACAATAATATAATATTATGTACTGTAGTGTAATTACATTGGGTGTAAGCAAATACAATGAGTTAAATGAATATTTATTAAATTTTAGTCCTTCTCAATTACTCCGTGATATAATTCATAATTAATTTTTTTCACGTATATTTTGTTATTGTTTTTGACATTATTTGTATAATATTTATAAATTATCAACAAAATTCATGAGAAAATGATGAATTATGAAATATCATAATGGAATTGAAGAGGGCTAATTATGTTTAGATAATATTAAGATAAAAAAATTAATCTCATAAATTTAATTAAATTGTCACTGATCACTCATTTGTTTAAATAATTGAATATGAAAACCATTAACATGTACTTCAAAGATTGACTAACAAAAAATATTTTATGTAAACTACTAAATCTTCAAATTCCTGTATTATTTACAACAGTTTCAAAACCTTAAAAATTTTCATAAAAACAATATATGTATAATAATGTATTTATGTATGTAAGTAAAATAGCTTAACCAATTTTGAATTTTTATATCATTCTTTTCTTATAATTCTAATTGTATCAATGAAACAAAATTCCAAACCGAGTTCGATGAAAGAAACGTTATATTTTATTTTGGTAAACATTTGTATTGTGCTGCAAGTTGAAAAATTCGTTTTCGAATAAGCTTCCATGAATAAGAGCATTCATCAAAACTTAGCATAAATAAAGTAGTGCCAATACTGTAAGTAATAATTTTATCATTACATAAATCTAATATTTAAACAGAGAAAAAACGAAACATCAAACTTCTCTGGTGTTTTTTTGAAAATAGTATTTTCTGGTTCAAAAGGCCATATAATCTATATAAATGTTCCGAAACACTTGAGTCTCAAAAGCTATCAAAATAGAGTTGCGAACCCTTGCTAAGTAAGAAAGCGAAAATTTGAATTAAATAAATAAAAGTTTCTTTAAACTTTTGTCTTTAGTTGGAATAACTAAAAAAAAATAATAAATAATGCTCAAATCAACGTATTAAATTAATCTTAAACGAAATGTCAATAATTTGAAATTTTTTTTTAATCAAATAAAAACCAACCAACTAAAATAATCATCCATTAATATTAGTCTATTAAAATTTTTAAAATTTCATTTGACTGTTGATAAAACTTAAACATATAATATTCTCACATAGTTATAGAATTGAAATTTTTTGAAAGAAATTATTCTGATACTGAGATTTATGACCAGCTTGGTGGTACTGTTCTAAAAAGAAGAATAGTCAAGTTGCGCTCGGATCATGAGAGCCGTACACTACCAAGACCCTTTCCAATCCAACAAGAGGAACTGAAACAACCACCTACTAAAGTAGAGGTGACTATCATTCCAGCTCGAGATATTGATCTCATACGTACCTGCTTTAGTGGTTCAGACTATTAAGCAAATCGAGTCTAAATGATGTCGAAATTCCTGGTCCTATCTATGATTATATAACATCTATAGGTAAAACCACAATCTTGATGGTGTTTTTTTTAAAAATTAATATTAATATCCTGAGCCGCAGCTTTGAGGAAATTCCAGCATTTGAAGCAAGAGAGGGATGTGAACCTGGTTCATTTGGAGAGATAGCTCCAAATACACACAATGCATATGAGTGTTATTATTCACCACTCGTGACAAAACGTTTAATCCTTTTGTAAAATTAACATTTGTAACGTTTCTTATCGCGTTTTTTTTTTAAACTCTTCTAATTGTAGTATTGGTAGTATTAGGTATATAAACCTATACCTAATTTAGCATTAAAATTGACATGACTAATTTTGCCGGCACATTTTTATAATAACGAAAATTAACATTTGTAACGTTTTTTATCGCGTTTTTTTTTAAACTCTTCTAATTGTAGTATTGGTAGTATTAGGTATATACACCTATACCTAATTTAGCATTAAAATTGAGATGACAAAGGACAACCAGCCAGCTGAATGGTTTCCTTTACAAGCTGGTTTCTTTCCAGTCGGAGCGACTTTTAGTCGAAACTGCCTCGGTTACAAAAGATCAGAAAGGCTCGCACCTGATATTATAAATCATATGCAGAATATGCAATTTTGTACGGCAGACAACATGACTGGCAGGTTATGCTTCTCCTCCCAGGTCGAAAACATGGTAGATACGTATCTTAATAAAGCAAAAACAGGTATGATAGGCCCTTAGAGGATGAGATGCAGCTTGGACATTATATTTCAGCTGTATTGTCACATGCTTTACAGAGTGCGTCTTCAAATTGTAGAGCAGGATTATGTGCTCTAAAGCGCGACAGAACAGAAGAAGCAGCAGGGATTTGCTTTAGTAATCTAGGAAATAACAGGGAAGTTTTTTGAAACTAGAAACAGCAATTTTACAATGGTTGGTGGACTTGAACTGATAGAAGGCAATTTCGCAGATTTTCCCTTGCTCAGAGAAGGCAGATGGACTACAGCAACTCCTATGGATCAGAGGACGGATCAGATAAATTTGGGGATAATAAAGCATTATTCATTGAAAAAAGTGAATACCGAGGTTGTAAATCTTAAAGAATTCGTTTAAAAAGTCCTTTAAACGTTACAACAAAAAATTTTTTTTTTCTTTTTATTTAAAAAAAAATAAAATCGGATGGTCAGAAAAAAATTGACCACGGGGAAAAATTTTCTTTTTAATTAAAAAATAAAAAGTGTGTATTAAATCCTTTTTTTTCAATAAAAATAATAAATGGAATAAATAAAATTCCAAATTAAAATTAATAAAGAATTAAATTTTTTTTATTAAAATGAATTTGAAAAAAAAAAAAAAATATTTACTTATTATCTATAAGAAAACTCTCATCAAAAATAATAATTTAAAAATATTTTTTAGTCTATAAGAAAATAATTTTAGATCAATTTCATTAAAACACACTGCTCCTATAATACCTCTATGGTACTGGAGCAATATATTATTAAATTATAGTAACAGAACAAGTGTATTGTGTTAAAATTTTCTTATTTTATCTTAAGTTAATATAACAAATACTTAGATTTGGAATATTTTTATTGTAAACCAATTACTATGAATTCCTATTAAAAAATAAGCTGGTTTTTTTGTATAATAAGGATTTACTATAAATATATAATGAAATTTTTTTTCCTATTTTTTTACTGAATTTTATAATGTTTATATGAAATTGTATTTTGTTACTTTGAAATGTACCATGAATTATATTCTTTTGAAACAATAAAAAAAAAAAAAAAAAATGTTAGTTAACATAAAATTTTAAATGAATTGTTTTTTAAATAATTTTTTTAAAAATATTTTATAATTATATAAAACAAAATTATTTAGAGATAAACAAAAAGAATTAGAAGAAAAAGGAAAGGTATATCCGGAACTAATTAATATAAAATTAAATTGAGAAATCCTCAATTCCGTTTTAAATTCTTTTTGCGTTAACTCTTTGATTAAAATTAATTTAAATGTAAATTAATTTTAAAATTAGGAAAGTAGGGGTGGTGCCACTTACAGGCACTACTCTCTTACTACATTCTAATATCTAAGCAATAGCTGAATAAGTTTAAGTGCATTATAAAAAGGCTGTAAGATTAATCACAAGAGAAGAAATAAAGTAGAAGTGAAACAGTAAACACATGTTTTATTAATCATTCTTGTCTAACACAACGCCAGGCATTATACCATTATCCTACGGCGTGTTTGGTCGTGGGTTCGATTCTCACCTCGGACTGGAATTTGTTTATATTTTTCAATTTGTCTCACTTGAATTAAGTGTTTGTGTTGTTTTTTTTTTTTTAAACAAGCGAAAGAAAGAGTTACAAAATAAGTAGTTATAAACTAGAAAACATTCACACGTTCTTATTTCTAAATATGTGGAAAAATTAATGCTTTACAAAAAAAATTAGATTTATTGGCCTATAACTGACTCTTGTTTTAGGACCCCCAATTCTTCAAGTAAAGTTTGAAATCCTTCCGGATAATGTCCTGCATCCAGCTCTTGACTCCACTGACGATACTGAAAAAGAAAGAGATATTATTTAAATTAATTAAAACTTTGAAACATTGAAGTTATAATATTGATTTTAAAAAATTTTTAAAAATTTTAATTAAAACTCTTGTTAATTCTACAATTTAATTAATTTTTATTAATCTATAAAAAAAATTTACAAATTTTAAAAAATATAAATTAATTTGTCGACTAGTTTCGTATTAAGTCATCATCTGGACAAAGACTGATTTTAACAACACAAAATAGTACCAGATGTTTTTTGTTTATAAAATAGTTTTATAGGAAGGAAAGAGAAATAAATTAGATAAATCAAAATAAAAGTGGACTATTATTATTAAAATCGATTTGATGAATCATTAATTTTAAATTTCTTGATCTAGCTTCTTTTTTTTCACAAATTTCATATTTATCTAAAACTAAATTATTATTGTGTATATGGTGTATCAATTCTATGTTTTCGTCAATATTATGTTTATTATTTATTGCATGTTGTGCTACGGCAGAGTCAGGATTTTATTTATGTGTCTTTTAAATGGCCTATTAATATAGTTTTTACATTGCGTCTGATTTTACCAATATAGATTGCATCACAGTCTGAATTTATTTGGTAAACTCCCGGTTTTTCCTTTATGTCTAATGTGGGTTTCAATTTATTATTAACTAACAAATTCCTTAAAATATTACTGTTGAAAAAGGATATATTTTTATCTCATTTTCTAACAATAGTCCGAAATTTTTTAGAAATACCTTGTAAATAAGGTAACCTCACCCATTTATTATTTTCCGTATTATTTTCCGGAAAAATAGATTTGATTGCTATTTTTCTTTTTTTTTAACAAATTATATATTATTTTTGACTTGTAGCCATTATTTTTAGCAATCATAACAATAGTGTATAATTCTTTTTGAAATTATATTTATTAAGAGGAACCTTTAATTACCTAATCTGTCTAACACAGAATGAAAAGAGGACAACTTAATTGACCAAAGATGTTTAGACAGAGAAGGGATGATATTATCAGTAAAAGTACTCTTCCTGAAAATATCAAACTCAAAGAGTTTTTAGATTTATTTATGGAAATTGATAGATCGAGGAAATTTATTTTATCTCCTCCCACCTCAACAGTGAATTCTATATTAGGGTGTATATTATTTAAGACCTTACTAAGGAACATTTTCACATGCCGTACTGTACCAGTCCACAACACATCATCAACATATCTTAACCGTAATTTAATATTTGACATAAAATTGTTTACTGAATTAAAAAGTTTATTTTCGAAAAAATTCATGAAGAACTCCGCACCAATTGGATGGGACCGGAGCGTCGAACAAACGTATTTTAAAATATTTATTTCTACATTCCTGTTAAGATTTAACATTTTTATAAGGTGATAAAAATCTTGTATTGCAACAGGTTGACATACTAAAATACGATAATTGACAAATTTGAAATTTTACCTGTTCCATTTCATTACGCAATGCTAATACGGCCTTTTCACGATCTGCAACCAATTCTTCTAAATATTGGTAACGTAGTTTTTTCCTTGCACGACATTCTCGAGCTGATTGTCTGCTTCTTTCCAATTTTGCTTTCATGTCAATTTTTTCAGTGGAAGCTTTTCTACCTGGCTTTCTTCCCCGTTTACCACCTTCCTTACGTTCCTGAAATGTTACAAAAATTCAAATATTATTGGTGGAATCCTATTAAAAAATAAAAATGAAATACAAATGAATGACAAAATTCAATATTTCAGACCAGAAGTATAGTTCCATTCTAATATCAATTTTAATTTTATCGAACCTTTATTTTCATTCTATCTAAGAAATATATACATATATTAAAAATAAATTGAGAATGCCATGAGCTTTGATAAAAAAAATTATTTTATTTTACAAATCAAAGTAGATTTTCATTTTATGAACTCGCACTCTATAAAAAAAGGAAAGTCTGAAAAACACTTAAAATTTTCATTTTAATTTACACTTTAAGAGTTTTTTTTTCGTTTTTTATTTTATTTAAAATGCCTCGAAGCATTTTTTCGTCACGTTATAATGAAAAGAAGCAAGAAATCAATAATATGTGGGATGGTTAGTTTAAAATTAAAGAAAATGTAAGAATTCTTAATTAATTTTATATGATAATTTTTATTCTAATACAGAAATATTTCGAACAATTCCAATTTTCCCGAAAATATCTCACATAAAGGATATTCGAAGAAATAACTATTTCGATGAGTTTCAACAACATCAACAGCAACAACAAGCTAATCGCAAGGAATCAAATATTAATAAAAAATTATATAAATCTAAATTATTGAGATCTTGTGATTGGTAATTTTATATTTTGATAATTAAATAATTTAAAATTTATAAATTAATGTTTTTTGTAATTTTATTGACAAAGTAATATGTTTCAGGTTAACAGTTGATAAAAACATTATGAAATATTACAAGTCTTACACTTTACATAAGTCACGTTTCATTATACTTTAATTTTTACACAGAAAACTATGAAGAAATTTATTTATAGAAGTACAAGTTTGAAAAAAATTATATGACTTTCTTTTATCGTCCTGTAAAAAAAAAAAAAAACATATTTATGACAATTTATATATGGACAATAAAAATGAGCTAATATTATATTCTGATTATTCTATAAAGGTATGACAGCGATCGAATTTCAATAACAACTCGTTTTCAGTTAGAGAAAATATTTGGATTAGAAATTTTGGATCGTTATGGAAAATTATATGTGAATGATGAGTATAGTAATTCTACTGATTCTGAAAATGTGCCTTTAAAAAATTTATCCAAATCAGAAATGCAAATAAAACGGAAACGTTTTAAAGTGGACCATTTGTCTGAAATAGATTTCAAAACTACAATAACTGCTAAAGAAAAAAGTAATTATTTAGAAATAAAATATTTTATTCATTATATGTATAATGCATGTATGTATATATTATACATGCAGAATGTAAAAATATTAACGTATTTTTATTAACCTTTCAGAATCAACGGACTCTAATGAGAAACTTGATTTAATAGATAAAACTGAATGTTATGAGAAAACTGAAGATCTTTTAGATGTTTTACCTAAATGCAAGCGAATTAAAAGAATAAGTAAGCAACAGATTTATCAATGCCAATTTTGTACAAAGAAATTTGATCGTCCGTGGGTTTTGAATGGACATTTAAGGTTACATACAGGTACAAAACTGTATACATTTTTTCCAAATACTTACAGTAGAATTTAGGAAAAAAGAAAAATAATATTTTAAGAATTTAATATTGTTAACATTTTTTTCTTCAAATATAAATAAAATGCACCCATCTAGAACAACTTTTTCACATTCCTTATTAATTTAATATACTTGTAATTGTAATATATTTATTTATTGTATACTTATGAAGGTATTGCATACATAACAGAATCAAAAATTTCGAGAAATGATAGTAAAATTAATAGTTCCTTAATGAATAGGCTCCTTCTAATGATTTGTTTCTTTATTGGTTTTAACAGGTGACAAACCATTCGAATGTCCAACTGAATCATGTAAAAGACGATTTGCTGACAGGTACAATATACCTAGTTAATAAAATTATAAAAACACTAATGCTGAGAAAATTTAATTTTAATTAATTAAAATACATAGATATTGGAAAAATGTATATCATTATTTTTATAATTCTTAAAATAATACTTTCAGATCCAATCTTCGGGCTCATCAAAGAACAAAAAACCACCATGAATGGAAATTCCAATGTCCACAATGTACAAAAGCGTTCAGTAAGCAGAACTATTTAAATAGACACAGTTTACAAGCTTGTCGCAATTTTTTAATACATCGAAAAAAAACATTAATTTAAATTACTTGAAAATAGCGTAACATGTAAACGAAATAATAAATTATTTTTGATGAGATTGAATTTCGAGTTCATTTTATTTTTTTTAAGAAGGTGTATTTAGCGCCAAATGAAAAAAAAACTTTCTTAAAGTATGAAAAATATAAAGAATTAGGAAGCCACCAATTGAAAATTAAAGGGTAGAATATGTTTCCAATATCGAAATACAAATATTTATTAATTTTTTTCAACCCTTAAAAATACAATGAAATCATGATAAAATGTTTTGAGAATGATTTAGTACTTTGATTTTAGATTTATTATGGGACGAATTTATCTTTCGTCACGATACTCGTTAATGTAAATCAATTCTTGGTACGATCCTTGGGGTACTCCCAAGTTAATATTTAAGGATTTTGAATATCGCCGGTTTATTGCTCATTAAAAAACTTCTTCTTCTTTTCAAAATGACGGATTCCATGGTCTTCGATGCTATTATTATTTTGAATACTCGGAAAAAAATAATTTTTATTGTTATTTAATACACCAAACAATTTCATAAAATAACACCAAAGAGAGAGTGGTGTCAATCATTTAAAAATATTAAAACAGCATTATATGAAAATGGCTAGCAAACTAAAAAAAGATATAAGTAATTCAAAAATAAATCTAGATAAATGTTTGTATGTAAAGCCGTTTTATCAATAATAAGGCACTCAGCCGGGACCAATTCTCAGCCACTTTAACTTTGCCCATGAGTATTAGGAAAAGTATACATCTCCGCCAAAAAACCAAAATTGAATTTAAAAGAGTGTTTATTCCTCTACTCATATGCAAAAATTAAAATAGTTCGGAATTAAAATAATTGATTAAAAAGTATTAATTTAAAACAAGTCTGTCGATGCGATCAGTTCGGTACAAAAAATTAGAATTTTATGAAAAAAGGTGTTCAGATAAACGAGCTTAAAAATCAAAATTTTTGTAAAAAATCAAAGTTATAGTGGTTTACTTTAAATTATTAAAGGAGATAATTATCTGCATAAATCATAGAAAATGGGTAACTTTTTTTTTTATTTTACTCAAAATTTTCACATGGTCGAGATTACATTCCAAAATTTCGGGTAAATTTAATTGTCAGCCACTCCGGCTGAGAATAGAATTCGATGCAAAATTTTATTTAAAAACAAAAACAACTAAATTTGACTGTTTTTACATTTAGGAACCTATAAAACAGCTTAAAAATCGTTTATCAGCCGGGGTACAAAAGTTTTTTTTTCCTTGTGGCCGACAATAATATCTTAATACTATCTTTGAATTCTATTCTCGGCCACTTAATGAAATTTTAAAATTTTGCTTTCAGCGAAGAAATTTGGGCTCAAAATATAAAAAAACGACGATACTGCTGATGACGGGAACCACTCAGAATCGACTGAAACTTGGAAGAGGGGTAGAGGCGGTCCCAAACCCCCAAAACTAAAAACAGTTCTTGGGGAAAAGGCCCCGTTTCTGATATGCCCCCGGGTTGGGGGTCTAAACTCCTCCGGAAGCTAAATCCCGAGTACAAAAGCTCGAAAACAAAATCACGGGAGATAAAATCCCAGAAGCCAAAATCTTCGAAAACAAAATGCCGGGAGTTAAAATACCGAAATAACAAAATCCTGGAAACCAAAATACCGGAGAGACAAATTCCCGGAAAAGAAAATTCCGCAGGAACAAAATACCCGAAATTTTCGTTTGAAAGAAATCATTAACTAGGAACATACATTTCTTGAAATCAAATATTCTATATCGATCACGTATCCCTGCGGGGCTTCAGGGATTAAAACCTCCTTTAGTGCTCCCAAAGTGCTCAAAAAATTAATTCAAAAGTTCTAACAAATAAAAGTAATTTACAAATTGTAAGTTGAGGAATATAGTTTTTAGGTATTTTTATTGTAATTTTTGCATATAATGCATAAAAATTATTTTGTCTAGATTTTTTTAAGTTTTCTAATCTAGCTTTTAGGAACTTATAGTTCCCAATTAAATAAAATTCAACATAATTATTACTTAAAACCGACTTTTATTGCTTAATTCTCTTTAAAACGAGGGTGGCTGTGAATAGAATCCAAAGTGGCTGAGAATAGAATTTGGGTGGCTGAGAATAGGATAAAATGGTTTTTTTTTTCTTTGTTCTACGAATTTTTTCTAAAAAAATAAATTAAATAAACCAATTCCGGATTTATGTAGAAAAATGTCTGAAAAATCCAAAAACCATAACTTTGTACAGCTAAATGCTAATATTTTATACTTTTTGTTCGTTCAAAGTGAAAAAATGAGTTAGGTGGCTGAGAATTGGGTACTTTACCCTACATAGCAGAGATAATAAAGGTGGTGTGAGGCGGATATGATACTGAATTTTATCCCATGGACGTGCTAATATGTGCATTGATAGGTACAGTTATTTCAACCATTTATCAAAATTGTTTTTGAAAGCTTTATATTTTATTTTCGTTTATATCTTTTCAATAAATCGGTTATAACCCTATTTTTACACACAGAAAATTTAAACAACTTTAAGTACCCAATGCGGCATCTCATACTTTATTATTTCTGGTCACATAGTTAGCTTAAAGTTTTTTGTCCTTTTCCGAAATTTTTTGGACCTAAAAAAAACAAAAGAAATCCAAGTTGTTGCAGTTTTAAAATAAATGCTTTCACTTGTATTACCAATTTAAAATTACCTAAAAATAATATCAACTTACAGAGTTTACTAACTTGTTATCTTTTAATTTATTTTCCGCCAATTATTACATATTAAAATTAAACACATTAAACCTTTCTAAAAAAAAAATAAAAAATCTCATATCTTCTACGCAATTTCTGTCTTTAAAACGTAGTAATTTTTTGTAGGTAGAGTAAAAGCTAGTATCCAGCCACTTTGACTTGCAAAGTAATAAATATTTTGTTGTTTTGAAACGTTGGTTGTGTTTATTGGCATATCTTCTTCTTTTTTTTTTTAAATTAAATTTCATTCCCAATTCGAGGAAAAAAAAAGATGTAAGTACCTACCTATATTCTTATATCTTCTTAACGTTATTTGAAATCGTTAACATTTTCGAATAAACTCGACAAAAAAAACCAAAAATTACATTTACGATAATGTTAAAAACTACATCGTAACTTAGCCGACTATGTTTTTCTAATTAGTACAATTACCTGCCATTTGATAAGTAATTCACCAAGAACATAAAAACTGATTTAAATTTTAATAATGTGGTACCTACCTATAGATATTAAGTACCTACCTACTTCACTGCGGCAATGTTCACAACAGTTTTAGGTATGTTTACAATTGCTCTAAATTTTTACCTATTGCTTTAATTACCACGTACTAATTTTCTATATATGTACTTAAGGTAGGTTCCGCTTAACCAACCAATTCATTGTTGGCACGAAAATAACAACTGAGGAATTGAACACTGAGATACAGAAAATTAGAGATTTCAGGAACTATGCAAGTATAAGATTGATAGTGGAGATAAAGATTATTTTATATGAATTTTTTATTTTACGAATTCCAAAATTATTTTTTTTACTTACAAATTTATCAAGATAAAAATGCTGAAATTTTAACTTTTGTTGCGAGAGGAAAAAACAGAAAAATAAAACTTTTTCCAATTTTTCCTTTAAATTACGCCGTTATAAAATAATGTTTTTTTTTTACTCTTTTTTTTTTCAAAAAGAAAAAAAAAATTCTAGAATTGCACAAAAAATTAAGCTTTTTGTATATTTCTTTTTAATTTTTTTCCATTTTTTTTTTTTTTGCGCGGATAGTAACAAAATAATTAAAAAATTAAAAAAAAATTTTTTTTTTTTTTTCAATATTCAAGAATAAAAAAAAAATAATACTACGTTCTTAAAATTTATAAAAACAAAAAAAATATTTTGTTTTTTTTTTTCAATTTTTTTTTTTTGAATATCAAGTGACGTTTAGATATTTCTTTTTGTTCTTTTTTTCAAAAAAAAAAATTAAATAAATTTAAGGATAATGTCACTCAGCTTTATTTTTTAGAAAATTTTCCGAAAAAAAAAGCTCAAAAAAATTTTTCTTTTTTTATTTGCGAAACAATAAAAAAATGTATTTTTTTTTTTATCGTTGATAAGAATTATTGCAATTAAAAAATTTTATAATCGAAAAAAAAAAAATCAAAAAATAAAAAGAAAATAAATGAAAATTTAATTTAATTTAATTTTTTTTTTTTTAATAAAATATAAAATATATATACGGGGTTGTACATATATATTTTTTTTTCCTCTTAATTCTTATTTATTTTTTTTATCCAAAAATTTCAATAATAAAAATTGAGATGCCTGCTCTGGAGGAAATACAACGAGCAACTGAAAATGAGAATTCAATGTGCCACACACAATATAAAGAGTCAGGTTGTTGTTTTTCAGATCGGAAAAAAAAAACCTAATTATTTTTTTTTTTAAATGCAAAAGAAGAAAGCTTTTTTTTTCTCATAATATACATATATTGTTTTTATGTATGTAGGTAGTATGTATGACAAAAATCTTTTGTAAAAAGTACATTTTTTTTTTTTGAAATTAATTTTATAGCAGGGACAGACGATAGATCTAATAAAAAATAAATAAAACTATTCGTGAAGTAGAAAATTATAATATTCATTTATTAATTTTATAAATTTTTTAGGTGGTACATGTCGTATCCGTCATTGTCATAGGAGGTCCAGAAAAACGAAGAAAATAATTCCTTGATTATATTGATTATAAGATGACAGATGATTAGATAGGATTTACGAATAAGTATCATTACACAATCTAATAAGAAATGAATATTAAAAGAGATAAATTTTTATTACAATATGTACTTTAAAAAATTAAAGCTGAGCTTAATATAATATACATAGAACAAATTGTTGTTAAGACTTATGTTAAAAGAAATACCTATACTCTAAGCTAAATTTTAAATTAAATTATCAAGATTAGAACATTTTTGAATTCTTAAAATATTTGTATTATTCAAAAAATTCTAAACAACTTTACTTATAAATCGACATAATATAGGTACCCAATCCTTTTGTAGCTCTCGACCACTAATTTATGCAAATAAAATATATATGTAAATAAGTATGTATTACATACACCTATTTCTATAATATTATATTTCCTAATGATTAAAAAATATTAAATTTTTTGTTAAAATACTTTTTATTGTAAGTGGTGATCCAACAATCTCTTTTCTTTTTTGTATAATAAATTGATGGAGGCTAATACGTTTTTATTTATTTATTATGAAGCGAAGGGTATTACACTTCAATGCATTAAAACCTATATACCGGCAAATTAAAGCAAAAAAATAATAAAAAATAAATCTCAATGCCGGCCGACACGAAATTGAGCTTTTTTAGGTGCTTTTGTATCTCAAATGAAAAAAGCTATTTATTCTCTTTAGGAATAAACAAACTTCGTATATTGAAATAAAAATTAAAACGTAATTTTTGGTATGCGAACTTATTTTTATATACCTACTTTTTTTTTTCGTTTTAAATTTAACATCGTAATTTGAATTTAGAGTAATTATAGAAAGCGAAAATTTTATTACGTTTAAAAAAAAAAAAATTATTCTTAATGTAAAAAATATTCATCCAAACATTCACATTAAACGCAAGAAATATAAATTGAAAAAAAAAAATAGATTCACAATTTTAGTTTCACATGCCAATATCCCACTCTGGATTATTTCGGAATAATAAACGTAGATGTCGTTTATTAAACTAAATGTTCAGTAAAAATAAATCGTATTTATTTTAAATTTCCGACCGATTAAAAATCCATTTTTCATTGTTTTTGATTAAAGAAGCCCGTCGTTCTTCCCCATTATTTTTGTATCTTCTTTTTCATTTAGAATTATTAAGTGTTGTATTCTATTGAGTTTGAAAGAACATATGTACCCCATACCCATTTAGTCTCAATCGTCATAAAATTTAAATAAATCGACACCTTTTTGAAAATTGAGTTGGAAACAAGCTAAGTACTATTATGGCTAGGTTATATTCTAGTTCTGATGTAAGTGCTCACTATCACTGAGGAAATTAGTTTTAAGGCTCCATTTTATAAGGGTAATTTTTTCATTTTTTGTATTATAATAATCTCATCTTTTCAAAACGTACATAATTTTGCCTAACACTTATTTCATTAGGTAAATTAAAAATTAAAAAAATTACATGAATTACAAAACATATTTTTATATGTTGTAAATACGACATAACGATATCTATTTGATGTATTTTAATTAAATTCAAAATCTGAAACTTCTATCTTTACATGTAGTAGCACTTCTAAAAGCGATGTTCTTTAGAGCCATCTCTGATCATAAAAAGCATAATATTTTCGTATCATTAAAATAAAAATAAAAATTCCGTTCAATTGGTTTTATTTTGCATAAAAAGATAAATGAAAGCATATTATTTTATAGTACTGTCACATACGACCAGTCAAAATTTTGTTTTTATTTAAATGTGCGTATCTGAATAAATAGTTTTTTTTTTACATTAAGTACTACGTTTTAATATTGTTGTTTATCATTTTCTAGCAAATTTGACCTTCAATTTAATAAAAAGGCTAATGAACTAGTCTACATTCTTGGCGATGCGTCTTTGCAAAAAAAAAGAAGCGAATTTTGAATTTTCAAATTTAGAAACGGGTGTACTTCCAATGCATATGCACATATGCACATACTGTGGATATTGATTTTATTGTAAACTTTTGATTGAGTTTTAAGCGGCCGAAATTAGAATATAATTCGCATAATTGGGCTGGTGCTCCTAAAACCCATCTTGAATACCTGGACAAAGTTCAGAGAAAGGCTATTAGATTGATCAACGATCATCAAACCACCAGCTTTTTAACATCACTCAATCACTGTCGCAATGTAGGTTGACTTTTAATTTTTTATAAATACCTTGTTGGAACGGATACGTGTTCCTTGGAAGTAAAGGCCCTACCTTCCTCCACTTCAAGTATTTTCACGCCAAACACGTACCGCTTCAACGTCACATCCATATTTCGTCAAAATTCTCAGATGTGACAGAACTAGCTTCGGAGATTCGTTTTCAGTTCGCACCTCGAGAATGTGGAGTGCTCTCCCATCAAAATTGTTCCCGACAGTTGCCGCACGTTTCACTTACGACTTGCGCCGCTTTAAGAAAAGTGTACATGATTACCAATAAACTGTTCCACTTTTAAATCCCGTCTAAACTTCCTTTCCATTACCAAATCCATACTTCTTTAAGTATAAAAGGTATCGCACCTAGTGATTTGGTAACTTTAATAAAAAAAAAAAAAACTATAATTTATGAACTTCGTTTGTTCAAAGATAATCTACATTTTCGAACTGAATAAAAATAATTAAAAATCGATAGATTCTTTCTTTTTTTAAAGTTATTTTGTCGCATTTATGATGAAATTAAGCTTATTTTTAGGATGATTTTAACCTATATCATAATCGAATAAAATAATAACCGTTTTATACAAGAGGTGATCTTTCTGTAGAGTTTTATTTGATAAATGAAAATCCAGTCTCATGACTAACAAATAAACGAAAATGGGGATTGGCTATATCAAATTTTGATTCAAGTAGGTGCATGTGTAAATAAACATAAGAGTTGACTTCATAGAGATTGTACAAGAAGAATGGTTTGGTAATATAAGTTGATCTTTGGTGTTGTGTAGTGAAATAAGCGAGAAGTAAGTGTAATAAAATAACATTCCTACCATGTTTGGAATTATGATCCAAAGACAATTTGGGATTTATCGAATTGTGATCGAATAAGCAAATAAATTTCTTACAATTGAATTCCTTTTACTTGCTAGGTAAAAGTATCTAACATTCTAATAATCGGTCAAAAAATATTTATGGTTATTATCACTAAGAAAATATTGAATTCAAAATGCAATAAAATATAAAAATAATAAAAACAATTTTTTTTAAAATTTATCACACAAGAATAAAATGAATAAAAATAAGATACGTTTATATTTTTTTTTGATTCAAGTTTCATCATCGTTCTTTTTTTTTTCAAAGCGCACTATTTGACTTGATAAATATATAAATATGTGCACATACATATTCATATATATATATATTTGAATTTGTGTAAATAGTTTTATTTTGAAAAAATAAATGTACAATTTCACATTCGAATTGTAATATTTCGTTTAATATCTTGTTTGCACCTAAAAACATTTACGAAAAAAAAAAGTGGAAATTTCCTTTACTAAAAGTACTTACTTTTCATACTTGAGAAGTGGAGAAAATTTGAGTTCCGGAAACAAAATAGATTTGTATCCTCGAAAAACACTGCATACGTTGTAGGTAGGACTTAGAAAAAAAAAAAAACAAAAAAATCTAATGTTCATAAAATCGGTTTCAGTTTATTTATCGAAAAACTTAATAATTTTCTTGATTAGAGGAACGTATGGAAAAATTTAGGGTGAAGAATTTTTAATGAAAATTTTTATTATCGGTCAATAAAATAAAATAACGAAAATTTTAAATTTTACAAAGTCTACAATACAGGTAATAAATACTTTTACGTATTTTTTATACGGAAGCAGTAAAATGGAATCGGCACACGTTTTTAAAATTTAGATTATGTGATTCGAAAAATATTATTATAAGTACGAATATAAAATGATAACAAAAAAAAAATATATGAAAACGGTGATACGATACAGACGATATATGCAACTTAAAATTTCACAGTTTAACTTAAATTAAAACTGTGCATAAAAATTTCAGAATTTCTTTTTAGAACAGCAGACGGTGAAAAAGATACTTCTTTCTTTCTCTTAACCTTTAATAAAAATAAATCGTGTTAAATTTGATTGAGTTAATATTTTATCTAATCAACCATTATTTTATATAATATATTAAAATATTGGTATTTATAAAATTGAAATTCGATTAAAATATTTTTATGAAAATTACTAGTCGAAATACCCGGCTTCGCACGGTAGTCCCGAACTTATATTAATATCAAAACACTTTAATCCAGATTTTGTGCACTAAAAAAAAAATTTCAAAATTTGTTAAATAGCCATGTGCCTTAACACATCCAGTCTTCTAAATAGTCGATTTGGATCCAACGCTATAATATTTTATCGGAATATACCTAAATTGCAAAACCGGCTTCTAAGGTATCCTCCCCGCCGGGGCCTCGGATCAAATTTTCTAGTACCCTATAACCATCTCGGGCCCCAATGATATAAACTTAGTTAAAAAAGAAATTATTCTGGATATATTTGATTTAATTGGAGAAAACTTATTAAGCATTGTCAATCAATCATTGACTGAGGGTGTTTTTCCGGAATTATGGAAAACATCGCTAATTACTCCGATCGAGAAAGTGAAAAAGTTATTGTTGCTGTGTTTCTTGATTTCAAGCGTGCTTTTGAGACAATTGATAGGGATATTTTGTTAAAAAAATTGCAAATGTATGGTGTTCGTGACAGGGAACTTAAATGGTTTCATAGTTAGTTAATTAATAGAAGACAAAAAACTAAGGTTAATGGATTGGTTTCAGAAGCAATGGAAGTATTAATGGGTGTTCCTCAGGGGTCTGTGCTTGGTGTTCTATTATTTGTTTTATATGTCAATGACATGAATCTAGCATTGACTTTTGCAAAACTAATTTTGTTTGCGGATGACTCATTGTTGTATTATATGGGAGATGATATAGATGAATGTGTGCAGATTATAAATTCGGAACTAGAAAAACTAAGTTTCTGGTTTCGGATGAATAAGTTAAAGCTGAACACAGAAAAGACTAAATGTATGGTAATTAATGGCACGAAGGAAATTGACATTGAAATAGATGATCAAAATATTGAAATTGTTGATGAAATGAAATATTTAGGAATAATTATTGATACAAGAATTAAAATTCAAAACACAATTCGATAATATTTGTAAAAAGATAGCAAAAAAAATATATTTCTTTTCACAAATCAGAAAAAAATTATCGATGAAAAGTGCAATTAACATTTACAACACAATTGTGAAGCCGCATTTTGAATATTGTTCGAGCATAACATTCATGGCAAATGAGGAGGTATTTTTGAGTCTACAGAAGCTACAGAATCGAGCAATGAGAACTATCCTGAAAGTTAGTAGATATACTCCTATTGATTTTATGTTGGAAGCATTAAAATGGATGACAATTAAACAAAGAATTGTTATGAATGTGTTGATTATAGTTTTCAAGATGAAGAACAACTTGTACCCTAAATACCTATGTGAGAGATTAGTGTTTGCTAGTGATGTGCACGGATATACGTTAAGGAACATTTTCTCGTTTAGATTAAATTTATTTAGAAATGAAAAAACAAAAAATTTGCTGTTGTATAATGGTTTAAAAATTTTTGAAAAAAGAAAATAACATCAATATATTTAAAAAAAAAATTGTTCAATTTATTAAAACAAATTTCAATTAATTAAGTTTTTAAAAGAAATATTATAATAGTTAATTATACTAAATAAAGTAAATAAATAAAAAAAAAAAAAAAAAAAAAAACACACGAAGCAGTCATAGAACTGCCTACAGAAGTTTATACTTGGCTACAAATGATAGGCTGCTGAGTACAAAATGTAAATTAAAATATTTTACCCTCTACCAAAAAAACGCACAACGCGGCTAAAGAAGTATAAACTTCAAAAAAAATTTCGTATATTTTGCTCCGGCACGACCTAACCGTAGCTGCCTACCCAAAATATTTTTTTCAAGTAATCTTAATTTCACCGGAGTTACCTATTAAAAAAAAAAAATGTTTTCGTATATTTTGCTCCGGCACGACCTAACCGTAGCTCCCCACCCAAAATTTTTTTTTCAGGTAATATTAATTTCACCAGAGCTACCTATTTTGAAAAAATAATGTTTCGTATATTTTGCTCCGGCACGACCTAACCGTAGCTCCCCACCCAAAAAATTTTTTTCAGGTAATATTAATTTCACCGGAGCTACCCATTTTGAAAAAAAATTTTTTTTTCGTATATTTTGCGTCGGCACGACCTAACCGTAGCTCCCTGCCCAAAAATTTTTCGGCTGGTAATCTTAATTTCACCGGAGCTACCTATTTTCAAAAAAAAAAAATTTCGTATATTTTGCTCCGGCACGACCTAACCGTAGCTCCACCCAAAAATTTTTTTTCAGGTAATATTAATTTCACCGGAGCTACCTATTTTGAAAAAAAAAATTTCGTATATTTTGCTCCGGCACGACCTAACCGTAGCTCCCCATCCAAAAATTATTTTTCAGTTAATATTAATTTCACCGGAGCTCCCTATTTAAAAAAAAAATTTTTTCGTATATTTTTCTCCGGCACGACCTAACCGTGGCTCCCCACCCAAAATTTTTTTTTCAGTTAATATTAATTTCACCGGAGCTACCTATTTAAAAAAAAAAAAATTTTCGTATATTTTGCTCCGGCACCGTAGCTTTTTTTGCTTGTAATATTGGGCCCTATATATACATATATTTGAAATTAAAAAATCTTGTCATTGGGAATCGAACCAGGCACCTTCAGACTTACAGTCTGATGTTCTAGCCACTAAGCCATATTGTCCATATGATTTTGGGTTTCTTAAATATCGCGATTTCCATAAAAAAAGTACTTTTTTTGTACACCGTACGTAATCCATATTTTGATAAGAAAACTTTTTTATTTTTTACCAGATTTCAAAAATGTTAGTGTTTCTGCAAAGTAGAGGAAAATTAAGCCCAACCATAGTTTAAGTTTGTTCCGAATCCAGTAAAAATAAAAAAGTTTTCCTAACAAAATATAAATTACGTACGGGTTACAAACGGCTTACTTTTTTTGTGGAAATCGCGATATATAAAAAAATAAGTATTCTTATTCTAATTTTTCTGAGAAAAATGATGACGATTCTGAGAAAAATTCTATATGAAAATGGATTTTTACCCTCTACCAAAAATCATCAAACGCCGCTAAAGAAGTATAAACTTCAAAAATACTTATGTTCAAAATTTCAACAAAATCGGTCCAGCGGTTTAGGCGTGATTGAGGACAGAGAAACAGAGAATTTTCATTTTTATATATTAGAAGATTATTAAACTATTTTAAGTAGGTAATTGATGAGATATTTAATTACTATTAATTTAAACTGTAAACATATAATTCGAAAAATTTATTTTGTCGCTTATCATAACTTCGAAATCAAGGAACGGTTATTTAATTTAATATATTGTGTGAGTGAGCTGTTTTTTTCCCCTCTTTGCTAATGAAATGAAACAATAAAACAAAAAGCAGAACAGTAAGAAAAAACGCGCAAATAAAACAAAGAGGTAAAAAATCAGCTCACACATTAAAATTTAGCTTGAAAGAAATTATTATCATAAGACGATTCAAAGAAGCAACAGCAAAGAAAAATAAACTATTATCAAAGAAAACCAGGAATTTTTAATTTTTTACAGTAAGGTTTTCAACTTCAGGTGTGGGGTAAAATCCAAGATCTCACAATGATGAAATTAACTCGCAAGGCCATGGTAGAGCAGCTCAACAAAGCAGGTGTAGAAGTGCCAACAACAGCAACAATAGTCCAGGTCCGCTTATTATACAATGATGAGATTGGATCTACATCAGACCAACCACCATCATCGGACGATAATCATCAAGTAGATATGCAGGAAGAACATTTATTGGAGGAACCTTCAGTAGAGTCGCCCATAAATTCAGGTAATTCTAATTCAGCATCAAATATTTTAGTAGAAGAAGCCCCAGGACTAAATCTGGAAGAAATCAAAAATCAATTAGAATTGTTCAGAGCTCGTGAAGAGCTATTAACCTTAAAAAATAGAGTAGCTCAGCTTGAAAGAGAAGCCGTGCCACAACAATCTAGTACCCAAATACGAACTCGCATTAAGCCATCGGATGTTGAAGGGTTAATTTCTGAATTTAGTGGAAACGATGATTATGTCATAACTAAGTGGCTTGATGATTTTGAAGACGTAATGACGTCACTTAAGGCAAATGACGACGAAAAATACCGAATGGGGCGGCACCTACTGAAGGGCACGGCAGCCATATTTTTGAGAACCATCAGAGTTACTACGTGGGTCGAGTTACGTGAATCTCTACTTAAGCGGTTTGAGCGACATGACACATATATTGAAATATATGAAAAACTACGACGTCGCAGCCGCCGTCCAAACGAGTCGACTATAGAATATGTGACAATCATGCAGGAGATAGCTAGCCGCATTTCTATAAACGATAGAGAGCTAGTAGCATTGATCGTTTCAGGTTTACTCGATCAAGGTGGATTCAGTGTAATGTTGGCAAATGCCAAAACTATTGATGAGCTAATCCAATTATTACCTATTTACGAACGTACAGTCGAATTGTCAAAGAATAAAACCGATAAAATATTATCGTTTAGAAAGAATTTACCTACAGCCAAATTCCCTTCAGCTACAACTTCAGCCACAAGATCAGCCGTAACTTCAGCCTCGACTTCAGCTTCAGCCCAAATAAGATGCTACAATTGCTCACAGTACGGCCACATGGCAGTCAATTGTCCGGCCCCCAGGCGTGAACCGGGGTCCTGCTTTAAGTGTGGTGCCAAGGACCATATTTCCAAAGAATGTATCAATAAAAGAAGAGTTATAGCAGTAGTTCCATCTGCCAATGAAAATGTTGTCCCAGATGAAAATAATGATGAAACTTATGATGAAATTGATCCGGAAATTTTGAAAGATTTCGTAAGTATTTCTTTTGGGGAAAGTCAGAATTATTTGAAACAAATAAATTGTCTTTATGACACCGGTAGTCCGGCTACTTTTATTGATAGCTCGTTAGTCCCGAAAAATAAAATAAGTAATTCACTTAAGAACTCAGGGTTTACAGATTTAGGAAAAAATCCAATTTTTATTTACGGTTCAGTAAGTTTTATAACAAAAATTAAAAATTATACTAAAGTTATTTCCGCTTTTGTCGTTCCAGAAAAAGTACTTCCCGCCAAAATTCTCATCGGAAGAGACACATTAAGAAAATTTAACATTGGGTTATGTTTTATGAAAAATGGCTACAATCAAGAAAATTTAGTAAGAATAAATAAGAATTTAATTAATAATCTGAAAAATAAATCAGAATTTTCATACTGCTTAACCACTCTTTTTAATTCAGAAAATAAAACTTTAAAAGATTTGAGAAATGAAAACACGATCTTAGCTGACATTGATTTTGATATTGATCCTAACTTAGGTATTCCTGCAATCAAAAAAATCTACAAGTGCATAAAAAACAATTATGTTGAAATTAAACCTTCGGAAATTATAATTCCGGACTATGAAATGAGTATTCACTTAGAAAATAGCACACCTTTTTATTTTCGACCACGTAGGCTTTCCATTTCTGAAAAACAAGAAGTAAGAAAAATAATTAATGAACTTCTGGAAGAAAAAATCATAAGACCGAGTGAGTCGCCTTATGCGTCGCCAATCGTTTTGGTTAAAAAAAAAAATGGAAATACTAGAATGTGTATTGATTATCGGACATTAAACAAAATAACAGTGAGGGATAATTATCCGCTTCCACTTATGGAAGATTGTTTAGATTATCTGGGGAGAAAAAAATATTTTAGTTTATTAGATTTAAAGAGTGGCTTTCATCAGGTCAAAGTTTCAGAAACTTCAGTGAAATTTACGTCATTTGTTACACCAGATGGGCAATTTGAGTATTTGAAAATGCCATTCGGACTTAAAAACGCGCCCTCTGTATTTCAAAAATTTATTAATAGAATTCTTAAAGATTTTATTGAACAAGGGCTAGTTATTGTTTATATAGACGACATTCTCATAGCGACGGAAACTTTTGAAGAACATTTAGAATTATTAGGTAAAGTTTTAAAACGCATAGCATCAAATGGACTTAAATTGCAACTAAATAAATGCCAATTTGCTTATCTTAGTATTGAATATTTAGGATACAGTGTTTCTTCGGCTGGTATTAAACCAGGTCCCGTCAAAACAGAAGCAGTAAAAAATTTCCCGACACCAGTTAATGTCCACGGTATTCAATCATTTTTAGGGTTGTGCTCATTTTTCCGCCGGTTTATACCAAATTTTGCAACTATTGCCAACCCTTTACATAATCTCTTAAAAAAAAATTCTGTATTTAATTTTGATAAAAACTGTGTTCAGGCATTTGAAAAACTTAAGCAACTACTAACCTCAGCACCAGTGTTAGTTATTTACAACCCTACATACGAAACTGAGTTACATACAGATGCAAGTAAACTAGGCTTCGGCGCAGTTTTGATGCAAAAGCAAAACGACTTAAAATTCCATCCAGTAGCGTATTATTCAAAAAGTACTAATCAGCATGAGACAAATTATCATAGTTATGAATTAGAAACTTTGGCAATTGTTTACGCCCTTAAGCGCTTCCGTACCTTTTTAGAAGGCATTTCATTTACAATTATTACAGATTGTAACTCATTAGCCCAAACATTTAATAAAAAAGAAATAAACCCTAGAATTGCCAGATGGGTTTGGGATTTCGAAAGGTACAATTATAAAATAAAACATAGGGGAAGTTCTCTAATGAGACATGTAGATGCTTTAAGTCGCCATCCCGTCGCTTTAGTAGATTCGCAAAACATTGACTTCCAACTTAATGTTACACAGAATAGAGATGTTGAAATTCTGAAACTTAAACAAATACTCGAAGAAAAAGAAATGCCCCCTTATGAGATGCACGATGGTGTAGTCTTCAAAAAAAATAAAGAGGGAAAACTTTTATTCTATGTCCCTAAAGAAATGGAACAACAACTTATAAATGAAATTCATACAAAACTATGCCATTTTGGTACTGATAAGTGTTACGAACATCTTAAAAAAAATTATTGGTTTCCAAATGCCAAAAGTAAAATTGACAATTACATAAAAAATTGCACTACGTGTATTATGCACTCTGCCCCTAAGAAAAAATGCGATAGCCCTTTACATAGTATTCCTAAAAAACCAGTGCCGTTTGACACAATACATTTAGACCATTTTGGACCTTTACCTTCTGTCACATCTAAAAATAAACATATATTAGTAGTTATAGATGCATTTACAAAATTTATCAAATTATATGCTGTTAAATCCACTAGTACAAAAGAGGTTTGTTGTTCTCTAGATAAATATTTCGAATATTACAGTAGACCTTTTAGACTAATAACAGATAGGGGTAGTTGTTTTACTTCTTCAGAATTCACTTCCTTTGTTGAGAAATATAATATTCAACACATTAAAGTAGCAGTAGCATCACCTCAAGCTAACGGACAAGTTGAACGCGTAAATAAGATTTTGAAATATATGTTAGGAAAACTTACTGAACCGCTACTGCATTCTGATTGGGTAAAAAAACTTAAACATGTCGAGTACGCAGTAAATAATTCTGTAAACCGGTCAATTGGGACAAGTCCCAGTAATTTATTATTTGGTGTTGAACAAAAGGGTCCTGATGTAAACTATTTAAAAGAATATCTAGTTGACAAAGATTTAAAGGAAGTAGATGAAAGTTTAGAATGCATTCGTTCAAAAGCACTTTATAAAATTAATAAAAGTCAAGAATACAGTCAAAAATGGGTAGAAAATCATTGTAAACCTTCCAAAATTTATGAAGTCAATGATTTTGTAGTAATAAAAAATGTTGACACTTCCGCAGGCACTAATAAAAAATTTATTCCGACCTTCAAAGGTCCGTATATCGTACATAAAAAACTTCCGAAAGATCGTTATGTGATTAGAGATATTGAAGGGTGTCAAATAACACAACTTCCTTATGATGGTGTTGTGGAAGCTAAAAACCTGAGAATGTGGAAAAGAAAACCTGATAATTCTGACTTACCTTAAGAAATACTTATTATAATGTAAATAGCTAAAATAAACGTTCCTTG
Source organism: Hybos culiciformis (assembly GCA_964007475.1). Classification (NCBI taxonomy): domain Eukaryota; kingdom Metazoa; phylum Arthropoda; class Insecta; order Diptera; family Hybotidae; genus Hybos; species Hybos culiciformis. The sequence goes on along the minus strand of OZ023273.1, from coordinate 92,282,511 downwards.
ATGTGTGACCAAACACTATTATCGATTGAGGGCAATCGATATATGTCAGGTCGGCCGAGCTGTAAACATATAATTCGAAAAATTTATTTTGTCGCTTATCATAACTTCGAAATCAAGGAACGGTTATTTAATTTAATATATTGTGTGAGTGAGCTGTTTTTTTCCCCTCTTTGCTAATGAAATGAAACAATAAAACAAAAAGCAGAACAGTAAGAAAAAACGCGCAAATAAAACAAAGAGGTAAAAAATCAGCTCACACATTAAAATTTAGCTTGAAAGAAATTATTATCATAAGACGATTCAAAGAAGCAACAGCAAAGAAAAATAAACTATTATCAAAGAAAACCAGGAATTTTTAATTTTTTACAGTAAGGTTTTCAAAACCTTGAAATTTCTTTTTATTGACTGAAAAGGATTTAAAAAACAAAATTTTATTTCCAAAAATCCTATGATTCTTTTGCCGTTTCCAAAAACTTTAAACTCTATTTTCTGTTTTAGCAAAAAATATGTATATCTAGAAATTTCAGTCCTATACAAATTGTACAAATTGAATTTTTTATTTTTTTTCATAATTATTGATATCCCAAAAAAATAGAGAACATAAAATTTCTCTATTTTGTGCTGTGCATATATTCTGCATACACAAAATACAAATACATAGAAAAAACAATAATGCACAATATCAATAATAAATAAAAATTTAGAATTTATTATTATCACTACTGGCAAAAAAATTCATTGAAGAGAATGTTTTTGAGAAATTTTTTTCTTTTTTCTCTCCACATAATAAGACTAACATAATTTTTTTAAACATTTTAAAATTTGAACTTTTTGTATGGACTGAATTTCTCTTATTTATACTTACTTTATGGTTTTAGTTTAGCAAAAAGATATGGCTATTTTACTGCAAAAGGAATCAAATATGATAATAAATAGCAAAATACGAAAATTTGACATTTGATGTTTGGATTTAGATATATCGGGTACCTAACCTAGTGTGTAACCACCATGTGTTGACGACCCTGATTATTTAAAAAAAATTATTATTAATCGAATCGATCGAAATATCAAATATGTACCTACTTAAATTTTATGCACAAAATATTGAAACCGTATTTAGTTGTAGAAGTTGTATGCAACTTACTACTGATTTGTGCTTCTAACTTGTTTAACGTTGTTCCTTTTTTTTAAATTAAATAAAATGGCTCATCGAAGGATGAAACAGACGAAACGAATGCATTTGCCACATATACCAATTAGATATATACATTAGGGTGCCACTTATTTTTGCAGATTGATTTTTTGGGAGTGCCGAGCGGAATTTTGTTCAATTATATTAAAAACCACCCCCCAAAAATTTAGCTCAATTGGATACCATTAAAACGACTCGCTTGGCGGTTAAGTTTTCATATATTTTACTAGAATTCTACATGGTTTTTTCATTCATTTGAGCGCTACGCAGTGTCATAAAATTACTCTTTACTTACTTTAAGTTTTTGAATATAATATCAAATAAGATTTTAAAATTATTACAATACATATTTGTAAATACAAAGTCCTAAAACTAATTATTTTTTAAAGTTTGAATTTCCGGGCTGAAACGTTGCTCCAAGACTTCTCTGGTTGACTGATATTTCTTCTTTTTTCATACAAGCAAGTTTTCTGTAATACACTTTTCGCGCTGTTTGAGTAAAAAATGTTTATCTTCTTGAATGATGATTATTTCGAATGCACCTTGAGGTGCACTTTTATTAAAATGCAGTTTAAATTTACGTATTTTATAAATATTTTTGTCAAAAAATTTTCTATTAGCAGAACCTACGAGTCCTACGACATTTTTTAAAAATTTCAGGAGCAAAAATCAATGGTGCAACACTATACAAAAGCATGTTAAGCGGGACGGGTTAACAATGTTAGGTTGAGCTAATATTTGGTAGGGACTACTTTTAGGTCCATTGGAACAAAATTTCGCCCTGCACTCATCAAAATGATTTTTTTTTTTGTATATAAATAAGTGGCACCCTAATATACATATATAGAGAAAAAAAAGCTTTAGAAACCATTCATAGTAATATTCCATTGGCATTTTCAATATTTCAGTATTTGAAAAAATAAAAAAAAATTTATTATTGGACTTTTTTTGGACAAAAAATTAATAAAATTCATCAATCCAAACAACCAAATAAAATCTAATGGCTCCATCTCTACGATAATTAATTTCTGACAGACAAAGAAAATCATAATCATCACATGACGCTATTTAGTATGTGTACATATTACCATCTACCTATTAGATTAGACTAGAAAAATTGAGATGAGTCTGAGAAAAAAAAAACGAGAGCTCATCAGCTCAAAAAGTAATACAACATGAAATTTGTAAAGTAATAATCTGGCAACCCTAAAAAAAAATATTGATAATGATATTATTATTGACTTATTATTTAGCAAAATAATAAACAAAGACAAGTCACGTGACTAAAAATGAGATTTTGGTGGTAGGTAATTTGTTAAGTTTACCAGACGATTGATGATGACGCTTATTATGTTGTCTGTCGACTGTACTTAATTGGTAGTTATTTACGATGATCTTTCGTCATTGTTGTAAAGATTACAAAAGCTGATGAGTTGACTGCTTTTCGTTTATATCAATTTTTAAATGACAAAAATATTATTTTTTATAGATCTTCCTTCTTTTATCATTAAATTAAATTAAACTGATTCTTTCTATATTTCTTCTAAGTCATTTGTTTCTAGAAATTAATAACATGTGGTTGTGATGTGACATACAAATATCAAGTCAGCAGCAGCAGGCCCCCATGGATTTTAATTTTTAGTGAGCCCCCAACCAAAGTATAATCCATACTGGTTATGTTTCGAATTGGAAATTAATATTTTTTGTTTTTCCAATTAACAATATAATATCGCGCATGAGGCATGAATAAAATAAATTTTCATTTTTCTAATTTTCAAACAAAAAAGAAAAACTTACCGATAAATTTGGCTCTTCAGAAATTATCATTTCTTCCATTTTTTATTTTTGTTTTGTAATACCTTAAAATTTTTAAATCAGTTTTTCTAATTTTATTATTTGATTTAACAGCTTTTTAGTAAGAATTTTTTATTTTCTTTTTAATAATAAAATATCAAATTAAGATAATTATAAAGTTTTCTGAAATTCTATTTAGTTCTTATTAAAATAGAATTATTTTATTAAATATAGATAAATATTTTTATTTTCTTATTTTTCTTTGTTGTTTTTTTTGCTTAACACAGAAATTGACCACACAACACACATAAAAATTTCACCTCCCCAGTCATCATGTATTTTTGATTATCACTTTGTCTCATCATCACAATAATTTCATATGTATTTTTCTCTTTCAGTTCATCAAAGCCAACTTCATAATAATAAATTAAATATTTTCGCTTACAATTTTTTCAGCGAATTGAAAAATAATAACGATTGTAAAATTTGAATTGTTAAATAGAATGGAAAAGAATAATAACATTCCCCCTCCCACCCTTATTAATTAACATTTTTATAATATTTATGTTCCCTAGCAAAGCAACTAATGTTATAGCGTATGTTAATGTTCGAACTTATACCATTGTACACAGCGCCAGCTCGTACATAGGTGCTGCGACACTGCAGCACCCTCACGAAATTTCAAAAAATTAAACTCATAAAAAAAATGTTTGTTAGCTCTGAATTTTGCTTAGTTTAAAATTATTTTTAAATTTAATTGCTATGCTATGCAATTGTCTCTATAACTTTAATAAACAACAGTAGCCTACTTTTAGGCTTTTGAAATTTTTAGAAAATACTTTTCAAAAATAGGTGCAGAAATCAATTTAACAGAATTTTTGGAACTGCGAATTTCGCAGTGCAGGGATTTTTATTTTCATGAATAATTTAATACATTTTTATTGCTGTTAAGATTTTTTCTATGACATTGAAAAATTTAAAAACAAATATGGGAAATTTTTTTTGTTATGGGATTTTTGAATGTATAGAAAAATGCACTGCTTCAGATCAGACATCGACGCTTTTTGTGTTTTCCAGTCGCCGCCGGTCAGCCGCTGGACTATTTTTTCTAACCGCCGCTGGATGAAAATTCATCGACTGATCGACTGGCCGCTTTTTAGGAAAAAAAATAAAATTTAGCCGCTGATTTTTTTATTGGTGCTTTTTTTTTTTTTTTATTTTATTTTATTTTATTTTATTTTTTTTTTTTTGGTTTTTTTAGTCGCCGATCTCGCCGATGATTTTCTTCCAGCCACCGATTTTTTAGATTTTTTTTTCTAAGCCGCTCTTTTTCTCCAAAACAGGCAATTTTGAGTCGACTAGCCGCCGCAATCGAAGGGCAAAATTCGACTGGCCGCCGTCGAATTAAAAGCGATCGGCGTCATGTCTGCTTCAGATGAAACAGCACAATTTTCATATGGGATGTTTTTTGTTTGTTTTGAATTTTCAAAACTGATTTTCATATACATAATGTGTATGGGTATATATCATACAATTTTTATAATTAAAAAAATGAGGTTTATATTTTGCAGCACCCTTTTTCAAAACTTCCACGAGTTGCCACTGATTGTACAGCTATAAATATGTATTACGCTACTTATACCGTCGCCAAATGCAGAAGTTGTCAGTGGTATCTGCTGTATCTGTCGTAATTCTCGTTATTTTTCGTACATAAATTTTACTAAAAATGAAGTAAAAAATTAATAGCGACACCTATTGGAATTAATTTAAATAAATCGATGGCTGGTGCCGCAAATCCCACTGATCAACCACCAGACCGCCCGCCCGCCACCCCCAGCCCCTCTTGTTTTGGGGCACCCTCTTTATCCTTTTCCCAAAAATAGGGCCAATCGGGCAAAAAAAAAAATTTCCCATACAAAAATGTATGAAAACTTTCGAGGGCCGTATCTGCGAAACCTGACCTTTACCCCAAGAACTGATTTCAGTTTTGGGAGTTTTTTTTTTTTTTTTTTTTTATTTTATTTTATTAAAGTTCATTTATTAATACAATAATTCAATTACAAAATGTATAATACAAAATATATTATAAAAAACTTATGCTCCAACGCTGAAAGCCTTAAAGGAGCTAATTATGGCAACATTTTTACTTATTTAATATACAATTTGTAGTAAGAAGAGCAAAAGTTAATAAATGAAAAAAATATTAGAATACAAAAAAAATATTAGAATACAATTCAGTGTGTACTTATATAATTTTAATTACTTTGATAATACATAATTAGAGTAACTTAAAGGTTTAAAGGATAAAGTTTTAATATTACTATATAGTATGATTTGTTAGCCAACACATTTGTTGGTGCAAAAGATTAACAGTTAATTAAGAAGAAACGTTCAATCCAATATATAACTAAAAATAAGCAATTAATGAAATATGTAAAATGTAAATGATGAAAATGATGAAAAAGATGAAGAAAGATGAGACTAATCCGAAGAAGAATAACTAATAAATAAACCAGGAATCAAAAAAAAAAAAAATATAAATCATACGTATAAATCTAGTTTAGCATCAATGAACCATTGTTTAATTTTAGATTTGAATTCAGTTAAGGTATTAATTTTCTTATAGGCTTCCGGTAATGAATTAAATATTATTGGACCAGCATATGTTATTTTTTGTTTAGTTAGTTCGAGGCGAGATCGCTTTGGAACAAGATCACCCTGCCTCCTAGTCTCCCTTTCGTTATTTATTCTAGTAAAGAATATGGTATGATAACCAATCGCATTCAAGGATTTAAATACAAATATTAATAACTGAAACAAAAGAAGACCCTTAACTGGTAGAATATCCTTGGCTATAGTTCTAAACAATGGATATGTTGGAAAAAGAATAGGTTTGTTATATACAATTTTAAGACATTTATTTTGAATGCGCTGAATAGGATTCAATATACTAGATCCAGCATTTCCCCAAATTATTGTCAGTGAAGACAGATACGAGTGGACCATCGTAAAGTACAGCATTTTTTTTATTGTAGAATTTAAATAATAACGAAATTTATATAAAATACCTAAACCTGGGAGAATTTTCCTTTTTACATGATCAATTTGTTCATTCCATTTTAAATATTGATTAAGCCAAATACCCAGATATTTTACTTTAGTAGACTCATATATACAGTCGCTGCCAATCATGATTGACAGTGGTTCAATTCTTTTATTAATAGGTCTGAAGACAACGAAAACTGTTTTTGAGGAATTAATACTAAGTTTGTTTATTCTAAAGTATGTTAATAATAAATCAATATCATGCTTGATGGAGGCGAGCATTACAGATACATCCCTTGCCGGATAAAAGACCGATGTATCGTCGGCAAATTGACATAGGTCACCATATAAGGGTAATCTTGACATATCATTTATAAATATTAAGAAAAGAAGAGGGCCAAGGACACTACCTTGTGGTATTCCCATTAATATTTCTTTATAACTACTTTTTTGGTCATCAAAAGCGACGTATTGGACTCTATCCGATAGAAAGCTAAAAAATAACTGTAGTGCAACATTACGGACACCAGCAAACTGTAGTTTCTTTAATAAAATATTGTAGTCAACAAGATCAAAAGCTTTCTTTAAATCAAGAAAAAGGCCACCGACAAATTTTTCTTCATCAATATTCTGGCATATTGAATTCACTACTTGCACTAACGCTGTATGCGTGCCGCTCCCAGGCTTAAAACCATACTGGTATTTGAAAAAAAAATTATTATTATTAAGAAAAACGTAAAGCCTAGTATAAATAAGTTTCTGAATAATTTTATCTATAATAGGTAGCACTGAAATTGGGCGATAGTTAGCAACATCATTTTTGCTGCCTGATTTAAAAATTGGCACCACCTTTTGTACTTTAAGTTTCTTCGGATAAATACCCGTTGAAATTATAAGATTGAAAAGCTTAACTATAATAGGTGTTAATACTCTCTTCAGGGTTATAACTATTTTTGGAGTTATACTATCAAATCCACTGCCTTTATTTAAAGGTAGCTTCTTTATAATGGAATCAACCTCTTCAGTATCAGTATTACTAAAAATAAGAGTTTCTTGAGCGTTGAAGAGAGTGCGAAGCACATTAATGTCATCATTAGAATTAGGAGTTTGCGATTGAATGTGAGGACCAATAGATGAAAAGTAATTATTAAAGAACTCCGCCGTTTCAACTTTATCTTCAATGATTCTGCCCTCGGTATTCATTAACTTAGGTGCTTCAAGTAATTTGTTTCTACCTAACGTTGTGTTTAAAAATTTCCAAAGTTTTTTTGGATCATTTGAACATTTATCTATATTTATAGAGAAATAATTATTTCTGGACTCCGCTACTAAGTTAGAAACTAGTTTATTGAATCTTTTAAAGTTAATTTTTATATCAGACCTATAAGGGTATCTCTTACATAATTTCCAGAGCTTATGTTTTTGTTTAATTAAAATTTTTAGACTAGGGTTTATCCACGGAGAAATAAGGTCTTTAGCTTCAATTTTCGTTATGACGATTTTTGTATTTTTGGAAGTTATATCTGTAATAATATTTAAGAAGAGGTCGTACATGTCATTAGGATTTTGAAAATTATCCCAATCAACCTGCTCAAGAAGATGGCTTGCCTGGTTCTCTATTAAATTATAATTTATTGTTTTTTTAATAATCTCAATAAATTTAGTATTTGGCAGCTCACAAAAAAAATTACCAATTAGTACGTTATGATCACTCAATGAATTTTCTAGAGTGTGAACTAAAATTTCAGAAAAGTCGCAAATATTAGTAAATACGTGGTCTATACAAGAATGAGAGGGCGGTCTAGTTATGAATGTATTAAGCAAGTTATAATTAAAAGATTGTATCAATTCAAGGAAGTCACCACTACTATTAGTGTCTAAGGAATTGATATTAGAGTCACCCATGAAAACGGATGGTTTATTACCTAAAAATATAAATAAATCCTGTAGTCTATTTAGAAATGTTAATTCATCACACTTTTGTGATCTATAATAAGAAACTATAGATAATGGATAAGATTTATATTTAATATCAGGCAATTCAATTTGAATAAGATTAAGATAATTGTCATTACAATTAAGTTTTATAACAAAGTCTAGATTTTCACGGACATATATAGATAGACCACCATAACCATCATCTCTACAAGAGTGAACAGCCTTGAAGCCAGGGATATTATATATTTGAGTTATTGAATTAGTGAACCAGGTCTCCTGAATGGCAAAAACTTGTATGTCGAGAGGAAGCTCGGAGAGCAATGTGCGTAATTCGTAAAATTTTTTAACTGAAGAAATACTTCTTACATTGAAACTGAGAAAATTTAATAATGATGAGTTATTGCCTGAGTTTGATGATATGTATTCATTGATGCTACGATAGTATTTACCTTCCGAATTCATTAGAAAAAGTAAAAATATGTGCATAGTTATTCTTCAAGGACGTCCCATCAATCACTCTCTCATTAATGAAATATGTATGGATGTTACAAAAATCTAAAAAATTAATTAATAAAAAATTAGTATGATATAAAATGGAGTGAACTTTAGCTAAGGGAATTCTCAACAGAAATGAAATGAAAATAATTAATAACCTATATAAAAATCTGGTAAAAATTCCGAGATAAAAATAAAAATATAAAGTAAAAACAACTGTTATCAATTCTAGATTGAAAGAAATTAATAATCCATTTAGGACTGGAAATATGGAGAGAATTTCAAAATAAGAATAAAAATATAAATCAAAAATAATGTTTTTTAAGGCTCCAAAAATAATATAATTTAATGAATTAATATTTATCAAACCTATAAATGCAATATGAAACAAAAAAATAAAGTATGCTATAATAAATGTTGAACAATCAATATTAGCGAAAGTTATTATTTGTTGAATCTGAATGTACTATTTTTTGGATTATACAATCTACATCCTCTTTTGATTTAATATGTAAAGGTGATGAGTCATCGGCCGACTTCTTTACGAAAATTTTATTCATTCGACTATATACAAACTTGTAACCATGTTCTTTCAAGGTTGATGAGTATTTAAGTAAATCCATCGTCTCAGCTGTCATCTTGTCAAAAATCAAAATATCATTGAAACCTGTTCCCAATTTTCTCTTATTCTTCATGAGTTTTCCCTTTAAATCGGCATTATTAAATGATGCAAATATAGTTCGTGACGTATCAACCTTACTTGAGTTTTTATTCAATACACTTAATGATTTGATGTCACATCTAGAGACTTCCATGTTAATGGTAGCAAACATGTTCTGAAGAAATTTAAATATTTCATCGTATGATGGTTTTGGCGAAGTTAATTGCACTTTTTTTATAACTATATCATTTTTGATTGTGTGGTATTTTAAGTATTTAACTTCACTATTAACCTTATCTAATTTTCCACGTAGATGCTCATTTTCAGTTTTAAGTAAGTCCACTTCATTCTTGGTTTTGGAAATTTCTGAAACTAAACTATCAATTTTATTGTTCATATCACCAATTTTCTTGTTTATATCACCAACAGCATCATTCATTGATTTATTTTGCGCCAGAATACTCATTAATTTTGCTTCCAAAGATACAAAAGTTGATCTAGGTACTCCAGAGCATCGTTGACAGTACCACGGCACATGATCACCAGTTTTCATGAGATCATCAAACTCCTGGCACCGCCTCTACCCCCCCTCCAAGATTCAGCCGGTTCTGAGTGGTTCACATAAACTGCACTTACGCCCAACATTTCTTGGACTTCGAAATAAATGTACCTCCTTTTTTTATACCTTTCTTTTTGAACTACTCCACAGCTAAGCTTTGATTGACGGTTTCTCTATCTCTAACTTTTGATGAAAAACTAATATTTTTTTAATTTTTAATTAAAAACGGAAAAATTCGTTTTTTCCTAACAAAAAGAAAAAAATTTATACCACCAGGGGTATATTCCCGTTTTCATTATGATGGACGACTTTGTATAAAAATCGATTACACTACTTAATGTCAGCCAACGACGTTCCACGTCACAGACCATTTTATTTTTTTTTATGTTTTTCTTTAAGTGTGCTTGCTATCTGTCTGTTCGCTCACATCACTTTCTAATTTTCAATTGGAATTTAATTAAAAAGTGTTAAAAAAATAATTTATTTAACTTAAAATAAAATACAATAATAATGGGAGGCCAAGGAAAAAGTCAAAAAACTGTTGGATCTTCAGGTTTTACAAAAGTAGGAATGAATTACCTAAGTTTGCAATTTTTTGTTATTTTGTTTTTCATTTTTATTTTTTTTTTTTATTTTTAAGGAAGAAGAATTGTTGCTACAAGATTTCAGCCGAAATGTTTCAACGAAGTCTTCAGCCCTTTTTTATGGGAACGCATTTATTGTCTCAGCGATACCAATTTGTAAGTTTTAAGTGCAAAAGAACCTCAATAAACTAGAAAAATAAACGAGATAAAATTTGTTAACGTGGCAAGTTTCTAGCCTGGATCGGCTTTTTCATTATTACCTAACACCGATGTCTTGGACAGTGAATTTTCTTTACTATCAGAATAGCTAATTATTGTCATATTCACAAATTGATAAATTATTGAAGAAAAAAAATCGGCTAAAGTGCAGTTTATGGGAACCACTCAGAATGGGCTGAAACTTGGAGGGGGGGTAGAGGCGGTGCTCAAACTCCCAAAACTGAAATCAGTTCTTGGGGCAAAGGCTCCGTTTCGGAGATAGGGCCCCCCAAAGTTTTCATACATTTTGTATGGGCAATTTTTTTTTTTTGCTCGATTTGCCCCATTTTTTTTGTAGAGAGTATAGGGGTTGTTCCAAAACAAGAGGGGGTGGTGGGGGGCGGCGGGCGGGCGGTCTGGAGGTTGGTCAGTGGGATTTGCGGCGCCAGCCGCAAATCCCACTGACCAACCTCCAGACCGCCCGCCCGCCGCCCCCCACCACCCCCTCTTGTTTTGGAACACCCCCTTTATCCTTTTCCCAAAAATAGGGCCAATCGGGCAAAAAAAAATTTTTCCCATACAAAAATGTATGAAAACTTTGGTGGGCCCTATCTCCGAAACGGGGCCTTTGCCCCAAGAACTGATTTCAGTTTTGGGAGTTTGGGCACCGCCTCTACCCCCCCTCCAAGTTTCAGCCCATTCTGAGTGGTTCCCATAAACTGCACTAACGCCAAAAAATCTACCAAATAACTTATAAATTACTTATTTTTTAGGGCTCTTTTGGCGAATTCATAGTATGGATTTAGTATCATCTGCAGTATTTTTCGTTGTTATCACCTGTTTGTCTACTTATTTAATGGCAATGGCATATAAAAATACAAAATTTTCATTAAAACACAAGGTAGCTGTTAAGCGTGAAGATGCTGTTACTAGAGAGGTGATGCGTCAATTGGCTGATGATAAGAAAATGACTCGCAAAGAGAAAGACGAACGAGTTTTATGGAAGAAAAATGAGGTAGGCATTTTAGTTTTAAGGACAATGATCTTTTGTTGACAGAAAAGTTTTTGTTAATTTTAGAATTATCTACATATCTAATTTCAACTTTTAGTCAGATGAATAAAAAATTTAAAATACAAATATTTCTGGACGAATCATAATATAAATATTTTTTTGAAAATCTGTTTTCTACTTTTTTTTATTATATTAAAATGCCTCTGACTAGAATCTTAATATCCAATTCCGGAATAAAATATTTATGATATCCCGGGCATTTTATTTGAAATATTTTGTATAGGTTTTAACAAATAAAATTAATTTTTTTAGGTCGCTGATTATGAAGCAACAACATTTTCTATTTTCTACAACAACTGTAAGTACATTAACATCGTTAATTACATTTTTTTATTTGTTTAATTTGCTGGAATTTTATTTATAAATTTTGCAGTTAAAATTCTGATAAAGTTTGTTTTTTTTTTATTCTAAATTTTTATAAATTGATATTTTATACTTAGTTTAATTATAAATTTCTTTTTATTACAGCATTGTTTTTAACAATTATAATTGTTGTTAGTTTCTACATTTTGAAAAATTCATCGCCAGCAATAAACTACATATTTTCCGTTTTATTGGCAAGCGGTGTCCTGGCATTGCTTTCAACTTCAACAACACCTTATAATTAAAAGAAAAATTTAAGACTTAAATATATAAGTGACTTTTGTACTTTTTTTTTAAATAATTTTATTTGAGAATAATATGTTTTGTCTTAAAATTGTGCTCTGTGGAATATTTCCACTTATGAATTAAAGTTGTATATTTCGTATGAAAGAAATTAATGTTATTTAAAATAAAATTTAGATTTCATTAAGAAATAAATGAACTTTAAATTAAGAAATAAATCAAAGAATGATGGCGTAATTTAATACAAAAAAAAATGCATAATTAATAAAATTAACTGAAAGAAAATTTAGTAAACTTAAGAACCGATTATTCTTTCATTTTAACAATTCGACAATCTTATAAATTATTAAACTTATAAATGATGTAAAATATTGAGGTTTATTCGCAAAATAAAAATATTGATAAGATTACTGGGTCAAGTTTCGATTTCATTGAAAACAAAAACTGATTTGGAAACCCTGCAATTGAACAGACAATTTGCTGAGTCTGCCAATACCCAATAGTTTATACTTTTATAGAGTAGCGCATACATACATTATTTGTGCACTATGTAAATATTTTATATCCAACGATATTTAAACATTATAACGTTAAAAGAAAAAGGTATTTTTATTTAATATTTTAGATGTCATATGAAATAAAATGTTAATTAACAAGATAACTGCATGAAAATTAAAATATATAAAAAGTAAATAAATATTGAAATATTGAATATTGCGGTGCAGCAAAATAAAAAAAAATATGTAGCTGGGTATACCAACGATATGTAGGGAATTAAGTAAAATCCTCCTAGTGCTTTTTAAATTTTTTTCCTGGTAACCCATTCGTTTTTCCTCGCAACCTAATCAAAAGTAAACCATAAACTATATCTAATCCCATTTTTAGTTTCCTGAAACTCACTTTTGATCCCGAGCTACTCTTACTTGGGTCTTCCGTCTCTCAGTTCAGAGAGCTTAATACAAATCTGATTTAACCGGTTTTGGTTCCCAATCATAGAGTCCGGGAAAATTGAATGCGGCTTTTCCTGAATTTTTAATTGAATGTATTTTAAGGTCGAAATTTCCGTTTTCCACATCTACATGAGCACTGAGCACCTAATACAATGGAGCAATTATTTTTGTAAAAATATTTCCCTTTTTTATACCTTGTTTGCACCTTAATAATTTTCCGGAAAAATAAGTGTTTTTCATACTTGATAAGCATGGATAAGTGGAAAAAAAATAGTCCGTACAAGGTATTATTTACTATAAATAATGGAAAACAGAAAAATGTTTAATGTTTTGCTATGTATTTTTATCACCCTTTTTTTATTAATTTTATCTCATTTTCTTGGTACAATTTTTGGCCGTGGGGAGTGTGGATGTTTAAAAAGTGAATAAAGCCTATAATCTTATAACGCATATTTATTTGCATGTTTGCTTACCTTATTTTTATCATCGGCATCGTCTCTTCTCCCAAAAAAAGTAAATATAAACAAAACTTTGTTTTTGTTAGTTCGGTTTTTATTTTTAGTCAGTACAGTAGTTAGTGATGCCAGACGTAGGGAATATTCCCTACATGTAGGGAAATTATGTCATAAATAGACACTGTAGGGAAAAAAGGACAGATTTTTAAAATGTTAAAAAATGTAGGGATTTTTTATCATGTTGGTTGGCCAATATTTTTTTTCTCAAATTCATTGCAAAAATTAATAATTAAAAATGCAATATTTATTGAAGTTATACTTCTTATGCGACTTGCAAAAAATTTAACGTTTAACGCACAAATACATACAAAAAAAAAAAATATTATTATTTTTTATTATTTTTTTTTTAATATTATTTTTGCACAAACACATTGATAAAAATTTAAGGCTTTTTTTTAAGTTACCGACGATTTTAGTTTTTTTTTCCGAACATTTTTTTTGTTTTAAAATCGAATTGCGTAGTTGAAAAAAAGGTTCCCGCACGAAATTTATTTTTTTTGAATAATTAATATTTGTTTTTATTTTTTAACATAAAAAAAAAATTATTAGAATACAAAATACAAAAAATATGGAAACCACTTTATTCCAGAGAAAAAGCGTTTCTTCAATGACATTAGTATTCGAAAGTTATTTAATTTCGAAATTAAATTTCCGAAACACCCTCGCCGAACACATGCGCGAGGAGAGAGAAAGAGAGTGAGTCGGTTGATCCCAAACACATGCGCGTGGTATTCTTGTTATGCAGCGGCCAGCGAAGTAAACAGTATGAGCTTCGTGAAATTAGCTGAAATACGTACTTGTTGTTCTATTTTAATTTAATTTATAGTATTCATTATTTCATTTACTTAAGAATTGTGAAAAATGAGTGAAAAAAACAATCCCACGGACAATGCAACGGATTTAAGGTTATTTCAAGGTACGTCTCTTGTGAATATCAATTGATTGTTAGGTTTTTAGTTTGATGTGATACACATACACTAAGTAGGTAGAAAAGATCTGCGAACGGGCTCGTTTCCTTATTTTTTGATCGACATGTTCCCAGTTTTTGATGTCATTTAAAAGGACTTTATAAAAAAAGTTATTTTGAGAAAAAAAAATTTGTTTTCAAAATTTAATTTTTAAGAAATCTCAATTTTTGGAAAAGTCTGCTTACAGCCGGTTTAAATGCTGCGTCTCAGAAATTAACTAGTAATGTCATTCGAAAGGCAATTGAATGTAGATAATTTTGCACCACATAATTTTATCCCTACGATAAGGGAAAGTGTCAAAAATCGCCTTTGAAAGAAATATTATAGATTTGTATATTTCTCCACTCGAAAATTATAATTAAAAGATGCGATCAATTGTGAATTGTAAGCAATGTTAATAAAGTTTGTCTTAAAGAAACTATTTTTCTATTTTCATTTCCACATTACGAAGTATAACTTCCTCCGCGCGTACACGGCACACGCATGTTTTTTTTTTTTTATATAATTAATACTATAAAGTATATATCGTCTGCTGAGAAATGAAACGATGTATAATGAAAAGTATAGTTTCGAGTAATTGAGTTTAAAGATTTGAAAATTAAAAAAAATTTAAGGAAAAATATCAAGTAACGTAAAATTTTCATCTAAAAAACACATTTTAATCAACATTAAGAATATTGCAAAATAGTTGTACTTATAAAATCAAGTACGAGGAATCGAATGGTGCTATTATCTAATAATGACGTATAAATATCATACGTTGTTTCATTTCTGAGCAGACGATATGTTCCTTGCTTTTTTAATGAATTTTTTTTTTGTTTAGTAAAATTTAGTATTAATTAATTATAATTATAAAATTAATAATAATGATTATTTTTTTATACAATTAATGCTAAATCTAAATGTTAATGAAAATGAATTTGTAATTTTTTGATATATAAAAATAAAAAAGATCTCATAAAAAAATATAAAAAATCAATTTTTTATTTAAAAAATTTGAAAAAAAAAACTAAATATCAGTATTTTTATAAAAAAAAATGTGGGGTAAAATGTAGGGAAAATTATCTATATAACATAGGGAAAAATAGGGAAATTTTTTGCTTGCTCTAGGGATTTTTAAATTTTTAATCTGGCATCACTGCAGTAGTTCAGTTTCAATTTCAATCGGTTCGGTCGGTCCGGTGGAATTATATTTATTTTTTGGGAATAGATATGAGAAAATAGGATTAGCAGAAGAAGGACTACAAGACCACTAATCAAAAAAAAAAACAGGCAGATCAACAATTTCTGTTAATGGTTTTTGATTGTTAACCAAATACAAACACAAATAAGAAAAGAACAAGAACAAATAATACGTTTCAAAACGATCTACCAAACCAAATCATAAAAAAATTAAAGTAAAATGTCGGACTCGGAGAACGAATATGAACGTTTTGAAATCACAGATTATGATTTAGAAAATGAATTTAATCCAAATCGTGGTCGTCGTCGTCCAACGAAAAATCAACAAATTTATGGTAATGTAAAAAAAAAAAAAATTTGTTCAATAAATAACCCACACCTAATGTTAAATTTTTTTTTTTTTTAGGTATTTGGGCCGACGATGATAGTGAAAATGAAGTCAATGATGAAAAAACATCGGGTAGACGTCGAGGGAAAAGGGGTGGTTTAGGATCATCGCTTGCAGGTCACAAACAAAAAGATTATTCTGCTCCAGTTAATTTTGTGGCAGGTGGAATACAACAAGCTGGAAAGAAAAAAGATGAATCCATCGATGATAATTCTCAGATAACAGACGAAGGTATAGTACGATTCAAATCACTTGACCAATGAGCTTTTAAGAGAGGGTAAAATTTGAATAAAATTATTATACAAAAATTGCATGAGCTTTTTTCTTAAATAATTTCCCCTAAATTTTGTATGCATTTTTTAATGGAAAGGGAAAGCTTTGCATAACGGATTGGTCAAGTGATTTGAATCGTACTATATGTATAATGGTGTTCATATTATATAGAGATAGGGATACCTACTATGTTTGTAATTTCGCGGGAATTTACTGAACTATGTATTAATTTGGTTATTTTATGATCTACTTAAGTATATACTACGCTTTTGTTTTAAAATATCCAATTAAAGCTAACATAACTGGGGCTGTTGCTATGACCCATTTTCTTGGCTCAAAATGTTCACACTGTCCAGACAACACTTTGCAAAAAGAGTAATGCGAAAACTTGAGCTTAAAACAATTTATTAATTTTTTTTTTCTTGCAGAAGATGAACGACCATCTTTTGTTCGAAAGCAAATCAGCGGTGCTAATTCATCGACAGAGTCCGACTCAGATAGTGAACGACCATCAACTTCAAGCGGGCGTCCGAGTTTTAGTTCAACTGTTCAATCAAATCAGGGTAGTTCAGCCAAATTGGCATCATGGGAACGTCATACCAAAGGAATAGGAGCCAAACTATTATTTCAAATGGGTTTTGAGCCTGGAAAAGGGTTAGGCAAATCTTTACAAGGTATTGCCCGTCCAGTTGAAGTTCATCAAAGAAAAGGAAGAGGGGCAATAGGAGCTTATGGACCTGAAAAACCAGCCAGTATTCCTGGTCAGAAAATTATACCAGAAATTGATGAAGATATTCGTGAAGCAAAAGAGTTTAAGGAAAAATTAAATCAATGGAAAAAAACTGAAACTTCAAAAAAAGAGAAAAAAACACGATATTATTATCGGAGTGTTGAAGAAGTTATAGAAAAAGGAAAAAAAACATCAAACATATTAACAGACAAATATAGGTAGGTACCTATGTGTTTTTAAAAAATCTTGGAAATGAAAAAACAATCTGGAAACGATTTTCAACCTAAATGAGTTTTAATTTTACTTTGACAATTTCTGATTTGCTGCTAACATTTAACGAAATTCATTCGCTGTAGAATTATGTAGTCTTTGAATCTAGTTTTTTTGACCCTATATAATTTATGTGATATTCCTTCCTCATCAAATTAATAGAATTTTTTCTTTCAGTAACAAACTAAGTCAAGTAACCGTTATCGATATGACTGGGCCTGAAAAGCGTGTTTTAAGTGGTTATCATGCACTTGGCCAGGCTAAGGTGGCTGATGAAGATATTTACGAACATCAACCAACAAAAAAACTTACAAATTTTGCTCTGCCCGAGTTGATGCATAATTTGAATTTAATTGTAGATTTGTGTGAACAAGAAATTATATCCATTGATAAAACAGAGAGAGATGCTAATGATAAGCAAAAACATTTAGAACATGAAAAAGAAAATTTGGAAAAAATTGTAAAATTGGAACAGAATCATATTCAAACATTGGAAAAGGCATTAGAATTAGTTGAGGAATTAACAAATCCAGAACAAATATTAATATTAGAAAAGGCGGAAAAAATCTTCATTGAGTTGCAAACAGATTATCCTAATGAATATAAAGAATTTGGATTGGGTGATTTAGCTGCCGGAATTGTTGCACCTTTAGTTAATACCGAATTAAAAAATTGGAAACCACTGGAAGAACCTACAAAATTCATCGATGTGATTAAAAAGTGGAAATCTATTTTAGGTAATTATTTATAATAAATTGAATTTATTTCCTACAGAGGTTTTTAAAAAATGATAAAATATTTTAAACTTTTTGACAAAAAATAATGTTTAATGTTTCTTTTTCAGGTATGCATCAATCTGAGACTCGCAATGTTTTTGACCCTTATTCGTCGTTGGTATGGGCAGGAGTTGTTCCACAAATTCGATTTACAGCTACTGATTGGAACCCTAAAAATCATCAGCCAATGGCCGCATTACTAGATGCATGGGCCCCACTACTGCCTAGTTGGATTTTGGATAATGCCCTTGAGCAACTAATATTACCAAGATTAATATTTGGAGTAAAAGAATGGGATCCATTAACAGACACAGGTAAAAAAAGTACACGAAAAAACTATTCATTTTAAATGACCGTAAATTTTCGGTAACATTTCTTTCGCTTTGCGACTTGAGTACAAATTTAATTTTTTGCGCCGTACATTTGCGTCCGGCTAACGGAAAGTACATTTTTTTTATAATATAACTAATATTGCAAGAAAATCAATAGAATTTAAAAAAAATATCAAAAAAATTTAATCAAAATAAAATATTAAAAAACATACAAGCACATTTTCGGGCTCGGAATTTTCAGCAAAGATTTCCAAGTGAAAATTCCTTTTTTTGGTTTTTTTTCTGAATGTTATTTAATTATTGTTATTATTTTGCGCCCCTTAAATTTTGGCGCCTATGTGCTATAGCACACTTAGCACATTGGTTAGGATGGCACTGGCAATTTTATATTACACATTAACATCTTAAAATGCAAAGTTGATATTGATTTTTTATGATATTTCATATATATGCTTTAAAAAACTGTTTCTACAATTTGATTATCCAATTCGCTTCTATCTAAATATTTCAGAACTTCGTTAATCAAAATAAAAGTTATAAAAAAAAAACTATTTAGTATATTGTTCGTAATAAATAACAAAAATATAATGTATTTTATTTAATTTTATTTTAGTTCCAATTCACATTTGGATTTTGCCATGGAAAGATGTTTTGGGGCACAAAATGGAAGAATTCATATATCCGAATATACGAGAGAAATTAGGAAATGCGTTGAATGCGTGGACTCCGCATGACCGATCTGCTCTCGCCATGCTACTCCCGTGGAAGAATGCGTTTGATGAAGCTGAAATGCAATCGTTTTTAATTAAACACATAATTCCAAAACTTCAAATAACTTTATCGGAATTAGTTATAAATCCCTTGCAACAAGACCTAGAAATTTGGAATCAGGTTTGGGAGTGGAGTGATTTGATACAGGTTCTATTAATGGCGCAGTTGTTAGAAACATATTTTTTCCCCAAATGGATGCAAACTTTAGTTATTTGGCTAAATCAATCACCAAATTTGGAACAAATTTCAAGATGGTTTACAGGATGGAAAAGTCTTATTACATGTAATGAAATAATGGAACAACCAACTATTAAAGAACATTTTCGAAGGGCATTAGAGCTAATGCATAGAGCATCTGGAGCAACAACATCTATTCCTCAACCTGTTCCGCAACCAGTGATACAACCAAATCCTCCTGCTTTAATGGATTTAAATATACCGCCACCACCTCAATTAGAATTCAAAGAACTAGTTTCACAAAGATGTGCCGATCACGGTATTATTTTTGCACCTTTACCTGGTAGACGGGAATTCGGTAAACAGGTAAATTTTTCTTAAATACTTAAAATTGATTCTATTTAATCTCATTTCACTTAACTTTTTAGGTTTATCGAATCGGAAAGCTATTTTGCTATATTGATCGAGCAGTTTTAATGGTAAGCGATGGAACCTTTAGTAATTGGAAACCTATGTCACTGACGTCATTATTAGAAAGAGTGACATAAATTTTTTATTTGTAATTGAATCAGTTATAATATTAAATAAATATATAAATATTATAATTATATAATTTATTAGACTCAATTTTTTTTAGTCCAGCATCGAAAAGTGTATTTTTTTATTTTTATATGATTCGTAATGAAAAGTTTGTCGTTACCAGTCGTTTTTTTTAGTAAATTGAAGGGGACACGAATCTATTTTTTATTAATATGTTTTAATGGCCAATGCTCCTTAAGTTATTAATTTTTTTTTTTGTATCGGTTCTAATCAACGATGAAGAGTTACGCACAATCAATAAATCTAAGTTATTATAAGGTTGCACAGGAATAATCTGCATAAAAATAAAATTTGTCGAATTGAAAATTTAAAATAAAAACATTTCAACTCGTAGATTTTCGAGTTTTCTTCCTTAGTTTATTTTACAAAAAAAAAAAATATAATGATAATACAATTATTCAGTGCATCTAAAAAGGAGATGATATAGTTCCAAAACTTTTAAAGCCAGCTACCAATTATTCATAATCTTACATGAAAAATAAACTAATATAGAATTCAAATTTATTACTTTTCTAAATAAGTAATACAAAAATTTTGATAATCTAATCTAATGAAGTGACATTTTTGTCCATTGATTATTATTATTATCTTCCATTTGGATACCATTTGATGTGATTGGTTGTTTCATTTCTTCGACATTATAATCATGATAAGCATTTGATAAATTCCATAAAGCTAAAATTGTTAAAATTTCACGAAAACTGAGTGGTTCACGTTCCGATGATTCGGTACTTTGTTGAAGTTCTAAACTATTAGAATCTAATTTTTCTTCATTACCATCACGATTTAGTCCTCCGAATATGTTATCTTTCCTCAAACTTTGAAAATTTGGAATTTCAATAGTAATTTTATTTTCACCGGGTTTCGGAATTTTTTGAATTACCGAACTTGTTGGTCGACTCGTTGATTGAAGCGTGAACTCATCAGAAAAGTCCTCCGGATTGTTAAGTGTAGGAGTAGTTTGTTTAAGTACTACATAACAGAAAACCGATGGACTTAGAAACAATAATATTAATATTGATATTGACGGAGACATTTTCTATCTGAATTCCTGAAATGACAAACGTTTACTGATTTAGTAATAATATTTTATAAAAATTTACTCAATAATGCGGTATTCTTTATTTTCTTGATCAAAAATGTTAAAAAAAATATATTGTTTTAATTTACCAGTATACAAATAAATTAAGTTTTATTGAACTAATTACTATATTTTTTCAATACAGGGTTAATATATATAAATTTATAATTCGTTGCATTCATAATGTAATTTTTTATTTCAATTTTTTATCTTGCTATTATGAGAGAACTTCGGTAAGATGTCGTTTAAATGAACAACGTCGTTTTTTCTTCAGATTGTGTTAGATTTGTTAACATTGGTAATGGAATGAATTTAAAATTTAAAGTTTTTTTTTTCAATATTTGAGTCTTAGTATATAAAATTATACACTAATAAAATTAATATACTGTTTAGGGTAGAATTGACTATTTTGTTAATCTCTCATTAATCCCACATTTACAAGTATTAAACCAAAAATAAATGTTCTTTAATTTTTCTAAATAGCTAAACTTTTTAAATTTCTTGGATTGTTACATAAATATAAATAAATAAAACTGATTTTAAGAATAAACTGCAAATAACGAGTAGCCTTACACTGAACACAATGTATTATAATTGAAATTGGAAAATTTAAATTGTGTTATATGAAAATATTGGACGATAATAAATAATTAAATTTTTTTTCTGTACATTTTAAACAAATTAGAATGATCTTCATTTCATTTATTGATAAATTTCACAAAATTCAAAAATATTATTTTCTTATGGTCAAACAGGAAAGCGTACAATGTTACACTACGTATTATAATAGTACTTTATCTTAAGGCAAATGAGGTAGCTGGCTGCCTGAAAATATGTTTATAAATGAAATATGTTTAAAATTAGTTAATATGGTGTTCGAATCAATTAAATAACATAACATAATTGCTGAACACAAAACCCTGATCTCAAAATCTCGTAACTTAAATAAATATTTCGGGATTTTCAATTCATATTAAAATTTTAAAGGAGGATTTAAAATTTAAAGGTTAAAACTACGAATGGAAAAAAAATCTATTTACTTCAATTCGCCAGTATATTTCGCTGGCCTCCCTTTTGAGGCTATGTCAACATTGTATTGGCAAGATTGGAAGAAATTGATATTCTTTTCATTCTTTTCATTGTACTGTACGACATAAATAAATAAAATCTCAGTAGTTATTAATTATCTCAGCAATTACAAAATTATTAGATTATTGTTTTTGGATTTTTCAAGATTCCGGTTGGTTTGGTTTTCCTTTCGAGATTATGTACCGAACCGTATCAATTAATAAGGGTAATCATTTAATATAGAAAATGTCAATTATTTGTGAGGGCCTAAGCAACAAAAGAAAATATTTACTTTTACTACGTATATAATTAAAATTATGTATAAGTGAATTTTAATTAAATGTAGATTTATTGAAAAAGATAAAAAATAATTCTGTTGTGGAAAAGAAACTTAAAATGTTATACCGGTATATTAAAACTACCGGTTATATTAGTTAAACCCAAATTTGTAAATCAGATCTTGGTTCTGGAAAATTAACAAACGAAAAAAATTTGCGATGTTCAAATAATAAATTGGTAAATCAAATCTAAAATGGATAGAAAAAATTACATCTCTAATAGAAAAATTAATTTAAATTAAAAAAGTAAGCATTAGTGTCAAACTTCTTAATTCATGCAGGGATGTAGAGTTACGAGAATTGAGGCGATTTTTCCTCCTTAAATTTGTTTTGCATTTTCTGCGAAGTATCAGAGACTACAGCCTCTTTCTATCTATCCCAGCAAAGAAAAAATTTGGAAAGAATTTATTTATTTTAAATTACTTCACATTTGTAAATTTTTTTAACTTTTACAAAGGTTTAGTCAATTATGGCATTGTATTGTAATTTTTGTTGTAAAAAGTTCGTGATGAACAATAATATATGGTACATTTCTTGATTTACACAGCACTGTTAATTAAGTTAGAGAAATATTTTCCGAACATATGGAAATACATTATCTATTTAAATACCAATTCACAAGGTTGACGATTCAACTAAACAAACTTTGAAAATTAATGAATAAAGGTTTATATTGGATATTAAATGATTTTATATTTAACTTTTAATATTTTCATACTTGTTTTAAAAAAAAGTTTTAGAGTAAGTAGTATTTCTTAAATATATCTAGTAATTTACATTTGTAATAAAATAAAAGTATAAGACACAGTGAAATATCGACTACATAATACATATAAATACGAACTGCATCATTATTTTCATTTTGACTTTTGAATTATGTTTCGAATTCTTAATATTTAGAACACAATTGGTGCGGGTCATATAAAATGATTTCTGTTCAATGTTTTAACTTTTTTTAAATAATCATTTCATTTCATTAAAATTACACAGATACATTATACATCTGAGCGAGGTCAATG
Source organism: Hybos culiciformis (assembly GCA_964007475.1). Taxonomy (NCBI): domain Eukaryota; kingdom Metazoa; phylum Arthropoda; class Insecta; order Diptera; family Hybotidae; genus Hybos; species Hybos culiciformis. The sequence goes on along the minus strand of OZ023273.1, from coordinate 92,258,929 downwards.
CTCCAATGAATTATTAGTGTTAGTCATCATAATTCGCATATCTTTAAAATGAAACGGAAATTAATACATTTCTGCATATTATTATATGAATCTGAATCATCATAACTTATATAGTTAATAATTAAATTTTCTTAGGAAAAAAAAAAATAAAAAAAAAATAATTTTGTGAGCGCAAAAAAAGATAAGGCTTGCATTTTAGCAAGACAATTTATCAAAGTATTTCAAATAGCTAATGTTAAGTCACTAACTTTTTTGAAATATTTAAGTCATCGTAAGGATCTTCGTTGTATCTAGGTTTGTGACAGGCTTGTAAGATCGCTATATCAATCTGATTCACGTTATTGAAGACCAACTGTAAGAACTAGGTTTAATTGATGAGGAAACTGGTGTGAGATAATTAATAAAAAAGTAGAGTTGAAAAATATCTATAAGTTAATATATAGAGTGTAAATATCGTTGGTCTTAAAACTTAATTGAATTTCATATTTTTCAAACCATTTTTTAACTCCAATTTTTTAATTTTTGTTGGATTATAAAGTTGTTTATTATGAATTATGAAATCATCATAGTTATATATAAATATATATATATATATATTACAGAGAGTTTTCAAATTTTTTGCCATTAAAAAGGTCATTAGTTTATCCAAAAAAAAAAATAAAAAATTGAAATACTTTTCAAAGATAAGATATATATAGATAATAGATTACACGCCAAATTTTTATTTATAAATAAAAACAAAGCTTTTGGGCAAACTTATAAAACGGACTGCATTTATTGTAAGTTAACAGAAATCTTTTGTAAGTATACATAAAAAATTAAAGAATTCAATATAAAGTTTGGAACAAATTTGATCGCAATTTTTGTTTTTAAAGGATAAAGGATTTATTAAAAAAATATTATAAAAAGCAATGTGTTGCTTTGGGTGTGATGCAGACGGAACCGCAACAGTTATTCACCAGGTTTGTTCAAAAATATAAACATTTTAATAAACCGTTAAATTCTTTTAGTTCCGATTTTTTATATATTGTAAAATTTTCTAATACTTTGTGCCTTGCTTGATCTAATAATAAATTACGCTTACCACTGGTCTATCTGTTTTTTATTTAAGTACATTGCATTGTATTTATTTATAAAATATTTTAAAGTTTTAAAATATGGAAGATTTTACACATTATATATTAAATATTGTATCTATTAGCTATTAAAAATATAAAATTAAAATAAATATTTCTAAATAAATATTAAAATAATGGTGTCCCATAAAATAAAACTAACATCTTATTTAATTATTTGTAAGGGAATAGACCCGGGATTTAGTACTGGTGGAGTTGTAACTCATGCAATTGTAAGTCAGCCAAGCTTCGGAGGTTCAACATTTGTGCAAAGTTTACCAATAGACTACAGTGGTTATTGTGACGCAGGATTTTCGTCAACTTTGGTGTCCGAACCTAGTTATGGTCACAGTGCAATGGGATCTACGATGGAATCAAATTATGAAATGGGAAATACATAAAATACAAATTGGTTTATATTTTATTTTTAATTTTAAAATAAAAATAAATTGCAGTGCAGCCTTGTATTTGTTTATTTTATACATGACTTAAAAATTTACCTTAAATATATAAAATTAAATAATAATGAGTTATTTTTCATTTTGTTCTGTTCAAATTCAAAAATGATAGAGAAAAATTTATTTTAATATATACATAATTTATATTAAGCATATAAGTTTGCAAATCTTAAAAAATATGATGATTGAAGATTATTTGTCCAATTTGTTTGTTCATTGAAACTAATCCGAATTTGAGCTATATTAAAGTGTCTCCCTAAAAAAAATAATTACATTCGACTTTCCTTCACCACAGTTAAGCTATATAGCTATATTATCGACTTTTTTGTTTTTTACTATTTTTCGTATAAACTAAGGGACATGAAATTTTTTTTATCTTCCGACAAGATTTCTCTCCCATCAGGTAAAAGTATATTAAAATCTTAATTAAAAAAAGGGTTAACATTTATATACTATACATATATATACAATACATAACTAGATTTCTTTAAATAATAAAAATGATTCAAAATGTCGATAAGAAATTATTGTTAGTCAGAAAGAGAGAATTATACTTCGTGCTGGTCTTGGAAATATATCTGAATTTACTGCATTTGATGTTGTAACAAATATCGGAGAATCAAGTTGATAATGACCATCATCCTCAAATGAATTAAAGTTTAAAACCATTTCATTTAAAATGTCTGCAATACTTTTCCAATTCTGTGATATTTGTTCTAAATTTTCAGAAACCTAAAAATTTTACCATAATTAAGCTTCAAAATTACATTATTTTCTTCAGTTTATTTTGCAAAAAAAACTTTACCTCAAATGAAAATAATATTGGCATAAGAAGATACGGTGCATAAGATACTCGAAGCTCACTTGGTTTTAAACTACCAGTAGTTGATAGTGTTTTCATCAAGTCCATAACTGAAATGAAAAGTTCTCGCTGGTTACCTTTCAAGCCTTCGCAAAGTAAATTTAGGGCATCTAATGCAATTATTCTAGGGCATACTCCAAAATTTTTAGCTGAAAAATAAAATTAATAATATATGTTATTCAACTCAAAGAGACTATATTTTTTTGGTGTTGTTATATTTGATTGTAAGCTAATTTTTGGCCGTAATCAAATTAATTTGGTTATAATTACTTTTCAGTACATTGGACCGTGTTGTGCTTGCTCGACAATATTTTTATATTGAACAAGATAATCAAAGTTTCTGGAATTAAAATGAACTAAAAAATTTTTTATTTGCTGTTGTCATATTTGATTGTAAGTTCATTTTTGACCGTAATTAAATTAATTTGATTGTAATTAATTACATTTGATTACATTATACCGTGCTGTGCTCAGAAATGCAATCAAAATGTTTTTATAGTAATCAAATGTAATTGCAGTCAAATGAAATACAGTAGTCCAAATTGCCAAACGTGACGCTCTCTTTGAAATAAACTCATCGGTTAATAGTTAATATTAAGTAAATTTAAAAAAAAAAAACATTTTTATTATTATTTTATATTTATTTATTATTAATTACCTAATACTAGTTTTTGAACTCGATTCGTTAATAGTGGATAATTTAATTTCCTGATAAAACAATTTAATGCTGTTGCACATTCTCTTGGAGAATTATATGCAACTAAGAAATTTAAAAGATTTTCATCACCTTTTTGAATTTTTTCTGTTATTATTTTAACTCGAACTTTCGATCCATAATTGATGAATAGACCTCGAAAAGCCTTGTCTGTAATTATACGAGAAAATTTTTTATTTAAATAAATTTAGTTAGATAATTGTTTATTAACTTTTTCCGGATAGAAACAGAAATATGTTGGAAAACTAACTAATTAATATTATCATATATTCTATACTGCACTACACTGTAGTTATATTGTTAAGATATTAAAAAAGACGAGTTCTAGACAGTGGTCCTATAGAGATTATTTGTTTTATTTTTAATATAAAATGTGTACTAATTTAAAATTCTAATTATTATTATAAACATTAAGAGTAAATAATTGAATAAAATAATACAATTCACTAAATGCAACAAAAAAAAAGAAAGTGAATAAATAACTTGATTTATTTGCAAATATTTATTGTGTTTTGATCTAATGGTTCGATAATCATTTCAAATTATATATAATAATATAAAGTTTAAATATAAAGGTTCTGAAAATTTTACTTACGTTTTTTTAAATATGTAACACATGATTGAACAGCACAAAGTTGTTTAGATTTAATTTTTCTACAATTCAAGCGCCTGGAATAGAATTAAAATAGATGATTAAATGAATTATTTTCATAATATCATATTTTATTCACTAAAGTTCACATCTAATATGTAAACAGCATAGGTTTTGAGTTTGGTAATTCATAGTTTCTTGATGTGGATCTATGATTTTATTTACATGAATAATTCATTTCATATTTTTTCAAGAAGAATTGTATTTTCTAGATAAATTTATAAATTATATAATCCATGGTGTAAAGATACAAATTTGTTAATTAGTAACATGGTTCTTGAAATAATTATTATATATTTCATTCAAAATAATCTAAGATTGAACCTAATACCAAAAAGAGAAAATTCTCATTAAGTAAACAAAATATTTAGGAACAATTAAAGACTTGAAAACTTTAAACGAATAACATAGAATGGCTAGGTTAAACCATCAACAGAATCTGCTTCTGAACTGATTCGATTCTGGTTTTACTTATTACAGTCGAAGATCGGAGACCACACTACACTACAACACTTCAACGTTGGTCTAACCAAGGACCAAAATATGGTAACGAAGGGGTCATTAAATTCTATCGCTCTGCGCTTAACAAAACCCCACATTCTTCTAGCACCAGAACAAACCCTATTAATATTTAAAATTTAATTCATCTTCCACAAGTACTCCCAGATTCTTAGCCAGCGATGTTTAAACTTATCGATGTTTTTGTCGAGAATGACATTACAAAAAAATTTTTAACATCTAGCCACATCCCATTAAAAGTGCACCAACGGATCAAAGAATTAATTGTAAACGCTCACTATCGTCGACATATTTAACACAAGAATCAGTATAAATGGCTAAAATCATTATAAATGCCGTCTACCTGAGAGCCATTATCTATCATTTTTAACATAAAAAAATTAACAACAGCAGACTGCTGATCCCTCATACAGTCAAATTAAAGATGAACAGGTCACTGTTCTTAGAAGCAGTTTCAACCATCTCTTAGACAGCCGATGTACATTCATTATACAGCTCAACGCCTTATTAATAATTATAATATTTAACAACATCTACATCTTTAATAAATTAGTAAAATATATTTAATTTCGAAGAATTACAATTGTGTGTTCTCGAGTTCTGACAAAGGCCAACAAAAATATCAATATGTGCCTTCGATAAATTAAGTAGTATTTTGAAGCATTTTTATGCTCATGACCAATTACTTTACTGATTATATATATAAAAATGTGTTAATTAAAGGCAGTGTTATTTTTTTTATTTTTTATTCATTATTTTATTTTGATGATACAGCTTTTTTTTGTCTAGAAAAAGATTTTGAGAAAAAATGTGTTTTAATAAAAATACTTTTTAAACATTTTAATGTTGAGTAAGTCGCATAAAATCATAAATTATTCATTGATGTCATTTAAAAGCTAATTGATGTAGATAAAAAAAAAATTAACAGTAGTAAAGAAATGAAGTACGGGGAACGTTTTAACATTTTGATTTAAAACATTTTTTGACAAATTTTTTTTTAATTATTTCTATATGCACTCTCTATTCATATATCAATCTTAATCGATCTTAATCGACATAAAATTGTGCATTTTATAAAAAAAGAAAAAGTATGTATGTATACTATTTTTGAAGTTAATAAACTTTTTAATTTTTTATATATGCATTTTAACAAAATGTAATAATAAAAAGAAATTATTATTTATTTTTTTGCGCCTGTACTATTCATCGAACTATCTTCTCCTGATTTTAATATTGCCAGAAAAAATACATTTAGGTTTATTACAACGTTTTTATCAACTCACATTCTTGTCTGTTTGTCTGTCCACGAAATTTTGTAATCAAATTTTAGACCACTTTCCGACAAGCTACAGCCCCGAAACTTTAAATATAGCTCTGAACCCGATGACAATATAATATTCTACCACTTTAATCATGATTTGAAAAGTTTCTCGTCTGTTTGTCTGCCCACGAAATTTTTCAATCAAATTTTCACAACCAAACAGTATTACCTCAAAAATGTGCCCCACGTTTCTAGTTATAGACTGTTGTAATCAGTTTCAAGTATGTGTGTCCACAATCCTCTGAATGAGCCGGAGAAAAGTTATAAAGTCTGTTACCAAAATGAAACTCATAGTAAAATTATTTTATACTTTTTAGTGCGCAAGAAAAACGTTGTTTTTTATAAAATGTATTTTTTATGATTTAATATTTTTTATATTCATCAAATCTCAGGTTATCTGGGTATATACTGTATATCCTGATGAAGATAGTGTATTAGTTGAATGTATTATTGAAATTTTATTATTTTATTAAATTGTTAAAATTCATTGTCTTCCAACTGGCAGTTGACTAGACTCTAGTGCTAGTCACTAGAGTCATAGTGTGAAAAACCAACTCAGTATTTTTACATGAATTACTTGATTGTTTTTTTTATCACTTTAAATACTTACTTGCATGAAAAAAAAAAACTAAGAAAAATGTCTAAAAGAGGTCTAAAATTATAATGTACGAAGCCAAAATCACTTGCTAGAAATCCTTCAAAAACACATGATGTTGATAAGTAAAATTATAATTGATAAGTAAAATTATAATTTACCAACCATTCTGTATATAATAATCGACAGTCACAGTGTAGCGATATTGCCATATCCTACGGCGTGTTCGGTCGTGGGTTCGATCCCCAACTCGAACTGGAATTTGTGTCAATTTTTCAATAAAGTGTTTGTGTTGTTTTTTTTTTTTTTTTACGCTCATATTGCCAACATGTATGTACATAAGTATAAAATTTCAGTGAACGTGAGAATTGATAAAAATTTAAATTTTCAATAGAATTTCAATAAAAATTGTTAAAAATTTAGGCATAAAAACGTTTTATCAAATAAGAAATATTTTAGTTTAATTTAATTAAATAAATCACACGGTTTATTTTTGCGAGTTAAAGATTTTCTTTTTTTTTATGTACGAATGATCAAATTATGAGATTATTATTTTTTTTATTCATAATTTATAATTTTATTGCTGTAATAATATCAATAGAAGTTAGTGCAGAAAAGGCTGAGTATGAATTGAAAAAAAGTATTTTATATTTATAAGCAACCAATCAAACTGATCATATAATGTAAAAAGTTAAATTATTGTAGATTTTGTTATACTTCACTAGATTATTAACAGTTGAAATTCGAAATATTATTCGCATAACATTTTTACATGATTTTATTTAAGGTAGAACTTGATACCTGACTTAAAATTAATAATAAAACAGTGTAACTGAATTTTTTTTTTTATATATGTAATGTAGTTATTAAATTTTAAGTTTTTTAACATAAGATATTAACTTATTATACATAACATATTAACTATTTATAAAATTAAAGACAATTTTTCTATTTGATTTGATGGTAAATTAGTTAAAAGCTATATAAGATATTGTTAAAAAAAAATTAATTCTACCATTACTTTTTTTAAGAAAAGAAACAAATGCCGAAGAAACAAATCTTCCTAACTTGAGCCATCAAAATAATGACACTAATGAAGACGCAGAAAAATTAAACAAAATGTAAGTTTACAATTTTGATTATTTTGCTTAAAACAACGGAATTATAAGCTCTCAACCGGCGAAGAAATTATTTTCTTATAAAATTTATATGATTTTAATTTTTTTTTAAATTTTTGAATTGATTCTGAAGTAATTAGATGTGGGAAGAGGAAGATGAATGCCAGAAACTAAAAAAGCTATATAAAATTGAAAGACACAAGGATTTAAGGGTTCGGACTGAAGACTGAAAATTGATTTCCTTTAAAATTGGTATATGAGTGGATTTGAAGGAACTTAAAGCCTTGATTGATTGTGATTTAGATTAAAGTTCATTTATGAACAGAGAACGATATTAGAAAATTAAAATATATTCCAGAGGTACTGTTCTATATTTTTTTTCATTTCATCAACCGAACTGCGCTCGCCAGTGCCTTTTGAGCTAACTGATCAGCCACATCAGTTCAATTCTGCTTTCCCCATTAAAGAAACCAATATCTCAATTCATAAATGACATAAAGTGCTCAGCAAAAAATAAACACAATATCAATATAAAAAAAACGACCGCTTTATAATAAATAATGTGGTCCGAATCTATGGTTGGTTACAAACAGAGCTCAAAATTTTTTCCTTCGGTCCAAATCTACTCAAACACAAATTTCCATCGAAATCAATTTTCCCAACAAACAACTCCCAGCCTTAATTCTAGAACATAAGACTAAACAATTTTTTAAAAGTTTTTCTAATTGACAAAAATTATTTAGACCTTGGCCGATTGAGAGATCACTCCCAAACCCAGAATATGAGAATAAGATTGTGCATATTTGATTTTTAGGGAAAGATATAGTGTCTTAAACAAACGAAAACTTTCAGATAACATTTTTAATTTTTGAGTTATACATTTCTTACTGCAAATTGTTCATGTCATTTTTAAATATTATTTTAAAATTTGAATATTACGAATAGTTATTACACCATAATTTTCAGTTTTAGGGAGACATTAATAGCTCTTCAACAAGAAGTTCTGTATTTTAAAAAACTTTTGGATGAAAAAAAGAAAGAAATAAAATTTGTAAAAGTTGAGCCTGCAATTATTCAAGAAACTTTTGGAGACGACGGATTTAGATTTCAATATGTTTATGACCTGACAGAAAAAAAAGAAAACATTGCTGATCCAGAGCAGAAAGATATATCATTTATGGAATCGGTACCTAGAAACTCTCAAGAAGATAATCAGACTCATCAAACACTAGAAAGTCGAAAACGGAGATCAATTTACGATTTTTATATGCCGGATCCACAAGTGGAATATGAGCAAGTTCTGTTCAGTCATTTTAACGATGATAATAATTTTAAATTCAAAAATAAGCTGAACATATCAGGGAATAGAGTAATAATATATCATGATAATATTTCAAAACTGCCTTCTTGTATAGTAGGAATTGACAAAACTAATGAAATTGAGAAAAGTTCCAAGAAATTGATGTTCGAACAACCCGATATTAACTCATCACGAGAATCTAAAAAAGTCAGCTTGAATCAAAATAACTTTAAATTTATTTCAAAGAATATTTCAGAACAAGGTGTAATAAATAGTATTCCAACCGATTCAATTTCTACCACTGTAAATGGATCGACAGAAACAGATTTGGAAGCAAGATCAGAAAATGTTAAGAATACATCTGGAAATCTAACTTTTGTTAAGCCTAATAACATCTTAGATAGTTCTGTGATAGATTTAAAATTCAGTAATGAAATGCTTTCAGAAGCAAGTAATATTAAAGTGAATGCAACGATTCCAACAACAGATTTTATTACACAAGACTGCCAAGAGTCAGCAAAAAATACAACGCCCACAAATACATTGGCAGAATACTCTGAGCGAACACCAAACTCGGAAAATGATAACTCTATTCAGATAACTAAAGTCAATCAAAATATAAACTCACCAAAAACTTTTGCCACACTAATTACTAACAACACAAAAGTGTTTTCTGAACCGTACATCAATATTAGTGAGCCTAACAAGTTTTTTGATAATGCCCAGGAGGAATTAAATTTTACGAATGAAAACGAAATCTTGAATAAATCATCTAATGAGGGAGAAAGATTCAAAAGGATTTCGTTATTTTCAAATACTGAAAAAGATTATGATCAAGTAAAAACTTTGACTACAAATTCAACGAATAATATGAAAAACTGTGAAATTGCCAAAAACTTTAGCCCATCCACTGAAGAACAAATTTCAATTTTTGAGAGTGATAAGAGTGAAGAAAAAGACTTAAATCTTTCCGAACCAATTACTGAAGTAGAGCATGATGAAACGATTAGAGATGAAATTGAATTAGACGAAAGTGATGAAAACCAAAGCAAAAGTTTGGACTTTTCATTCAATCAGACAGATCAATCTACGAATGATACTGTATTAAAAGATAAAACATATCAGAATCAAGAGAAACTATCAACTAGGGTTGACGCAGTGAACAATTCTTTCGAAAATTCTGAAATTATTAAAAATTCTACCCCTTCGCTTGAAAAACTTAAAAAATCAAAAGAAATTTTGTTTTCCGGCATTAAAAGTGATGAAAAAAAAATGAATGTTTTAAAATCAATTTCTGATGAAACGCTACAACGAGATGAAATAGAATTAGACGAAAAATTGCCTACTGTGAAATTATCTAAGAGAATCCAAAAAAATTTAGAAAAGAAAATGAAAAGGAAAGAAAGACCCAAAAGAAAGACTAACAAATATGTTAGTGAGTTAGAATATCTTCTAAAATTAATTAATGCTTTACCAAAACGCAGTAAGCGAAATCCATTATTCAAGGTCAAGGTGATAAAAAAGAAAGCGCGGCCACCATCTAAATTCAATAAATTTAGAGCTTTATAATTTCATCTTTAATTTATCTTATTTTAACCATCTTTCTCATTGTAACGTATGTTTTGTTTATGAACATTTAACTTTCTGTATGCCTATTTATTTAGAGACGGTTCATTCGATAGTTTTAAAAAGAATATCTGTAAGTTACATACATCTCATTTCAATACATGTAAAATTAAAATGTTGTTATAATATATTATATATAATAGTTATAAGTAGACTGCGGATTTATATGCAATTTTTTGTTTTCAGGTTAAAAAAGGAATATACTTTCAATATCGTCTTCTAATAAATAGTAAAAGAGATTTTCGTTAACATATCGAAATATGCATTTTTTATGCAAAATTTATGCAAGTGCATATGCAACAAATATGCACAAAATATGCAAATATATGCAAACACATGAAAAATATGCAGAAAATTTCATTAGAGAAAAAAACAATTAATGAAAAAAAATTATTATTTCGCACTAAAATTAGTTATTCAATTGATAAAAATATTCAATTATAATTCAAATCGATTTAAATTGATGCTGCTAAAACAATTCCTTTAAAGTAATACCGTTTCCAAAAACGTTTTAGTTTCTATTAAAACAAATAAGACCGATTCAAAAACATTAAAAAACAATTTTGTAAATTTTATGATTAATTTTTTGGTAACTGAAAGAACATTATTTGGTAACTTTCACGACAAAAGAACTAGAAATTTTTCTAAGTTACATTTAACATTTTCACAAAACTTTTCACAAATTTAATAAAAAATATCGTCAGAACACATCAAAAATTGTTACCTTTTCGACGAAATATTGACTATTACAAGCAACAACAACAACTTTTCAAAACCAGACTTCAAAATTTAAAAAACAAATCAATGCAAATTTTAGTAAATTTTTTTCAGCGAATCCCTTTTTTATCGTCGATTTCGCGCATTATTTTTGATAGTGTGTTTTAAAATTCGGTTGGAAGTAATATGCCGTAATCAGCGGCGGACTGGCACAAAAATTCGGCCCGGGCATTTCAAAAGGAAATAAGCTAGCGAGAAGAGAAAAATTTTTGAATGAAAAAATGCCCAAAAACAGTAAATAATAAAATTCCAAAAAAAAACAATATAATTTTACTTTACATATAAAAATAATAATTAAAAATAATTCACTTTTTTTTTTTTTAAATACGGCGCAAATATTCAAGGCAGATAGATAATACTCGATTTTGCTAATTAAAAAGCAAACAAACACTTATTTAAAGAAATAAATTTTATGAAATCGGCCCCAATAATTTAAAGAAGTAATTGTTTAATTTCTTGGATAATTAAATTATTAAAATATTACTTTTAATTCTAGTTTCGTAAGCTTGTAAATAATATATAATATTAAAAAAAACTGTGGGTCCACCGGGCATTTGCCAAGTATGCCCGACTGCCAGTCCGCCGCTGGCCGTACTTTATTATAGTACTTATTACTACTAATGAAACAATAGTACATTATTTCTTAACTTCACAAGATAGAAAACAAGATATCGTCCATGAAACAGGAATATATCCTAAAAAAACCAAATGTAATTTTGGCGAGCAAGCGGACACTTTGTTCAGAATATATCCTAAAAAAACCAAATGTAATTTTGGCGCGCAAGCGGACACTTTGTTCAGAAGTAATTGGAGGTACATAGTACTTTTTCCCTTACAAAAATGTATGTCAAATTGATAGTACATTTTTTAATTGTGCTAAAAAAGCATATAATGGATTTTTTCTAATTTTTCTGAGTACGACTGAACGACGCGTCATCAAAAAGTACATAATAATGCATCATTACCTCAAAAGTGACAAAATTTCGTGATAGGACATATTCCTGTTTCATGGACGATAATAAAATATACGTTTATATGCAAAATATGCAAATATGCAAAAATATGCAATATATGCGAATATGCAGATATAAATACGTTTGAAATAATTTGTTTTTACACCAAACGTACTTAGCTGTTTCTCTTTTTGTTCTAGGTTACTCCTGTACGAATATGCAATTGCATATAAATCCGCAGTCTAGTTATAAGATACAAGATACAGCTAATGCATATTAATATTTATATAATGTAATTAACAAAGTTTATTTATTATTTATTTTCTTGAAAAATTAATGTATTTCTAAATTACAATTTGTATATCAGAATGTAATAAAATAAAAATTATAAAAAAAAAAATTAAATAAATTTTCACTTAATATGGGACATTGTTTTTAAGCTACACCAAATCGAATTTCATTATTGTTAAGTAACTTCGATTTATTTATTTCAAAATTACAAAAATTTCATTGAATACGATATGGCATTTTTTTTGATTATGTAATTTAGAAAACTAATTATGTATTTAAGCCAATTAAACTTATTACTAACTACATATTTTTAATGTTAATAAAAAAAATTAATGTATACCTACCTACATAATCTAAATAATTGTAAATGACGTGCATTGTAGAATACATAACATATTATAAATGCCACCCTAATTCCAAACCATTTTTTTAGCCCGTTTTCAACAAAAATGGAAAAACGAATTCTACATAATGGATTCCGATGATTGTACGTTGGGTAGATAGATTTCGATTAGGAACGTCTGAATTTCGATGAAATTTTTATTTTCGTCAATTAGTATGACTGGATTAAAGGAACCTTAATAAATATGTTTAGACTCTGGTTGTGACAAAGGTGTCTTAAAAATTAAGTATATCTTAAATTGAAATGAAATTGAAAATGGACCCCATACTTCATTAATGAAGGTAGTGTTCTATATTTTTTTGACATAAACCATTTTTTGGTTTTAATAAATGAGAAACTTTTACGTTTTTGATTATTTTTGAAGAAAGGTGACAAGAACATTAAAAAAGCATAAACAAGGAAGTGAGTCTTGCATATAGATTAGTTTAACGAGATGCTATAGCAAATGCAACTACATATATACAAATATTTATATACAATGTACATTATAAGGTTTTCGCCTGAGAGCTGAAAATATCTTTTTAATAAAATTGGTACACGGCAAATATCGATTCACGATTGCGAGGTCTATTGCAAGTACTTAACAAAACCTTAAGTGCGAAAAATCTGCAAATTCAAATGTTAGAATTTATGTTTATTTTTGATAAAAAATTATTCATTGATAAAATTATAATTGTAACAATATTTTAATTTATAAAATTAAAAAATTATATTTATTTTAGCTTCAGATACATACATATTTTTATTCACAAATCATAATGAAGTTCTAATATTTTTATTTCTGCTAATTAAGCATAAAATAAAAAAGAAAATAAAATTAATTATATGCTAAATTGCATCAAGCTACAATAATTGATGTGCTTATATTATTTCTACTTTATATTATTAATCTATGTGAATTATTGTTCAGCCGAAGAAAACTTTTACATAAGGTTCTTTCTCAGAAGAAATTTTTGTTAATTTATCTAAATTTATCTAAATTTATATGATTTGTTTCATCATTGTTAAATTAAATTCTGGTGTCAAATTCAGTACGCATGGTATAAATAAAAATAATGAACACAATGGAAATTTCTTCTGTTCATTTCAATTTTAAATTAGTTTTTATTTTCATTTTTCTTTTCGATTTTGCCTTTTAGAAATCTATAGCATGAACTCTTTAAGCTTAATAAAATATTTTTATTAATATATTAACATAACATATATTTGTATGTGATATGCATAAACTTATAATGTTCTTCTAATGTACAAAAAAAATAGTTTAGGTTAATTTAATTTTAACCAAAATTAAAAAGTGTTTCGTTGACCCAACTTTCGTAGGTATTTCATTTTTCAAATTTCGGCGGAAAATATTTCAAAACAATTTAATGTTAATCTAATTTCCCACTCAATATACAAGAGAACTTTAAACAAACATAACTTTTTCTAATGGTTTTAATTTTCTTATAAATATCAATGACAATTTGTAAGAAAAATAGTTTTAGTTTAACTTTTAGTCAAATCGAAATGAATTGGAAATTATTAATTTTTGTTGAAGTGGTTTTAATGCTGCATTGCAGTTATTCTTGTGCAGAAAATCAAAAAAATAAACTTTTAGTGCGAACAAGACGAAGTATGAAAACATCATGCTTTGAAGTTCAGCCTAGTAATCCGTATGAGCACCCATATTTAGTCTGTAAAGAATCTTATAAACATATGCCAATTAATGAAAAAACAAAAAAACGATCAATGGACAACAAAGATAATTTTGTTTTTAATGGTCAATCTTCTTATTACGCTTCAACACCGACCGCTTATGATTCTGATTTTGTTAGCAAAGTAAATAACCGAGATGGTCCAGTATATGAAGGTGTTTTCAGTGTTAATAAGATAAATTCGAAATCAACAAATGTCATGAGTCCTCCCAATCTTAATTATCAAGGACAAAATAGATATCTCAATTTTGCGAACGTTCAAAAACAACAACCTGCAACCCGTATTCCCCAAATTCAGCCAATTAATGGTTATCCAACAAATCATATGATGTACGATCAACAATCTTCTAGACCATTATATCGTGGACCTCAGCCCAGAAATTTAAAATTTGATACATTCAAGCACAATTATTATAAACAACCAAACAATAATGTACCAGGTAAAAGTTTTGAAAAAACTTCGAACAGTTCTGATAACGAAATGTTAACAAATCTTGAAAGTAAAAAATTGAATTTTAATATTTAATGTAAAAGTGTTATGGTGTTATGATGTTATATGTTAAAACTTGTTATTTATATCAATATTGGTCTATACTAATACCAATTGTGTAAATTTGATTGGGAATTTTCTATTTGTGGAACATTTCCATAAAATTTCAATTTAAAGAACTCTATATAGCATCTCTGTATTGTATATAATTGAAACCAAAATGTATATAATTGAAACAAAAATTGAAACCAGAATTTTAAATGGATATGTAAGTTTTTTGCTAATATTTTTTTTATAACACATTAATTATAGGAATGTTACCACAAAATAGACCAAATCAATATTATGTTGTCCCTACTGGCAAACGCCCATACAATCCACTTGTTGGAGAGCCTGGAATATCCAACCCTCAGAAAGATAGACATATTCCAACATATACAACGAATGATAATTTTATGTCAGAAAAGGATTTAGATGTCAATGACCCTCTTGTTGCGATGCCATATACTTCACGACATCCAATAAATGTCCAGAATACCGATAGGCCACAATTTGATCAACAAATTCCAAATTTATCAAGAAATCCTTTTCTGAACTATAACACATATTATAGACAACCTCAACCTCATGATATAATATTGAGTTGTGAGCCAAAAATTTCATCGGTGTCACCGTTTTCGCATAAAACGTCCTATCCAAGATTAGATTCAAATACGGGACCACCAATAGTATCATCAGTGTTGACATCTAATCCGCCATCACTAACCACTACTCCTAAGAGTCCTTCAGAAGATGTAGTCGCAGCAACTGGTTCAACCGGTTCAACTCAATCAAACAGCCCTGAAGTAGAATCTACTGTTATTCCAGTACTTTCAGATGGATTGATCAATGATACTCCTTCTAGTGTAAAACTTGTTCGCCAAGTTGGAATTGATCAAAATGTTTCCCAAACAACAACAACAGAACGTTCTGATGTGGAAAAAGATCTAAAACAGTATTATCGCTTATATAATAAATTGAAAGAACAAAACTTAATTTAAGCAACTCTGTATCGCATTATTTTTCTTTTATAAATTTTTGTTTCCAAATGAATTGTACGCCACAACCAAACTCAAAATTTGACTTATTTGGAAAAACAAGATATATTTTTTATAAATACATATAATATGTACTATTAATGTAATATTTATTAATCCACATTATCATCAATATTTTATTTAAATAAATCTATGAATAATCTAAAAATTTAGTTTTGTTAATATTAATTTAAAATAATGTTCGAATTTGTTTCAAAGAAATCGTTATTAAATGTATATGCAGCGAAGTCTTACAATTATAAGAATGAGCGAAATCTTACAATTAGAATTGTCGGCCGTCATGGTGTAGTGGTATTGTCATTATCCTACAGTGTGTTCGGTCGTGGGTTCGATTCGCACCTCGGACTGGAATTTGTGTGAATTTTTCAATTGTCCACTTGAACTAAGTGTTTGTGTTGCTTTTTTAAGGACTTAAAATATCATTATTAACATGGTGATAGATAAAATTAGATAGACATTGGAAAAATAAGTTATTCTAATGCGGCTAACATTATTTCCTTTTTTTATATTTCCCGCAAATTGGGTAAAGTGTAGGATTTTAAGATCGAGAACAGGCTCCTATTAAATAGGTATATACATTTTCAGTTTATTTTAACTTAAGAATAGTCGAAAATTCATTGTACCATACCAAATACTAAATCTTGATCCTTCTTTAAACTAACTTAAATTACTAGTTGAATCAAGCTTACCCTTTTTTAAATGTTCAATAATGAAGCACTATGCGTCCTTGAGAAGAGTAATAGCGGTCTTTTTGCAAATACCCGGGTATCTCAGGTGCAAATTTCGACAATAGATTAAATTAAATAAAATATCCTTATTCGATGCAGAATTGTGAATAGTTTCTATATTCAGCTACCGTCGTCTTTTGTGGGAGTTACCGGACTTCAAAGTCAAAAGTGGTGGAAGGTAAAAATTAAAATTTTTTTCTTTTAGAAGATAAAATTAAAACCGATTTTTTTTAATTTTTATCTTTCACTTTTTAATTGGAAGTTTATTAACTCCAACAAAATACATCTTATCGACAGCTCGTTCAGGATTTAGAAACTATATTGACAATTCTGCCTAGAATGAGGATATTTATTTTAATTTAAATCTATCGTCGAAATTTATAGACCTGCGATCTCTAACTATGATACGATATTAATAAGTTATAGTTAAGATTAAAACAATTTTTTTTTTATATTCAATATAAACTGTATGTTTGTTAATGTGAAGAAAAATTATTAATAAAAATTGAATCCAAAATACAAAATGATCTGAATAAACTAATATGCATTTATGTATATATATATTACAAACAACAAAAACCGTGAATGAAAAAAACTTCGTATTTTTGTCACAACTTGTTTAGGAAATGTTGTAACTTTTCTATACTGTTCGAATACCTACTGCTCTCAGTATTCAAAATCTAACATGAAAGGACGCTATTTTATTAAAATTATTATTAGGTTTATTAATTATTAATTTAATTGATTTCTGATATTTTCATATGCTGAATTTCCGGTTTTTTGAACTTAATATTTTCATAATAAAAATTATTTGTTTTTAAAATGCTTGATTCGCAGTATTCTTCAATCGTTTGGCCTGCATTATCTGACGATGCCCAGGCAATTGTTTTGGGGTTGTGTTAACTTATTGCAAAGTAAGTGTTGAGAATATTTCGTTAGAAATTTTAATTTTAAGAAATTGTCGATATTAATTTTTGGCATTTTTGAATTATTTGCCTATCTATAATCATTCATATTCCTGGAATAAATATCCACAACAAGATATAACTTTGTTGGGTCATAGACTAAGAGTTTCACTTTCTGAAATAAGATATATAATTAGCAATAGTCAAATTCCAACAGTCAATCATACAAATACATAAGTCGAAAGTATTTAATAAAATGTGTAAAATTTATATGCTTTTACAAAATTTTAAACAACTTTATATAATTGGAAACTAAATTTACATTTTTGATAAAGGTAAGCAAAAAGTTTTAAAGTTTCAGAATTTAAAAATTATAATTCCTATTGTTTAAAAAATGTTACAATTTAGGCCAAAAAACGAAATTTCATAATTTCTGTTGCTTGCACAATTTTCCTTATTGAAAATTTTCATTTAAAAGAAAAATTTGATCAGCATTTTTTCTTTGGCTTAAAGTTCGAATATTAGTTATTAATTTATTGTCAGAGTGAATAGAACATAAAAGAACTAAACAATATTAAGATAGATTTTAGGTTTACCTATACAAAAGATATGAAAATCTTAATATTAAAATATTTTCTCATAGCCCAATGGGTTTTGAGTGTTAGTTCAGATAAAAATGATAAAAATAAAGATGTTATGGTAACACTTGATGATATAAGTGATTTTGCTAGAATGCATGGAGCCATTTATCCTGATGAAGAGTTAAAACGTCAAGACAGATCATTTTTCAAAAAAATGTTTGGTGGATCTAGTAATGATTGTGACTGTTGTTGTGGAGGTGGAGGTGGTGGTAAAGGAAAAGGGAAAGGTGGTGGTGGTGGTGGATGCTGTAATTCTTGTTGTCAAAATAATAATTATCCAACTCCTCCTCCCGTTGTATACATAGATAGCGGATATGGTGGTGGTTATGGTGGTGGTGGTTATGGTGGTGGTGGTTATGGAGGCGGTGGCTATGGAGGTGGTGGCTATGGAGGTGGTAGTTATGGAGGCGGTGGTTATGGAGGTGGTGGTTATGGAGGTGGTGGTTATGGAGGTAGTGGTTATGGAGGCGGTAGCTATGGTGGTGGTGGCTATGGAGGTGGTGGTTATGGAGGCGGTGGCTATGGAGGCGGTGGCTATGGAGGTGGTGGTTATGGAGGCGGTGGCTATGGAGGTGGTGGTTATGGAGGTGGAAACAATTATGGTGGCGGTAAGATTTGAATATAAGTTACTCTGGTTTTATTTTTTCAACTTTGATTGTTTTTAGGTTATGGTATGGGTGGCGGATATGGAGGTGGTAAGGAAATTTGTTTTTAAGCCTTGAAAGAGGTAAATTTAATGATAGCCAATATTTAATGATAGCCGTGGAGTCATATGATAGCATATCGATAATGACGCGTTTTGTTTGAATTCTCCCTAAAATTGGTCCATAAAAATTGTTCATCAAATCTCAATCTAGTCTACAATCAAAATCTACAGGTCTAATTCGTTTTTGTTATTAAATTGTTTGATACACTTTTTCCTAAAAAAGCAAACCTTAAAATGAGCTTTTTTTTTGAAAGTGGTATAAGTCCACTTTTTAAAAAAAATTAGTAAATGGTAATTTTAGTAAGATATAGCCATCTTCTCTCCATATTTACATGAAAAAATGATACATGAATAAATGGACTTATACCACTTTCAAAAAAACCAGTTCAAGTATTAGTACATAATAAATTAGCATTAGTTAGTTCTACTTTTTTCTCACGTATCTTCAGAACTTGTTTTAAATACTTCTTATCTAAATCTTGAAATCACTATTGTAGACATATTTTTAAAAAAAATCAAATCTAGTTTTTTTAAAAGTATCGTTTTGCAGAGACTCGAGTATAGCATGAGATCGTTATGTTCTAATCAAAATGTAATTTATTTTAAGGTTATGGAGGTGGTTCTTATGGTGGTGGATATGGTGGAGGTTACAATAATAATGGCAAGAACTTTTTATTTTTGAATTATTCAAACATGTACTAAATATTACTTTTTGTCTTTTTTCGTAGGGTATGGTGGTGGTTATGATAGCGGTTCAGGTAGCAGTGGATATAGAGGTATTCCAAAAATTTACAATCTAAAGAATTTTTTTAATTAAGTCCTGTTTTTTTTAAGGTTCTAGTTATGCTAAAGGATATTCCAGTTATGGAAAAGGTTATGTTTTTGTTTTGTATTTTTTATAAAATTAAGACAAATTTAATTTTTGCTAAATTTGTGATAATTTCTTTTTATTATAGATAGCAGTTATGATTCGGATTATTCAGATGACAAGACTATTATAGAAGTAGCTCCAAAAGCTCCCGTCATTCAAGTATACCAACAATCACAACCATCATATATTCCACACACGCCTGTAGCTTATGAAGTCCCAACATGTACTTCTTGTGGTTCAAACTATGGTGGATCATTATATTCTTCCGGTGGTTCTGGATATGGGGGCATGAGTAATGGTTGTGGTTCGGGGGGATGCAATGGGGTGACAAAAGTTGATGTAAATACTGTTGTAAAAGGAGCTGATTCTTATTACGGTGATAAAGGTAAACAGTATTATTTTAAAAATATGGATTTGGAATAGTGTTAAAGTGCATTACATAGATATTTAAATTTATTTTATGTATGCAGGTTACAGCTCTTCGGGAGGATATGGAGGATACGGATCATCAGGATATGACAATACTTATGGAGGAACTGGATCGCCAAACTACGTTGCATCAAGTACTCAAGGTTCCACTTTAGATTCTGGTTATTCAGCGTTAACAAGCGCTATAAAAGCTGCTTCAAAATCGACATATTAATGAGTTAACAATTTGATTTAAAAAAATAATTTTTGTATGTTTTGTAAAAAATAATTTATAAAAATAAATTTGGAGTCCAAAACTTTTAGTCTTTCATTTAGATATCATTATGCAGTAACTTATATTTTTTAACTATACGAACAAGAACAGGAACTTACGACTCGAAGAAAGGAAAATATTAATCAACTAAAAATTTTTCCTATAAATAGGCAAACACTTTCCCTAAGTAGTTGTAGAAGGCACTACCTTTTTCCATTTAAGTCGTTAAAAATTAAAAATTCAAATGCATCCTTCTCCCTGTGGGAAAAGGCTTCTAATAAAATACTAATACCCGATTCACTTAATAAACCATGTAGAATATTGTGGAAAAAATACAGCGAACAAAATCCTGTGATAATTAACAATATTCGAATAATATAAAATATACTTTTTTTTTTCATATTTAATCGAATCAAATTATGCAGCCGCATAGATTTAAAAGGTCCATAATAATAAGTGGAAATTTTACTTTGTAATTTTAGGTTACGAGGGGCCAAATTGACATTTTATTATGTATATTAAAAATCCCAAAATTACAATCCTATTACCTAATTCAAGCTCAATGCCTCATTTTAATGAGTTAATTATCCTATCTTAAATTGTTCTTATCCGCCTAAATGGTTCATTTTAAAAACAGGAAAACCTACTTTGGAATCTTAAATTCAAAACCGCAACCCTCCTCAATGTCTCATTTTGTAGCTGCCTACATTGTAGGGGTGAAAAATAATCAATTGTTTTCTGTGAAGCAGTTTTAGTCAATTTGCAAAAAATGGTCAAGTATTAATTAATAAAATACATTTTTAGTTATAATAAAAAATATGTCGTATTTAATAGTCACAAAAAAGGCGCCTTCATATAATATATTCCCTGTGCCCTATTTATTTAATAGTGGTGTTTATGTTTAATTAATATCAATTTTTGTACAGATAATATACATATTTATTATATCAAATATATTAAATTCGTATACGTATTCATTTAAAATTTAAACTTTTGTACATATGTGTATATAATGTAAATAAAGCTAGATAGAAAATCTTTCTACGTTCATCTTGTGCATAAGTATATATATTATACTAAAAATGTGTACGATAAAAATGGATGTTGGTTGTTATGATAGCACAACAATTTACAATCATACCTAATGCATTTTTTAATTAAGTCCGCTTTTTTTAAGGTTCTAGTTATGTTAAAGGAGATTCCAGTTATGGAAAAGATTATGTTATTCTGCGAGTTTCGCTGACGATATGTGTATCAATTTATGTACACAAAAAAAAAATTATTTTTCTCATTCCTACTTTAAAATGTATTATTTTATTGTAATTAGAATACTATAATATTCTTTCATTGTAATTTCTGACATCTCTATTTTCTAATATATAGAAGTAGAAGTAATTCTCTAAAGGAAATTTAGACAAATGCTTTATTATTGTCTTCTTATTTAATTTAAATGTGTTTAATGAATTATACGAGATTAAAAAAAAATTAGTAAAATACAAAAAACATTTAATATTTTTGTTTAAATTAAGTTAAAATTAAACAGGAGGAGTTTTGAACATACAATTTTAAATATTTGAGTAACTTTCATTTGGGCCGTTTATTAATAAATATTTTACAAATTTATGATACATTTTTTGTGAATTAAAGCAATAAATTCATTTGTTGGTAAAAAAAATTAAAAATGAAGAAAAAACATTGATAGTCGAATTTTGTTTTCAAGTTTAAATTAGTTTAAAAACTAAAAAAATACTTTTCTATGCGAATTTTATGTTAGAAAGAAGTTTTGAAATTTATCTTCTATGCTCCATAAAATAGTAATTACAGCAAAAAAAATTTTCAATATTTCTCGAATAAATTTATATTAATTTTGAATTCTCATAAATGAAATTTATATAAATTTAATACATACCTAATAAAATGCACATCTCACCACCGTCTGCGGAGATTTTCATATAGAAAATTTCTTACAATCAAAATAAAAAGGATGATAAAAATAAAGGTTACGAAAATAAGCATAATTCAACATAAATTTTATCACGCTAAATGCTAAGAAGTTACACAGAAATATGAGTTCTTATTAATATTAAAAGATTATATTTTCAATTGTAAAATTTGTGATAAAACTTAGTATCTGTACTTAGGGATTGCAAATTTTGACGAAAATAAAAAAATCGGAATTCGGAATTCGAAATTAAATATGTTCGGAATTCGGTCGAATTCCGAAATATTTTTATTTTTTTTATGTCTATACAAATAATAAAAATAACTTATTTGAGATAATTCATTGTTATTTATTGCATAAAAAATAATTTTTTTAAAAATAAAAATGGAACATACTGTAAAATTATACCAAATTCAATTATTACATAACAATAATAGTTAAAACTATAGTATTTAAAATGAAATATAAACATAAAATTATTGTACACAAATTCCATTAGTACAGGAACATTCTAATTTGGCATATCATTTAATAATAAAAAATATACAATATTGTTTTATTTGCCTAAAAGATGCTTTAAGGAAGCAGAGATCATTTAAAGCTGCGTCTCCGAGTCTCGAACGAACTTTTGTACAAAAGTTACCCGCAATTGAGAAGGATCGCTCAGACTCAACGCTCGATGGCGGAATCAAAATCAAAAATGAGTAGACGGACTCTAATATTTTGCCACAAACGCCGTTCTCTTCAAAGAATTTCATTTCAGATTTAATTTTTATAGAATTAGAATGTAGAATATTATAATATGTACAGAAACGAAAACACTATTTAAAAGTTGGAGAGAATACGAAAAAATAAAATTTAATTTCGGAATTCGCTGGGAAATTTTCGGAATTCGAAACTATATTTATGAAAACGAATTCCGGAATTCTCGAATTTCGAATTTCGAATATGCAATCCCTATCTGTACTGTTTAAGTAGAAAAACATCAGTAAAATAAAAATAAAATAAAATGATACAGACATAGTAGAAACATGTTAGTTTTATATACGCGTATTCCTAATATTCGAAATATCAAAATTTTCCATTAAGCCCCCCAGGAAAAGGAAATTTTTTTTTCTGCAAAACTATTTTTGATCCGACAGTTAAGTCATTATTCCAAAATTCTTCGATTTTGGAATTTGAAGAATTTGAATAATCTGAATTCTCAAACTAAATTTTACTAGAAATAAAAACTAAATTTTTGTTCAATATAGGACAAAAAAAAAATTGATATATTACTTTAGATTGAATTCCCATTACTCCAGCAAAATAGTATAAAAGTAACACTGAAATAAAGATAACTTGTTCTACTTATGGGCATATAATTTTAACCTTTTAATAACTTAAAAAAAATAAAAAAATATTATATTATTATTATAACGCGGAACTAAACAAAAAAAAAATCAAACGAAAGAAATAATGTCAATGCGATATTGTGCAATGTGGCCCTGTTTTTCATACAAAAAAAATTATTGTAATCAGAAAATTTTTGAATTGAATTGCAGAAAAAAAAAATTATTATAAAAACTGAAGAAATTTTCAAATTAATTATCAGTTTAATTTTGACTTTAAAGAAATTAACTAATAACATTAAAAAAAAAATCAATATGAAATCCTTCATTTTATTCGCTGTTGTTGTTGCCGTTGCAGCTTTGGCCAGTGGTCAACCAATCAATGAAGTAGCTCAAAGCGAAATTCAAGTAATTCCAATTCCATTCAACAATGAAGATGATGTTATTAGATTCAAAAAATCAATTTACGGTCATGCTGGTCACAGCAGCTATGGACACAACAATTATGAAGGAGTTGCCCCAGCAATGAAACCAGGCTATGCAACCACCCACACATACCAATCATATGCACCAACTGTTCCATGCGCCAAGAATGTTTTAGTCAGCTGCTCCCCATCCGTAGCACCAGTTCCATGTGCTGCTCCTCATTACGGAAAAGGTTATTAAATTCTATTAATTTAACATCGAAGAAGTGATGCTAAAGA
Source organism: Hybos culiciformis (assembly GCA_964007475.1). Taxonomy (NCBI): domain Eukaryota; kingdom Metazoa; phylum Arthropoda; class Insecta; order Diptera; family Hybotidae; genus Hybos; species Hybos culiciformis. The sequence goes on along the minus strand of OZ023273.1, from coordinate 92,234,433 downwards.
AATTAATTGACAATGACGTTGAATGTAAAAAAAAAAAGATTAAAAATTATCGTACCTGATGTTTTTATGAAATTTAAATTTTAATAAAGAGCAATATTTTTTTTAAAATAAAACAAATTCTTTATTTTTGTGATATTTTTTATGACAATTTTTTAGGTCTTTGAAAAGGATAAAGAATAGAGAGTTATTTGAATAGAGTTATTTGACGATTCAAACTTAAAACACTAATAAATACCTTACAATTTATTTGAAATTTTGGGGTGTAATATTTTTGAGTTGAGCACAAGTACAAACCACAAATATTTAGATGATTTTAGATTTGCAACCGATCAGAGACTTAATTGTCGAGCTGAGTGGAATTGACCAACATAAAAGGGTCAGAATATTTGAAGATATTGAAATAATTTGAAAATATTGTGTTTTCGCCTAATGCTGAACTTACATTTAATAATAAGAGTTTTAGCAACTGTCCCTTCTTAAAAAATCTATAACTTATCGCGGTTCGAGTTTGAATGGAAGCTATTGAGTCCGCTGAACTAGTCAGAAAAGGAAGTGATCTCATGTTTATGAATGAGAAGCCACTGATATTTTACATTTGAAGAATTTTAGATATTTATTAAAATTGAGACTTATGATGACCATAAGTTTGGCAGCCTTGAACTTTCTATGTACTTATTAGTATAGTACTAATTAAAATATTAAAATTGAAATTTATAATTACTATAAATCCAATTAAATTTTTTTGAAATTAATTAATAATTAATTTGCTTTTATTTACATGTCAAAGCTACACTTCGTCTATAAAAGGACCGAGTCACTTAAAATTAATTTATTTTTGAGTCCTTTCTAGTTAAAATGTAATCGAATTAGAAAAAAAAATTGTACTACTGAAATTTGGAACTTGTACTGGAGTTGAGATTCACAAACCCAGATTACAAAATCCCGTAGCTGAAAAACTGAATTCTGAAATTGCAAATACGTAAGTTTTAATTTACTGAGTGAGATGCAAATTTCGCCGCCGAAAATCTCTCTTCGTATTCAAGACTTGAAAAATTAGTTAATAATAATTTTGGACACCCGTATCGTATAAAGTGCAAAAATATTTTTATATTTACATTTACATTTTATATTGCGCAACATTTCCAATTTTTAGCTTGTTTCACTAAAAAAAAGACGGATTTATACACTTTCCTATCAGTCAGTTTGTCCGCTTGCCCTTCTGTCCGCGTACTAAATGCTTATATGTATTAAATTACCCGGCTGATTAAGATCAAAACGAGGCCAAAATATGCATAAACTCGTGCACTTTCATCCAATCCAAAAAAATAGATTTTCAGAGTGTTATTTCCGAAGATAGAAGAAGCTCTCGACTGACCAAAGGTCAAAAAATTTAAATTTTCTTTAAAGTTTTAATGATTTTAGCTTAGATGAAAGTGTTCCAGATTACCCTTAAGAAATCGCTCAAGTTCTGATAAGCTGGGCTGGGACCGAAAGTTCTTAAAATTACATGTATTAAAAAACTTTATTTTATTATATATCGCGTTGATTGCTTGATTGATTGTCTCGGAATTTAAGAATTCAAAATTAGGCAAGTTCCCGTCATTCGATTGAGAAGAAATTTTGCAAATCGACTCGTAGTCGGTGACAATGCATTATAGCTAAATATTTGACAGAAAAAGAGAGCGAAAGAGTAAAAACAGTACTGACCTGAAACAAAACAAATAAAAGCTGTTAAAAGATAAAGGATTTACATTCAAAACTTTGTTTTTCTGAGTTGTGTTTTTATTCTTTTAATTTTATACTAAAATAAGCAAATATCTGTGAAAAGCATAGAGTTTTAAGAAAAATGCTCTCATGTATTAGATCATATTATTTGCATATTTCCCTGATTAATTCATAAAATTGCATATTTGGCTTATAAATGTATTTTTTCCTTTCTTTATTTTTTTTTTAAAATAGTGAAGTTATTGGGGAAGAAGTAAAAGAAAATCAAAAATTCAACACAAGTGACAGGAATGAAAGTATTGTATATAAAGATAAATTTATTAATTACTATTAAGAGATAAATAAGTTTCTACTTTGAACTTTAAATGTACATCCCTTACTTCATGTGAAGTCAAAGAAAAATATACTGAAGAAAAATATACTGAAGAAAAATATCCATCCGACGCGACGCGACGTTCGGAAAGAAAATTTATTAAATCGTTATTTCGGGTAAACTCAATAATACTTGATAAAAGAACACTGATCCTTGAAATTTTAATCCGGATGACTCTCGAATTGGTATTGCTGCTATTCGTTTAAAGTTATAAAGTGAGAAATCCATCTTGAAGAAATTTTAAATATTTGAATATTGAAAATCAAATATCTCAAACGATGTTTTCAATCATTCCACAAAAATAACCATCAAAGATGAAAAATGAGTTATAGGTTTAAAATATATAAATTTTAATAATAATTAGAAACTCTTCGTTATTACTGTAGTTTTCAATTTTTAATCCGCCTAACACCACGTTGTAGTCAATGCTTGATGTGAAATTGAAAGCAATGCTAATGAGTTTTTAGTGCTCTTATAATACAACGTATCGCTTACGAATAATAAGAGCTGATTCAATTTAACATTTTGAAAGAATAGAAAAAGAAAACAAATTAAAATAATAAAAGTAAATGAAATGTTTATCTTTTTAAAATATTGATTTCCATTGTTACTTCCGTTACGAAGAAAGCACACCTTTTTATTAGTATTCTCATATTTGGGAATAGTAGCAATGTTGTCGCTATCAACTTTTAATTCAAATGTTAAGCATTTTGGTCACACATAAAGGGAGAAAAATGGTAAGGGAGGTAACACTTTTCCGTCTAAAAGATAGTCCCGAACCAAAACAGATCGGCCTTTTTTGCCGTGAAATATTAAAATGTAATTGTATTGTAGTTAATCTTTAAAAATTTCATACAATTTATTCCAATAAAAATTTTTGATTATTTTTATTTCCGATTTTTATGCCGTATGTATGTCGTTGTAGAAAAGGTCTTGAAACACTTATTTAGCTTAGAACCAAGTTCAAACACAAATATCGTAATGTACCATTTTTTAAAAAAAAAGGCTTAATTCACTACTTAACTGTCATTTTTTAAAATTTATTTGGTCAACAAACTTTTAGACTAATATTATATAATGTCTACAACGTTTCAAATCAGTTTGAGGTTTTAATTTACAGAAAGGAATTTTAGTTATAAATTTAAAAATAAAGTGACGATTACTTGCTCCCAGAAATAAATGTAGCTAATGAAAAATTAGATACAGTATCATCAATTAAACAAATTAAAATTCCATGAAAATGCGGATATGGTATGCAATAAAATCGCTAGAAAGGTAAATCTATTAGGTAGACTGCGTAACAAATTAACATTTGTTAGTGCCGTTGCCGTATATAACACTACAATTTTGCCACACTTTGACTTTTGCGCCACAATACTAGGGATCAATAATGGGAAAATAAAAGACAGAATGCAAAAACTACAAAATAGAGCAATGAGAATAATAATAAAATGTGATAGAACTAGCAGTATTAGATTCATGCTAAATGCAATGGGTTGGATGAGTGTAGAGCAAAGATTAGAACACAAAATGCTCATATTTGTGTACAAATTGAAAAACAATATGCTGCCTAAATATTTAATGAATCATATACAAATGGTGACAGATGAAAGGTACCCACTAAGAAATGCAGGTGATTTTAGACCAGGTCAAGCCAGATCAGTAAGTGCACGCAACATTGTAATGGTGATGGGATTAGAAAAATTTAATAACCTCCCAACTGATCTGAAGAATACAAGAAGTATCAATACATTCAAAAATAGATTAGCCCACTATCTACTTGCTTATTAATTAAATAGATATAATAATATAGATATAATAATATAGATATAATAATAATAATATAATAATATGATAATGTTATTAATAATATTAATATTGGCAATAATAATAATAATAGTAATAATAATAATAATAACATAATAGTAATAAAAGAAATAACAAAGAATAATAATAAGGTAAACAATAATAATAATAATTAAATACATATATGTAAACTCAGTAAATTAATTATAAACAAGAAAATTGGAAAAATTTAAATAATAAAGAATATAAATAAAGCCCAAGGGCTAATCAAATTTAAAAATAAAAAATAAAATAAAATATATACTGGCGGTACTATTTTATATTACCTCCGTTACCCCCAAATAAAACTCTATTACGAAAACGATTAAGGTTTTTTTAGTGTGCAGGAAAGCATATCGAAAACTTTTTAAATCGTTAGTATTTTCACAAAAAAAATAACTAGGTCTCTAATCATAACCGATAGATAAGCTTAGTTTTGGCATTAAAAAACGAATTTATAAAAAAGTTCGAGTTACCTCCATTACCCACTTTGAAGAGCTATAACTGAAAAACAACCTACAAAAAAATCACAAAAATTTGGTACACTCTACAAATTCTGAAATTTTCATCAATTTGTGTTAATTTTTCCATGATTTTTGGGCTAATAAAAGAGTTCATATTGTTACCTCCGTTACTTAGGAATGGTGGTTTGACACAAAATTTATTTTGTCGTCAATAATTTAAAAAATTCGTCAGATATTTTAACATTTTTAATCTTTTATATAAAATAAATAAATTCAAATAAGTTTAAAGTTTTTCTCTACAAAGAAATAAAAAGAAAGTTTATTAAAGTGCGTTGCCCGAAAGCTTATGTATTATTTCCTGTGTATAATAATTTCAATTTCGTTAATTAATCAAAAACGTTTTTTTTTCTTGCATATTTTGCTGAATATAGAAATAATAATTAATTTATGCTGTTTTTTCAATTACAAATTGATATTCAATAAAAAAATTATATAAAAGCATTTAAATTCTTCGAATTGTATTCTAGTTCTGATTTCTTAGCCAAACTAAAATAAATTAAAAATGAAATTCTTTATTTGCTTATCAATTGTTGCATTATTTGCCGTATCTGCTCTTGGTCAACAAGATTGGTCAAATGAAGATTTCCAAAGATATACACGATCAACTTATGGAGGTCATGACAATTATGCACATGAAGGTGTTGCTCCAGCCATGAAACCAGGATACGCAACCACCCACACATATCAATCATATGCACCAACTGTTCCATGCGCCAAGAATGTTTTAGTCAGCTGCTCTCCATCAGTTGCACCAGTCCCATGCGCTGCTCCATCATATGGTCATGGTAATTCATACTCCGCTCCATCTTACGATCATGGTAGTTCATACGCTGCACCATCTCATTCATATGGTGGTCACGATAGCGGCTACAATATGTTAGGAGCAACTCATGGTGAAACAAAAGACGGTGGACATGCTCCAACCAGTACCGGAGGAAGCGACAACAAACATCAACCACCAGCAAAAAGCTACGAATAAATTTAATTGAATCTGCACGATAATAATTATAAACATAAATTTTTGACTTCGAACCAATTATATATGTTTTGTAAATTTTGTTAAATTTTTTTATACAGATTATTATTGAATGATATAGGAGATTAAATAAATTAGTTTTATTTTTAAAAAAAAATAACTCTTTTCTTAGATATTTATTGCAGGAGGAATATTATTGATTGACCAAAAAAAGAAAGAATGTAATGTTCGGTTTGTGGTTGTCTTGTTATTTATAAATTATATTAATGTATTTCAACCAATCCGCATACAAATAATACATTTTCAGTCTAAAGTTAGAGTTTCGCATAAAGTAAAATCTATACTTCTTCAGTATGATCCTCTGAATCTAAAACGTTTTGTTTTGTAAAGATTTACGTATATGTACTTATTAAAAAAAATCTCATATACTATTTCTGGAAACTGAGTTATACTTTCTTTGCACCTAAAAATTGGGGAAAAAAATATAAGTTTCTACTTCTATAAAAGTACTTTTCATACATGGGAAGTGGATAGAATTGGACAGTTCTGGAAAAAAGAATAAGGTGCAGCAAGGTATTAAAGCGTAGAAAATAATAATATAATTTAATGAAAACTAAAATATGACTCTGTGATGAAATATGATATGAGTTATGTGATAAACCTGGTCAATTATCGTTCAAAGTAATTTTCTACAAATTTACATAGTATCAATTATTAATATTCTTACATATAATAATTAATGTGTGTTGATCTAAAGCTAATTAATTCGCAAATTGTTGTTGAATGCCTCCTATTTTGGAATCCAAATTGTCTTTGCACTAATTATACGAAAATTCTATTAATCATTTTTGTAATAACTTTTTCTAATGTTCAGCAAGAAACAAATGAAGTAATTTAGAGATAGTTAAATGTTTTACAGGCTAATTTAAATCTTTTCCGTGTCTTATACTTTCATTTCATTAAACATTCTCAGTATTTTATACATTAAAATTAAACATCAAATGGAAATGTTCTTATTTTTTAAACATGAAATTTTTGTGGCATAATATTGTAAGTAAGATTTTGTTATTTTATTAGCTTTTTTTCTAATTAACCTAGTCTTGTTTTTACGAAAGTTTTCTTTTTGAAGTCGATCCTAATTGTTTTTTCAGGGGATAAACATATTTTTTAGAGTCCACTCAATATCATTATCCCATTACAATTTAGTCATATATGCACAAATATATCAATTTTCATCTAAACTCAAACCCTATTCCGAGCCCTTGGGCTCTAACCTTATTTTTTAGGTTTCTCTAATCGACCAAATACCTACACTAATTTTTGTTCGAAACTCATTAAACATGTATAACAATTTTGAATTTTCATCGAAATCAAGACCCTAGTCCGAATCATTGTGCCCTAACTACAATTTTTCTAAGTTCTCTAGTCTAGATATCTACTCACACATTTATTTTAATATAAAAATTATTTAGATCTTTGAGGTATAAGTGAACGAGGATAAGGATGTTTTGGATTTTAAAGTATGAAAATTGCTTGGCTGGTTCAAAAATTATAAGTATTTTAGTGGCGGACAAACGGACAGACGGACATTTAATAAAAAAAAACACTTGATTCAAGTGGACAAATTTAAAAATTAACACAAATTCCAGTCCGAGGATATATAGTCCCTTTTTTAATTTTTGGTGGAAAACGGCTTAAAAAAAGCATTCAAATTCGTCAGTTTTTTGCAAAAATCACGAAATTGCAAAAACATAGTTTTGGTACTTTCGCAAAAATTGGAATAGTCATTGCCTCTAATTTGTGAGAGCTTTCGACTTCTGAGTTTCGACTTCTGAGGTAATAAATTTGTTTTTTATGTGTTTTCTACAATACTTCGTCGGAACGGCCAATATTACACTTTCGTGATTTTTGCACGAGACCGATATGTAAATGAAAATTCTTAAAATGCTTTTAAATAACAGGTTTTTTTCATCGAAATACATAGACGTAAACTTTTCTAAAAATTAGTGTTGTGTGGAAAAGTAATCGTAACGGAGCTATTGCATTTTCAAGGACTAGTTCCACCTAACTTATATAACTTCTACGGAGCGAAGACGATTAATTTGAGTAAGAGTAGGTCATAACATCTATTGCTAGTTAAAAATTTTGTTAGCTCAGGATAATTCATTTAAAAAGTTGGTAAACATTAACAATCTCAAAGTCTGGGAAATGCTTATACAGAGAAGAGGATATTTGTACAAAAAATTGGTAAATAGGAAAAATGTACCATATAGACGTAGCGTGACATTTGTGTTGAAATTATATGTTACTATCCTGGTATTTTTTGCCCAAAAATATTTCATGAAATATATTTGGTTTTTCCATTTAATTAGAGAATAATCATATCTATATTTTATTCTTAGAAAAAAGGATATGGAATGTAGAAACTCGCTAATAACTAAGACAACATCTGATTGACAATAGGAAATGGCCAATAGGACTTTAAAATTTTCCTACAATCTTCCATTTACTTAACAAGCATAAAGCATCCCTCAAAACAAAGTTAATTTTTAGTTGCGCCATCCGCATGATTTATCGCATCATTTATTTATATTGTGGATTATCAATATGTCCATACCAATGCTATTTACACACTCGAAAAAAAACTCTCATATGAGATGCAATAACGCCTCATAGGGATCCACTTTTTCTTGATTCTTAATTCGAAGCAATTTACGTTTAAAAATATTTTACGATGTATCTTGATATTAATTTAGATTTAAGATAACATCATTTTCTTATGAGATATTTTTAAATATTTTACAAAAGAAAATAAAATTTAATTTTTTTTATTTATTTGAATTTTAATTTTTTTTTATTATTACAATTTTTTTATATTTTTATTAAATTCTAATTTTATTTCTTATGCCTTCTTCTGGATTCGAACCTGGGTCAAGGTATTGAAATTTAAAAAAGTATATAAAATAGAAAATATAAATTTGCCATTTGCAATGCTAAGGACGCAGGTTCGAATCCCGCAGATAGCAAAAAAATTTTGGTTTTTTTTTTAAAGCTACATTACAGAAAATTAAAGGAACCTACCGTGAATTTGGATAATTTCCGTAGTTTATAAAAAATGAATTACGGCGTCATATTTTCGGTGCATATAGAGCATCTTGGAATGATGCAGTCGCTCTTTAAAAAAATAAGATGCAAAATTCGACCATATTTCGATGTAATAGCTGCAGATTTATTTCAAGATGCAAGTTGATAGTTTAAAAACGTAGCAAAAAGCATCGCATAGGATATTGAAGTCCAGTTACATCAAAATAAGATTTAAATAGCCTCTCATGCCAAAGAAATGTAATTTCAAATGTTTTTTAAGACGCAAATGCTTTCAATGAAAAAAGGATCTAATTTTGCTTTAAAAAAAACAGCGAATAGCATCTCATATGAGAGATGCAATTCCTGCATCTAAAAAAGCTTCAATTTTTTCGAGTGTGTACGCCGTTTTTTCGTTGTGGAATTTCAAACAAAATTTTCCTCACCGATAACGCAGGGAAATAATGAAATAAAATTTAACAAAAATTAATTAAAATTATTATTTATTTAATTTAATTAAAAAAAAAAAATTTGTCCACATAAAAATAACACTTTTTATTTAAAATTTCAACTGAAAATTTAATACATACCATGTGGGTATAAATGCGATAAGTGTATATATAAATACCATAAGTGTTGGATAAATATGATAAGTGTGGGTATAAATATGATTCTCGTGTTCTGCGGCCTATGCGGAAAATCGCTCCCGCAAACGAAAAATTAGCCTTGGTTCGAGGATAATAATTTTAAATTAAACTTGTGAATAAAATTTTGCTTAAATATACAGGTACCTTACATTTTGAAAACGAATTTGTCAAAATAAGTTAATTATAATATTAATGTAATGTATATTAGATAAAATAATCACCATTTAAAATGCTAATATTTCTGCATTGTCATAAGTTATATTCTTTTCCCATACAGCTAGGCTAGGGCAAGGTACCTGTGAATTTTAACAAATAATATAATAATATTTTCTTGTTATGACGGTGTTTATAATTTAGTATTGAAAATTTAACAAAACTACAAGCCGATGCCAACGTCTCCAACGAATTCATCTTCGATTTTTTTAATTAATTTACTGCCTAAGACTAATAATTATTTTTTTTAAGACTAATAATTATTAGTCTTAAAATACTAATAATTATTTAGATTTTTCAATGAAATGAATAAATAAAAAATTAAATTTTCTTCAAGATCGTTTTCATTTTTCCACCTTCTTCTTCTTCTTCAATGGCGCTACAGCCCATTTCGGGCCTTGGCCTCCTCATCCTTTTTCCACCTAGTTTAAAATAATTTCATGTTAATAAATTATTTTAAATCAAATTTATGGATCATAAAATTACGTACATACTATAATACATATAATTCTATACATAATATAAGTACAGAAAGTAATTAAAATTTTATTTTTTTCAAATTCAACATAAATTGAAAAAAAATTAATATTTAATTTTTTGGTAAATTTGAAGATTTGACATTTTTTTACGCCAATATCGATTTATTGCGTTAGTGATAAAACTTTAAAAGTTATTGCAAAATAAGCAATTCGTATATTAAAAAAAAATTAAAAAAAAAAAATGTATCACATCAATTTGAAAAATTGAAACAAAAATTTTTTGTATAAAAAGAATTATTTATTTTGATAAAAACATTAGTTCTTCAAAGTAATTAATTAAATCAACACATTAAAAATGAAATTCTTCTTAGTCGCTTTATTCGCTTTCTTCGCTGTTGCATCAGCCACAACTTATGGAGGTCATGACAATTATGCACATGAAGGTGTTGCTCCAGCCATGAAACCAGGATACGCAACCACCCATACATACCAATCATATGCACCAACTGTTCCATGCGCCAAGAATGTTTTAGTCAGCTGCTCCCCATCAGTTGCACCAGTTCCATGTGCCGCTCCTCATTACGGAAAAGGATATTAGGATTTCATTTTTTGATTAATGAATTTAATATACAAAAACGCAAAAATAAAATAAATTTTTTTAAGTAAAAAAATATAAAATTTTTATTCTTGCATTTCTGAATTTATCAAAATCATATAGGTTGGTTGGCCACATAAGAAAAAAAAAATATAATTATGTACAGGTAGAAAGAAAAATGTTCAATTGAATTCATATGGACAATTAAGTACCTAAAGAAATACAAATTTGAGTATTAAGATACAGAAATATGACATGAACTTTGTTTCACTAAAGACTAAACTGAAATATAATACAGATGGTATCATACTCAAGTTTTATGTTCTATTCTAGGTGAAGATTTTCTGATCTGGAATAATTTATTAGATTTGAACTTTTCTGTAATAACTTAAAGTTAATAATTGCAAATGATAAAAATTAAATTCATTTTATTCTTTTTACTATATAGATATAACTAAAATTTTTTAAAGAACATTGATTATTGCAACGAAAGAGAATTTGAAGTTATCTAATAAGATATCTTATACGAAAATATTAATTTCCCGAATAATATTGTTAATAATTACAGAGTACCGTTCGTATCGCTTAACTTTGAGATAAGACGGTTTAAGTTAACTTTAACTATCATAATCATTAGCGACAAAAATATTATGAATTTTAATAAACTTTAAAATTGAAAAAAAAAGTTTTTGGTAAAAAAATTAAAAGAAAGCAAATATTATATTTCTGTTAATTTTATATGGAAAAACCGCAAAGGCAGTTTTCTTATAAATCTTGATTATGTAAAAACCAATTTTGAAATTGTCTTAATTACAAAGTAAGTTATTTTTAAGGATTTGGTCTATTTTGGTACCTTAAATAATCTACAAATGTATCATTAAATTGAAAGTATTAAAAAAAAAAAAATCTAAAATCACATTGAAATAAACATAACAAATCCGCAATTACGAATTCACTGTTAGTGTGATTTTCCCAGCTACATACAAATACTTCAACCTTTGCTAAGTTTTATTTTTTGTCCCAAAAATTAAACCAGTTTCGTACATTTGTATTGTATTTCTTTTAAGAAACGAAAATATTAATTTTTCTCCCGATGTTAAAAAGTTCATAAAGTTACTCTGTGCTAAAATTGATAATTCAATGTAATGTGTGTGTATTTAATATTTAAATGACGATAGCAGATTTGTTGAAAATATTTAATCCAATATTTACCATAACACCCTGTTATTCTCCTGTATTCATGAACGTATTATGTAATGAATACATATTATGTACTTGTAGAATAACAGTTAGGTAGGATATACATATAAGATATGATAATTGTCAATCATATTTTTAGTCTCTGCCGAAATATCATTAAATAAACACAAATTCGTCATAATAAAAACTGCGTTTTTAGTTAATTCTGGCCCAGAATAAAAAAAAAAAAATAAAAAAAAAAAAAAAGAAAAGTTTTTTGTATAAAAAGTGATCCGATTTTTTTTGCAAATGTTTTGTTAAAGTAAAATTATAACTAAAGAAATTAAATTTCTTTTAAAAAGTGTGGTCTGATATTTTTTTTGTAAAACATTTTTTTTAAAAGTTTTTTTTGCTCACTTGTCTTAAATATTTTAAATATTTTTGAAAAATATTTTTGGAAAATATTTTTGGAAAATAAACAAGATGGAAAGTGAAGTGGTAAAAATAAAAAAATTGCAGAATATTTCACAGTGGCAATCCTGGAAATTTCAGGCAAAAATTTTATTAAAGACCAGTGATTTTTTTGAAATAGTTTCTGGGGTTTCAAAAATACCGGTGGCAGCTGACGGTGATGACAAAATTAAAGCATGGATCAAGAAAGATATCAAGGCGCAGAAAATAATAATTACTTCATTAGGTCCACAACCAATGCTCAATGTTGTGAAAATTCAAATACCGCTTCAACAGCGTTTTTATAGTTATGTAAAGGATCCCCATGATAGCATAGCGGCACACATTTCAAAATTAGAAGAGGTAGTACAACAACTTAATGATTTAAAATTACAAGAAAATTGTAAGAAAAATGTAACGAAATGTTGAAAAGTGATAATGATTTAAACGAAAATATTTCCGATTCAATGCTTATGACCAAAATTTTAATGACGTTACCGAAAGATTTCAACCATTTTCACAGTGCTTGGGAATAAACGGACGAACAAAGTCGTACTTAAGAAATCTTACGATGTCGTTTAATGATTGAAGAAAGCCGACTTAAAGTACAAGAGCAAATTCAGGTTAATAAAGCGTTAATGGCTAAAAAAGGTAGTTTTGAAAAATCTAAAAATAAAACTAAATTTAATAAAAATAAATTGAAGCCAGGGAAATGTTTTTTTGTGTAAAGAAAAAGGACATTGGAAACGTGATTGTCCCAAACACAACAATGCGCAACTTTCAAATGAAAATGATGATCGAAGTGATGTTTTTGTATGCAATAGTTTACTACAACCTGAAGACGGTATATGGTTTTTAGATTGAGGGGCAAGTGACCATATGACTGGAAATTTAGAATGGTTCAGTGACTTTCAAAAATTGGAAAATCCAACAAAAGTTCGACTTGGTAATAGTGAAATGATTATGGCACATGGGAAGGGCAAAATAAATATTTTAGCATATGATAATAAAGATTGAAATCAAAAATATTTATCTGACGTCTTATTGTTCCTGATCTTAAAGTTAATTTATTTTCGTCTAGACGAGCTTTAGATAAAGGATATCAATTAATATCAAATCAAAATAAGTGTGAATTGAGTCAAAATGGCAATATCATGGCAGTGGGAGTTCGTGAATCAAAATAAATTAGGATGCTATTTAGGGTTATTGTTCCGGAACAAGATGTATCTATAGCGAATTTTGCGGAAAATAAACATCCAATTTCAATGTGGCACGAACGAATATGTCATCAAAATGTAAATATTGTTAAGAAATATTTAAATACTAAAAATATTCTTTTTTTTAGATAATAGTGCAAATTTTCAATGTGAGGGCTGCATTTATGGGAAGCACCATAGATCAAGTTTTAAGATCAGTGAAACGAAAAAGAATGTGTGTGGTGAACTTATCCATGAAGACTTACGTGGTCCAATGCAAGAAATGTCAATTGGTGGATCAAGATGTAGTTAAGATGAAGTTAAGAAATGTTAAGAAGATTTTATAATTACATCAAAAAATGTAAATGACATAATTATTAAAACCATTAGATCCGATAATGGAACTGAGTTTGTCAACAAGGATGTTAGTCATTTATTGAAAGTACATGGTACACTCTAGAAAGTTTTTGATGTAAAATTACCACGATAATCGATGGTAATAAATTGCCATCGATAATCGTGGTAAATTTACTCTGCATGTGTAACACAAAATATTTAAGCATTTTGGTGTAACGTAAAATTACTCTAGAAAAGAATAATTTTACATCAAAGCTTACGCGAAATTAACGCAAAATTACTTCCAATAGAGAAAATTTAAACATAAAGTCGTAATATTAAACAAAAAATTACGCCAAAAGGTTGTAATTTAAATTTTAATACCGTGGCTGAGTGGTAGCGTCGGCGGATTACAATGCTAAGGACGCAGGTTCGAATCCCGAAGACGGCATTAAAAAAAATTAAATAAACATTTTTTTGGATTTCTTTTTTTTTTCTTTTTTTGAATTTTAATATTTTCTTTTTTTTTGGAATTTTTTTTTTTTAATTTATTATTTTTTTTTAATATTGAATTTTTTTTTTGAATTTTTTTTGAATTTTTTTCTTTGATTTTTTTATTATTATTTCTTTTCTAATTTCTTCTTATTGAATTTTTCTTATGCCGTCTTCGGGATTCGAACCTGCGTCCTTAGCATTGCAATCAGCCAACACTACCACTAGGCCACGGTATTGAAATTTAAAAACCATATAAAATAGAAAATATAAATTTGGTATACACATTTTCTGTGTGGTGTGTTGGCGATTTTTAACATGCTTACAACTTACAACTCTGATGTACTTTTTTAAATCCCAGAGTTTAAATTTACATCTGGAGTGTACACATTAAACTACAGAGTTTAAGTTTACACTGGAGAGTCTATACATTAAACCATAAAATGTAAGTTTACAGCATAGAGTACAACAGTATTAAACCACAGAGTTTAAGTTTACACCAGAGAGTTTTCATTATTAAACCACAGGTGTAAATTTAGACCAAGAGTGTACCACGTTAAGCAACAAAGCGTATGCTTACAAAACGGCGTGTATATTTTTAAACCATATAATGTAAATTTATATCAGAGCACATATTATTACGCCACAGGATGTAAGTTAACTGGGAGTTCAGATAATTAAACCAAGGAGTGTAAGCTTACACCAAGGAGCTTATATTTTTAAGTCAAAAATTTTAAGTTTAAACCAAGCAGTGCATATTTTTAAGCCAACAAGGGTAAATTTATACAAAAAGAGTAAATTTTTAAACAAAGACGAATAAATTTACCCTTATTTTTAATGTAAAAAATACACAACTTGTACAATTTTACTATTTTTTGTGATTTTTATTTTTTTTACGCCTTTATCAGTTGAATCTTAAATAACGAGGGTAATATTACATCAAAAATTACCATGATAATCGACGTAAAATTACGACCAAAACTATCGATTTTCTAGAGTGTATACAACATCAAAAAACTGTTCCTTACACTCGAGCAAAATGGTGCTGCTGAGCGTGAGAATCGGACAATTATTGAATCTGTAAGATCTATTTTGCATTCTAAAAATTTAAATTTAAAATTGTGGGCAGAAGCTGCAAATACAGCGGTGTATGTTATTAAAAGAACAAAATTGAATTCAAGCAATAAAAGTCCTTATGAATTGTGATCAACTAAAACAACAAAAATATTTGATTTCAAAATTTTTGGTTGTAATATTTTCATTCATGTACCAAAGGAAAAAAGGCTGAAATTATACAAGAAGGCAAAGAAAGGTATTTTTGTAAGTGATTGTGAGAACATCAAAGGATATGGAGTATGGGTAGAAGATGAAAAGAAAATTTATTTTTCAAGAGATGTAATTTTTAGTGAAAAATATTTTGATGCAGTTGAAAATGAGATTATTTTGAATTATGACGATCGTAAAAGTAATACTAATGATGAAATCACGCCAAATGAAAATGTTAATAATTTAAATGAAAATGAGATTCTTGATGAAGAACAATCATCTAAAAAACGTAACAAAAAGAAACAAAATAATAATGTCAGTGAGCAAAATAAGGTTTTCGCAGAAAGATTTGAACTGTCTAGTCAATATTATCAAATATTATTCAAAATCATTTACGTCCCAGAAATACATCAACCAGTTCGTTTATAGCAGATCATGTTGCTTTCTTAGCCAATTGTGAAGATGCCAATTGTGAAGATGATATCAAGATGCTATTAGGTCCGACAATAAGATGGAATGGATAGATGCAATGCAAGATGAGTATAACTCTTGACTAAAAAATGGTACTTGGATTTATAAAATCGTTGGGTGTACAAAATCAAAAAAAAAACACATGGTTTCATTGAAAGATGCAAAGCTCGGTTAGTAATTAGAGGTTTTGCTCAAGAATCTGGAATTGATTACCAAGAAACATTAAGTCCCGTTGTAAAATTTTCATCAATAAGATCAATTTTATCAATAACAGCAGCAGAAAATTTAAAACTTAAACAATTTGATATTAAAACAGCCTTTTTCTATGGTTATTTAAAGGAGGAAATTTACATTTATCAGCCAAAAGGATTCAATGATCAAAGTGGTCAAAGTGCAAATTACTGAAGGGCCTTTACGGGCTTAAGCAGGCATCTAGATGCTGGAATGAAAATTTTCAAGTTTTCTAAAGAAGTTTGATTTCAAAATGTGTGTATCATATCCTGGAGTTTTTGTACATAAGTCAGAACAATTCTAGCAATAAATGTTGATGATGGGTTGATTGCGTGACATAACAGAATTGCTTAGTTATCTTCAAAATGAATTTGAAGTTAAGATATTGGAAGCTGATTGCTTTCTCGGATTACAAATTGAACGAGGTCCAAATGGTGAACTTTTTGTTAATCAGTCATCATATGCAATGAAAATATTGGAAAGGTTTAATATGGGTGATTGTAATCCTGTTTCAATACCAGCTGATGTTAATTTATGTTTAAAGAAATCTGAAGTGCCAAATAAAACATATTTTCCATAGAGAAGCAATAGGTAGTTTAATGTATTTATCAATTGCAACGAGACCTGATATATCATTTGCTTTGAATAATGCCAGCAGGTTTATGGAAAATCTTTCAGATGTTCATGTTAATGCAATCAAACGAATCCTAAAATATATCAAGGGGACATTTCAGTATGGTTTGTTTTACAAACAAAATAATTTTGACTTTTTTGGTTTTAGTGATGCTGATTTTGCTGGGAATGTTGATTTAAGACGTTCCACTTCTGGTTTTTCTGATGAGTTCTGGTGTTATCAGTTGGGGATCAGAAAAACAAAAATCTGTTGCCTTATCAACCACAGAAGCTATGAATACATAGCAGCATCAAATGCAATCAAAGAATTATTGTGGTCTTTTCAATGAACTTGTACCAAATTTTGATAGCAAACCAATTTTCTACATGGATTGTCAGAGTGGCATAAAATTAGTCAAGAATGCAGAATATCACAAAAGAAGTAAACATATCGATGTTCGATATAATTTTATTCGTGAAAAATTTCAAGACAAAATTTTTGATTTAAAATATATACCAACAAATGATCAACAAGCTGACCGTTACCAAGGGAAAAGTTTCAACGCTTAAGGGCCTTGATAGGCATTAGATTATTAGAAAATTTTGATAAAAGTTCTTAGACTGTTTCACAAAATTAATATTTTTGGGTCTTAAAGTAAAATTTGAATTTTTTTATTTAAATTAAATTTTTTTGAAGATATGTACTAGAAATAATAGTTTTGTGATTCCTTGAATTAAAATTTTTGAATATTTGAAAGTAAATTTAATTGAAATAAAGTTTGTAAAATTTAAAAGAAATTTCAACTTTTTAAAAGGTTTTATGGGACAAAATTTGTAAAATTTTGTGAACATTTTTTCAAGTAGTAATTATTTTTGTTAATTTTAATTGAAGTTGAATTTTCTATTGAATTACATAATATTAAACTTTTGAATTTTGAAGAAGATTTGTGTACAAATTCATAGTACAGATTTAAAAGCAAAGGGTGTTTTTGATAGAATATTTTTAAAGACATAAATATTGGACTAAAAGTGGGAGTGTTAAAAATATTTAATTCAATATTTACCATAACACCCTGTTGTTCTCCTATATACATGAACCTATTATGTAATGAATACATATTATATACTTGTAAAATAACAGTTTGGTAGGATATATAGTACATATAAGATTTGATAATTGTCAATCATATTTTTAGTCTCTGCCGAAATATCATTAAATAAATACAAATTTTATCGTTATAATAAAAACTGCGATTTTAATTAATTCTGTGCAACGTTAAAAGATTAAAATAAATTATTTTAAATATACCTACCTAGTAAGTTTAATACTAAAGTTTTTTTTATACATTAATGTTTCAAAAATCGAAGATATCTGAAAGCAGAAACAGAATGTGGCATCGGCTTTCGATTTTTAGTTTAAATCACAGTTTCTTCTGAAAACGACAATTTTAACTAAAAGGTGAAAGACGATGCTGCATTCTTTTTCTACCTTTATTCTTTAACCATGATGTTATACCTCATTTATGATACATTAATACGGAATAAATTAATAATGAAATAACAATTTATTAAAAATGATATTCAAAAATTTGTTTGAGTAACATTATCTTGAAGGCTTCTAAGTATTTTTAGATTCAATCAATTGAATGAAAAAAAAATCATCAATATAGTATTTATTTCGCAAACAGCTTCTAACAACTTAATTTTAGTCGAATTGGAATCGTACACCCTTCGGTGATGATAATACAAGTAATTAATTGATTAAAAAGAAGAATTTAGCTCAGAAAGAAGGATAATATAGGGAGAAAAGATTTCGTTAATAGACGTATTTAGTCGAGTCTCTAAGCTGAGATGTAAGTACCGAAATATTTCCAAATTCCACAAATAACAAAAAAAATTGTATTTAAAATTGTACTGAATACTTTTTTTTGTTAAAAAAAGGTATCGGAATTGAATTCTCAGTATGTTTTCAAATTCAGTTCTTTTTCGAATAATAATAATTCAGTACTTTTCAAATAAAATAACGTTATATTCCGAATATGAGTGTGCTATATTCAGAACTATAGTACTAAAGTATTTAATCTGTTCTTAGTCGGATGTTTCTTTGCTTCTAAATTTTATGGCTATAATAGGTATATCTAATTATAATAATTTTTGACATTGACTTTTATATCTTTAATGATGAACGGGAGGAAATCTCTGGTCCAAATCTTTTAGAATCCGTTATTTAAATTTATGACGAACAAGGTATACGGTGCTTACTTTTTGGGTTACTATATGGCAGAACATATGAAATACTACGTTAAATTAAAAATCTTTAAAAATTTTTTTTTGTATAACTACATTTTATTTTTATGCATAATTAATTATTATATCAACAGATTAATATCCTTTTCCGTAATGAGGAGCGGCACATGGAACTGGTGCAACTGATGGAGAGCAGCTGACTAAAACATTTTTGGCGCATGGAACAGTTGGTGCATATGATTGGTATGTATGGGTGGTTGCGTATCCTGGTTTCATGGCTGGAGCAACACCTTCATAACTGTTGTGTGAATAACTGTCATGACCTCCATAAGTTGTGGCTGATGCAACAGCGAAGAAAGCGAATAAAGCGGCTAAGAAGAATTTCATTTTTAATATGTTGATTTAATTAATTACTTTGAATTACTAATATCTTTATAAAAATTAGTAATTCTTTTTATACAAAAATAATTTTTTAAAATTTTTTAAATGGAGTGCTAACATACACAGTTTTTATGTATAGTTATTAATATTTTTAAGTAAAATTTTAAGTAAGCGCTATTTCTTATGTTGCAATAATTGATTAATTTATTAATGTCAGTAAATTTTAATACAAAATTAATTTTGAACTAAAGTAGTAAATCAAATAATAAATTATAGAATTTTAATTAAAAGGCCTCCGAATTTGATATTTTAATAGATTTACAATATGACAAGTGAGCTTATGATTTAGGTATGTATGATTTATTTAGATTCTAGTTAAAAAACTAAATAAACAGATTAGAGAAAGAAAAAAAGGTTTTAGTTTTTGGTTTTCTAAGTAAATATATAAAATACGAAAATCATTTCGAAATCAAGTAGATTGCAGTGAGTAATTTAAGTATTTTTGTACTGAATACAATATGCGGTACTGCAAAAATACTGCAGTATTTTCTAACAATATACTGGTACTGTAAAAAAATTTCAGTATACCAGTATAGTATACTGGTACTTAATTTTTTTTGAAATACCAGTATATTGTGAGAAAAACTGCAGTATTTTTGCAGCACCAGTATATTGGTACTGATATGGCAAAATACTTAATTTTAGTCAGCTCTGGTAGATTGAATGTGGAGTATATTAAAAATCTGGATACATTGAAATGAAACTAACTGAATCTTTTTTAAAAATTTAACCGAAATATTAAATCCAGTTTTGGAAGAAGTTTTAATTACTAAACGAAATTTGGCTAAGATTTACTTTAATTTATCGCAATTCTTTACTAAAAAGAAACCACCAATTCTCACCAAATACAATCATTTAATGATTTTTCGAAGAATTTAAAATTTAAAAATTGTTAAAATTAAAAGCTTAAACTGGGTCTAAAAGAAAATTCTAATCATAGTTTCCGTCTCGAAAACTTTTTATTCACTTCAAATCGTAATAATAAGGTCAACATTCTTTTGAGTTTAAACACAAAATTCTAAATGAAAACATAAAACATTTAATCATTTTGACATATATACATTCGATGGTGATCGATCAACTTAATGGACGGTACGATGTAAATGTTTGTATTGCTCGTTTAATAGTATAGGATTTTTTGTTGTTCTTCCAAATAATTATTTTTTTTAATTTGGCTTGTTTTCTACTTAAAATGAGATTATTTTTTTTATTTAAATTTTTTTTGCTATGTAGCTCTAAATTAAGTTTTTGTCTTTTTCTTTGGGAATACCAAATCTAGAACAAAAAATTATAAATTTCTGATTAGAATGAAATATGGTGATCTAAAAAGTTGTACAAAATTGGGTTAAAATCATCAAATTTCATCCTTAAGAAAGCACATAGAACTAAACCCCGTAAATTAATTATAACATGTCTAAAAACTATTCATCAGTTTTTCTAAACTAGTTCGTTTTTGAGGGCAGGCAAATCGTTTAGTTTACAATATTGAAAAATTGATTAAGTAGTGTAACTTTATAACTATTAATATAAATATAAATTGTATTATTTAATTTAAATTTAAAAAGAAAACTAATTTTAATTTAATATATTTTTTTTAAATTTTTTAAAACTTGGACTGTTTCAAACTGAAATACATAATTCGTCTATAAATTATTCGACTTAAGCAATCCGTTCAAGCGCGCGTAATTTACACGCCAAATTGTATTAAATATAATTGGAATCCCTGATTGTGGACGAATTTATTGACTACTTAATTTTAGACGAATTGTTTTAGACAAATGATTTTAAGAGAACTGATTTTAGACGAATTGTTTTTAACGAATTTGTTTATGCGAATTGCATGAAAAATTGTTTTCAACGAGCCCACAATTACATACCAAACCCGTATACCATTTTTTATTGAAGTATATTGTTTATAACAGCTAAAAAATCGAAATTTATTTTCAAATAAAAGTCAATTTTATACTTTAATAATATTCAAAAAGTTGAACTTTTAAGTTTTTAATATTTTGAAAAAGTAAAACTTATTTTTTGGTTTTTAAAAATTTTTATTTTTATTTTGAGAAATTTTTGCCAATTATTTTTTTTTATAAATTTAATAATTTAATAAAAAAAAATCAAACCTTAACTCACCTGACCTCAACTATTATATTCAATTGTTTTTTTTCTGCCGCCAAAAACGGAGTTGGCTGGACCAGACTTTTGCTCCAGAATTGTGGTCCAGTTATAATGTATGAAAATCTAGACCAGAAAAAAAATCAGCTTATTCCACAACCTACCTTAACTTAAAAATTAAAATTAAAATAAAAAAAACAATAATACAGGTATAAAAATAATAATAATATTTAAATAAATAATTACATGATCGCACTTTTTATGATAGAGAAACAAAATTTCGAATGTATGCAAAAAAATTGTTCAATTATTTTAAAACAAATAAAAATAGTGCTGAATCCCCACATTTTTAAGAAACAAAAAATTTTAATTTTTATCTATTCTTCTTTAAATTTTGAAAACTTCTAAAATAAATGATAAAATTTTGAAAATGTAGCTCGCTTCTTATATAAATTGCAGCTTAAACGAGAAACACAAATATTTACATCGTACCGTATAAAGATTAAGTTGATAACTCGAAAGACACAACTTTTCAGCAGACCGAAAAACTGGAAAAATTTAATAAGTCTGTTAATCTGAATCGAAATTTCAATGTAAAATATCAAATTCATAAGCTTTAATTTGATGTTTTACTTTGAAATTTCAATTCAGATTAACGAACTTTTTAATTTTTTCAGTTTTTTCGGTCTACTGAAAAGTTGTGTCTTTCGAGCTATCAACTTAATGTTTGGACGGTATGACATGTGTGTATACAAATATATACATGTAGTCTCGTTCTCAAAAACCGCTGGATATATTTCGTATAATATAGAGGCATACGGCTGAGAAAATTGATCTACCTATGTTTCATTTCTGAGATAACTCAAAAACTCGCAAAAATCGCAAAAACCGGGAGTATTATAAATTCACTTTCTTTGTTTGATTGTTAATCTTTTGCGACAACTTTCACGAAAGTTATAAATTAAAAATAAAATACACCCCCCTTTAATTGTTATCGTTAGTCACCCGAAAAATCGAAACAAAATTCGCGAAAACCGCGAAAATGATAAATTAAAATAAAACTCATTCCCTTCAAATCTGATCGTTATTCACCCGCGGAAATCGCAACAAAATTCGCGAAAATAATAGATTAAAATAAAAAAAATCAGTCTCTTCAAATCTGATCATTACTAACTCGCGAAAATAGCGGCAAAATCCGCGAAAACCGAGAAAAACCGGGAAAATTAAAAATTAAATTCAGCCCCTTCAAATATGATTGTTACCAATCCGCGAAAATCAAGACATGTGAAAGCCGCGAAAATTATAAATTAAAAATAAAATGTAAATATGAACATTACTAACCAGCGAAATTCGCTACAAAATCCGAAAAAAACCTGGGAAAAAAACCAAAATCCGCAGAAATAGCAAAAAAAACGAAATTAGACTCGTGAACTTATCTCAGTCTCCCAGGTACTATTCATTAATATGAAATAGTTCAGCAGTTGATTGAAAAGACAACAAATATGACTTTTTTCAGAATTAAATATTAACAAATCACGTCAAATCATTGAAAATAGGCGAAAAAATTCAAGTTTTCAATAATATTCAATATTCTTTATAACATAAGAGTATAAGTATAGCCCCGCAAAATAAAATTTAAATTATGTGTAAAATTATCGCGATAAAAACAAATATGAATTTAAAAATCAATGTAATTTAAAAATATGATAGAATCAGCAAAAACAACTGACATATTTTGCATCAAGTTAATACCGAGAAACTTGTATTTTTCATGAACCAGCAATACGTAAACAAAACAAAACCAGCAATACGTAAACAAAAAATGGATAGATAAACTTATATAATTTGTGACGAGGGAAAATTTTAAGATAGAAGATAAAGATTTGGTGTACAACTTTTTTGATGAACTTAAAAATTTACTTTTTGAAATTAAGTGATTTTTCTGACTATCATTTTTACTTGCCCGTTCTTAACAAAATATTTTTTTTTTCAAATTTGAAATTATTTACATTATACAATTGAAAATTCAAATTGTTCGCTGGCAATAAAAGGTAAAATAGAAAAAAAGACGAAAAAAATAACTACATTTGAAGTCGCTCAAATCGTTCAAATTGTTTTAACTAGACAGCAATTTTCCAAATTCGTGCTCGATCTATGTATTTAAACAACAAAAATACTTTCTAAGGATTTGGATGTAAGAGAACTGCCAAACCTCTTATTATCAGAAACTTCTATTTCATTAACGCTTTTATATTAATTCTGGCAAGCGAAATGATAAAGCTAAGCAGTTGAGTTTTATATTTATAACATATAAGATAATATAAGAAATATTGTAAAATAAGACAGATAAAATCTCTTCGTACTAACCGTTTGCCTAAATTTAACTCTTACAAAAATTTTGCAAAATTGTTTGTACCAGTGTACAATTTGGATTTTTGTCTGATAATTGCACAAACGGGAGTGTGCATACGAAAAAATACTAAAAAATGTGAAAAAAGAACAAATACATATTGTGCTTACGTTCTCAATGTCAAAAGAAAGAAAATTAATCCAATATTTTTGTATGTTTGCATAAAAGATTTTTGAATAATTGAATTTTCATTCTCAGGAAATTATTCTCAAAGAAATATAAATGAGGAGTTTCAAGGAAAAGTCAGCTAATAGGGAGACATTTCTCGATTTGTTTCGTTATGTTCAAGTAATTTTTTGAATTTTTGATGGTAAATTATCTTTTGATATAAGTTCCTTAATGACGCAACTATAAATACGGAGGTATTTGTTTATTTATTTATTATCGCTTTTTTCATTTTGCGAGCAATTAAAATACGATTAACCTAAAGTGTTATTATTAAAAAAACTTAAAAAATGTTTTTTAAAAAAAATAATTTTATTTCTAAGCGTATTTACAACATTAATGATCAACAAATGAAATTCTAATATCCTTTTTCATAATGAGGAGCTGCACATGGAACTGGTGCTACTGATGGTGAACAGCTGACTAGAACATTCTTAGCGCATGGAACAGTTGGTGCATATGATTGATATGTATGGGTTGTTGCGTATCCTGGATTCATTGCTGGAGCTACACCTTCATATTCATGCTCATGCCCGTAACCCATGTGACCTTCATAGATTGATGCGGATGCAATTGTGAAGAAAGCAAATAATGCGGCTAAGAAGAATTTCATTTTTGGTTTTTTTTAGTGTTGATTTAATTAATTACTTTGAATTACTAATGTTTTTTTAAAAATAATTAACTCTTTTTATACAAAATTCTTTAAATTTTTAAAATTAGGTTGTTATTAAATTATTTTTAAATTTTATTCTAAGAAAGCAACATTTTTACATATTGTAATAATTTATTATTTATTGTTGCAGTCTGTCCCAGATTCACAAATGGTTCAAAACAATTTTTTTTGCCTTGTGCTAGATTATTTATGTAAAAACTTAGAATTTAAAATTGCTACCACAAAAAACGTTAATTTACTTTTGTTAAGAAAGCAAAATATAGAGCAATACCTCAAAAAAAAAGTATGAAGCCTGTTTTTTCAACATTTCAATTTAAAATATTTTTCGGAAATTATTTTTGCAATATTTGCAGGGTCGCTCTCTATCTTCATACCAATTATCATTGAAATGTTCTCTTAGTCCTCCGTTGGACATAATCTGGTACCTTCTATGACATCCACTCATACACGAATTTTCACGGAAATCCATTTTCTGCCCGAGTCTAAATTCTTGAATCCATACGGTGCTAACCTTTTTCATGACTCCTGTAATCTAAATCTATCTACTCAAACTCTAATTTTAATAAAAATCCTTTAAAATAAATAAAAAATACGTATATTATATAAATCGCAGACAGACATCCAGAGGAACAGATGGACAGGCAAAAAATAAAAACATACAGTACTCTTTAGGAAAACGGGCTAATAGCATCATCGAAAGATTTCTCTCAAGGAATTTTTTTTATTAGTAAAAATCATCACTTTAGTTTTTTTAAAACCAATATTTTTCCGAATTTTAAAAGCTAATCCTTAATTACGAAATTGTACCAATACTGATATCGAACCAGTAAACTTATGAAATTTTTTTGGTTTTTGTGTTGAGAATTTATACTTGTAATAACTAAAAAGTTACTAATTTGCTTCGTCCCAGCTATCTATCATTTAATTTTTTTACGTATTTAATGTTAAATAAATGTAATTTGTAAAAGACTGCTATTTTAAAGCACAGGAATTTTTGTCTTCAGATAAATTTTTTTTTTTTTTTTTTAAGAAAACTAATTAATATGAATTATGGTTTATTTACTTTAATAATGAATTAATAAGTTTAAAAAAATAAGAAAATAAAAAAAAAAAAAAAAAAAAAAGATGATTGTCAATTTGAACAACAGGACTGCTATTTTAATGCACATATCTTTACCTATTACACATTCCTTGGACCTATCGTGCATGGGCTAACCATTTTTTATTTTTTTAAATCGGCGTAATAATATGTATCTACTCTCCTAATTTTCATCAGAATTTATTTAATAAAACTTTTGAAAAAATTTTAAATCATATAACCCTTGCCTTCTTATAGTTTTGAAGTCTGGATTCAGATAATTTCATGCTTTAACTTGGACGAAGTGAAACGAAATTGTTCCTATTTTTATTGCTTTTGTATGACCTTGTGATTCAAATTTCGAAATATATAAATGAGTAAAAGTATTTAGATTATTGAATGAATTCTAATGCTAAAAAATATGAAATAAAAAATATTTTTAAATACAAGCTTTAATTTAATCGTACTAAAAAGATAATATTTAATGAATAAAGATAAATAGTAAGAATAGAGGCTAACCTTATCTTTGATCACGAACGAAATAAAATTTACATAAACTTAAAACTCTGAAAATTTAAATGTTTCTTAAAAGTTCGAGGCGCAAAACGTTATTTTACTGACCCGGCGTGCTCCGCTACGCTCTTGATAACATTAATTTACAGAAAACTCCTTCTGTCCCTCCTTTCTGCCTCTCCCTTCTGCCCCTCCCGTTCGCTCTTCCCTTCTGCTCCTCCTGTCTGTTTCTCCCGTCTGTCCCTCCCGTCTGTCCATCCCGTCTGCCCCCCCCGTCTGCCCTTCCCGTCTGCCCCTCCCGTCTGCACGTCCCGTCTGGCCCTCCCGTCTGCCCCTCCGGTCTGCCCCTCCCGCCTGCCCCTCCCGCCTGCCCCTCCCGTCTGCCCCTCCCGTCTGCCCCTCCCGTCTGCCCCTCCCGTCTGCCCCTCCCGTCTGCCCCTCCCGTCTGCCCCTCCCGTCTGCCCCACCCGTCTGCCCTCCCGTCTGCCCCTCCCGTCTGCCCCTCCCGTCTGCCCCTCCCGTCTGCCCCTCCCGTCTGCCCCTCCCGTCTGCTTCTCTTGTATGCCCTCTCACTTTCCCCTTTCGTCTGTCCCTCCCGTCTGCCCCTCTCGTCTGACCAACACGTCTTCTCTCCAATCTGCTCCTCTTGTCTGCCCTCTCACCTGCCCTCTCGCCTGACCCCCGTCTGCTCCTCCCGTCTGCCCCTCCCGTCAGCCCCTCCCGTCTGTCCCTCTCGCCTGCCCTTCTCGTATACCCTTTCGTCTGTCCCTCCTTTTTGGATTTTATTCGAACTTTTTAATACATTTTTTTTTTTATTGTTAAATTTTTTTTTAATATTTGAAATCACTTTCTCAGACTTACCTACTATAAAAATAATTTTTCTATTTTGAAAATACTTCACATTTAAGGAAAAACATGAGAAAAACACCCCTTCCCCTTCACTTATGGCTATGAAAAATAGCTTACATCCGATTCCAAGACCTACTGAATATACACACAAAATTTCATAAAAATCGGTCCAGCCGTTTCGGAGGAGTTTGAGGACTAACACATAACACACGAGAATTTTATATATATAGATGTATGTACTGCCTGATTAGTGAGCACAGATTTATTATTTTATTTTAAATAAAACAAAGAATTAAAACAAACAAAAAGTTTTACTTTCATAACTAAAAAAAAGTTTATGAATTAAATTTGTTTTTACTCATTCTAATTTCGCTATCGAAAAGAATGAAAATTGCACGATTTTTCATTGATTTTTAATTATAGTTTGATGTTACATCTATATATAAAACAGAAGTTGTCTCTTTGTGTGTTCCGAGTAGGCTTCTAAACCGCTCAACCGCTCAACCGATCGTTTTCAAACTCACATCACGTCTTTGTGTCAGATCGGGGGTCGTTATAGGCTATTTTAAAATTTGATTGGCCTCCTACCCAGGGACCGGCCCTGGAGGCGAACTTCAAAAGTTCGTCCGATTTCATTCAAATTTGGTATGTAAAAAGAGGAACTGATTACAACAAATTTCGTAACAAAAAATTTGTTGACCTCCTACTCAGCGACCTCCTACCCAAGGACCTCCTACCCAGGGATCTCCCCTCGGGGCGGATTTTAAAAGATCGTCCAATTTCATTCAAATTTGGTATGCAAAAAGAGGAACTGATTACACACAAATTTGTTGACCTCCTACCCAGGGACTTTAAAAGTTCGTCCGATTTCATTCAAATTTGGTACGTAAGAAGAGGAAATAATTACACACAAATTTTGTAACAAAAAAATTATTGACCACCTACCCAAGGGGAGGACTTCAAAAGGATGTCCGATTTCATTTAAATTTTGTACATAAAAATGATTAAACACACAAATTTCGTGACAAAAAATTTGGTCCCCTCTTTTTAGGGGACCTATTCGAATATATAGAAATCAAATATTAAATATTAAAAACTAAGCCACTCAACCGATCGTTTCGAAATTTACACCGTCTTTTTGTCTCGGGGTCGTTATAGGCTATTTTAAAATTTAAATGGCACCCTACCCAGAAACCCCTCCCGGGATGGACTGCAAAAGTTCTTCCGATTTCATTCAAATTTGATTCATAAAAAGCGGAAATGGATAAAAACACAAATTTGGTTTGGTTTAAGGGAAGGATATCATTCGATTTCATACAATTTAAGTGTTGAATAAGTAGAAATGATAAATATTAATTCTTCTTAGATATTTTCCCAAATTTATAAAATAACTAGCTCCTATAATTGTTCATCAATCTGACAACAAAAATTTCACTTAAAACGTGTGTTCCACAACAACGTGTGTTCGGGTACAGCTAGTATTATATAAAATAAAATATTTTTTTTTCCACATTAATTTGAAACAATATAAATTATCACAAAAACATTACAAATTATGTATTTTGACTTTTATTTTATGGGGTTATACCTTTTATTAAGAATGCAAATTGGGATTGAACTTATTAACTGTTTTTAATACGGCAGAAAAGGATTTTCTTATTATAAAACTTTGCGAGTAACTAAAATACGATTGACCTAAAGTGTTATTTTAAAAAAACTTAAAAACTGTTTTTAAAAAAACTTAATTTTATTTCTAAGCGTATTTACAACATTAATGATCAACAAATAAAATTCTAATATCCTTTTTCATAATGAGGAGCTGCACATGGAACTGGTGCTACTGATGGTGAACAGCTGACTAGAACATTCTTAGCGCATGGAACAGTTGGTGCATATGATTGATATGTATGGGTTGTTGCGTATCCTGGATTCATTGCTGGAGCTACACCTTCATATTCATGCTCATGCCCGTAACCCATGTGACCTTCATAGATTGATGCGGATGCAATTGTGAAGAAAGCAAATAATGCGGCTAAGAAGAATTTCATTTTTGGTTTTTTTTAGTGTTGATTTAATTAATTACTTTGAATTACTAATGTTTTTTTAAAAATAATTTACTCTTTTTATACAAAATTCTTTAAATTTTTAAAATTAGGTTGTTATTAAATTATTTTTAAATTTTATTCTAAGAAAGCAACATTTTTAAATGTTGTGTAATAATTTATTATTTATAATTGCAATCTGTCCCAGACCCACTAATTTAATTTAGATTGTTTGTCTGTGCTAGTTTATTTATGTATTCTGACAATAGTATAACTTTTCACTTGAATTTACTATTGCTAACTTTGGTTGGGAAAACAAAGTAAAAATTAATTAATGGTATTAAGAAAATTTATTTAAAATTAAGTTTTTGGTTTATTACTAAGTATTAAATTTTTTCAACAAGTATTATTTACTTTTACACTTTACAATATTTTATATTTATATAAAAATAGAAGAAAGCAAAAGAACCTATTGTGAAACGCTTAGGACGTTTAAAAACTTTTTTTTAACTATATATCTTTTAATACATGATTGCTAATGAATTAATTATTAATACCCTTTTTTGAAGGGCCTACACGGGAAGCACTACATTAATGTTCAACCGACGCTAAATAAAATATTTAATAGCTAAATTGTAACGAAAAATGGAAAAAGGAAATATAAAAACCAGAAAAAGCATCTTTAAAAACAAATATTTCTTACTACCACTAGGTAGAACTAATAAATATTCCAAATTTTTATATTAAAAACTACGAAAAATATCTTCCGTGATATAATTGATCTTATATTAAATTTAATATTCCAAATTCCAATTGATCAATGTGAAATATAGTATGAAGATTTTTTTGGGTACAGTTGCGTGTTTTTTTGGAGTTAATTTTAAAGTCTCTAAAAATGTTTATTTAAAAAGATAGCATAGGTGCATTTCTAAATAGTAAATGTAAATTATTTTAGTTTTTTTGTCTATGAAATTGTTCAAGACTATACATTCGTTCTGAAAGATAGATGTAAGTTTTTGACTAGAGTATAAAATTTTAAGTTTGTATTAAGTGAACGTAGCATCAACATCAATTAGAATAAAATGTTTTGAAGTAAGAAATACAAAAAAAAAATGTTTTTCGTTTAATTTATATATGAACTGTAGAAAAGATTGAATTACTTAATTACATAAAATAGATTTAATTAGAATGTAAGTTGATATAAATTGTATCCAAAACTCAAAAGACGTAGAACTCTGACTAAAAAAAAACAAACTTGAGCAAGACTAGCTAAAAGAAAAAAAAAAAGTAAAAAAAAATTATAACTTTAAAAGCGAATTAAAAATTTAATTAAAAATTTAATTAAAACCCTGGAAGATCTTAAAAATCTTAAAAACTTTAAGTATAGTAGAAATTCCAATTCAACATGTAGCAATAAAAACTCATTTCGAAAATCAGAACATCATCGATAATGATGAAAAAAAAGATAAAAGGGAGAAATCTGAAAATGATGATAATAAAATTATTAAAATTGAACGTTAAATAATAACATCGAAATATGAACGTTAAATAATAACATCGAATGAAAGTGATATAAAACAAAACGAATTAATTAATCAAAATACGTCATTTATGCAACATCAGACTTAGATATCTACTTTAAAAAATACAAAGATTTTCTAAAAAATGCATGCGACCTTCACATAGAAAATTGAGACAATTTCCAAGAAAAATTAAAAATTGAGTTTGAAAATAAAAAGTAAAAACAAACGAACCTAATACCACGAGAAACATTACTAATTTCAGAAATAAGTGCTTACACAGAAAAAATTGTAAACACGATTAAAAAAGTTGCATATAAAACAAAAACTAAACTCTACGTACATAAAGAAATATGAAACCGGAATTACTCAAAATCTACTATAAAACAACTATTATCTAAATCAGTGTTACTCAACTGAATACATATTGGGAACCAATTAAAAATTTATGTTTAGGTCACGAACCAGACGAAAAGTTGCATAGCAGATAACAAGAAGTTAGTGCACTTTATAGTAATTATTATAGAAGTATAAAACGATAAAATATTTTTCGTGCCAGGAGAAGCGTAAAAATTTTGAAAAACGTGCTTTAGTGTTTTTTGATCTTGGAAATTTGTTAATTTATAAAATATAACACCAAAATTTTCCCAAGGACCGCTGTTTAAGAGTCGCTGCTTGAGAAACACTGAAGTAGATTAAACTGTTTGAAGATATTTTAATAATGCAAGATAAATCACTAATAAAAAAAAATTCATAAAAAATATGTAGTAGGTATACCTAAATATATTAAAACAAGAGAATACTGTAATAAAAAAATAATAAAATATCAGGAAAAAATATATATTCTGAAAAGCTTCAACAAAATATTTATGAAAAAAGACACTTTATGATAAAAATAATAAGAAACTATTTTAATTAAGAATTATGATAAGAGAACAGTTTAAAAGATCACAAATATTACCATAATGACGAATACTTCATAAAATAAAACGATCAAAACGGATTAGATTCCATACCAGAAGGCTTCATATTTCTGAATATAAAGAAAAACAATTATGCAAAACGATAATGACGGACAAAAAATTTATCATATATAGACGAACAATATCAAAAAATACAATATGATCCAAATTAATTACATACCATACGCCCAATATCGTTCCGAAAAATTAATTCTCGGACACGATCTAAAAATTCATAATAAATATAAACATTATATCTGCTGACAACTTGAATATAATTTTAAAATTAATATTGATTTAAATTTTGTTTCGTTTTGTGTAACATAACAGGACAGTTTGAATAATAGAAGAATAGATTTAATATTCTTAAGAACAATCCAGAAATAAAAATCAATAAAAGTCTGATTAAAAAATACAGTTCCAAATCCGCATTTCAAAATTTGTTTGCTAGCTTGTATGTGATATGAGACATATTTTTGGGCTGAAAAATCATAGCTAATCTTAAATCTGTTCTAGTGCAACTAATAAAAAACTAAGTAGTCGATGGTGGACTATTTCTCAATTATATTTCGATATTTATGAAAAAAATATAAATGTATATAGTTTTTATTTGCAAGAACTCGAAGCTTGACAGTCACAAAAAAAGTTGGTGATTTTTGCTCAAAAAAATATTCAAAATTCAGTAATGATCCTCAACACACTTATCTAAACAAACTCATTATAACATTATAAAAAAACAAACTCATTATAACAAAAATAAATAACATCAACATTAGATTTCTCTCAAGCTGTTGCTTTTTTATATAACAAAAATATCGATAAATTTTATAATAAAAGATTTTTGAATTGAATTTTTAAATAATGTTGGTTATTAAAGTTATATGCTAATTTTTAGACATTAAATTTGTTTATAATTTTTGAATCTTTCAGCTTTACTGAACAAATAATTATTATTAGTAGATATTAACGAAAGAAAATATTCCATTCAATCACGAAACTTTTGAAATTGTATTGCTTTTTTAGTAGAAAATTGATTATATTTTCTTGAAATATTGAAATGCACAAATTTGTTTCGTCCCCAGTTATCTATCATCATTGATGCATTTATTTCATTTCCATTGCTAAATAAATTTGTAAAAAAAAATGTTTAACTTTATCTTTAATATTAAAAAACTTGTTTTTAGAAAAATTAAATTTTATTTCTAAGCATAAGTATGTCTAAAATTA
Organism: Hybos culiciformis; assembly: GCA_964007475.1. Lineage (NCBI taxonomy): Eukaryota > Metazoa > Arthropoda > Insecta > Diptera > Hybotidae > Hybos > Hybos culiciformis. The sequence continues at coordinate 92,201,500 of OZ023273.1, read as the reverse complement.
ATGATCAACAAATTTAATTCTAATATCCTTTTTCATAATGAGGAGCTGCACATGGAACTGGTGCTACTGATGGTGAACAGCTGACTAGGACATTCTTAGCGCATGGAACAGTTGGGGCATATGATTGATATGTATGGGTAGTTGCGTATCCTGGATTCATTGCTGGAGCTACACCTTCATATCCATGCTCATGCCCGTAACCCATGTGACCTTCATAGATTGATGCGGATGCAATTGTGAAGAAAGCAAATAATGCGGCTAAGAAGAATTTCATTTTTGGTTTGTTTTAATGTTGATTTAATTAATTACTTTGAATTACTAATGTTTTTATGAAAAAATTAACTCTATTTATACAAAAATAATTCTTTAAATTGGGTTGTTATTTGTTTTTATATTTAATTCTAAAAAAGCGGATATTTTTTTTAACATTGCAATAATTCATTATTTATCTGCCCCAGTTCCACAAATTTAATTTTCATGTTTATGAATAATTTTTTGTGTTAAATTAAATGTTAAACATTTTTTTTTTGAAAAGTTGACAAATTATTTCCATTTTTTATCTATGAAATTATTCAATACACACAATTTTTGTTGTATTCTGCAAGTTTGTAGCAAAAGGTATCACTGTGAATATATTTTAAGGACTTTTTTAGGCGACTAAATTATAAGCAGTAAGGTAGAAATCCAATAGTTCAAAAAGAGTTTTGATGAGTAGATGAGTTATGACTTATGAGTAAGATGTATGTGTACCTGTTATAAATTATAAAATTATTCCTTCTCCTTCACCCCTTTCAACTTTAATTTCGATATAAGAGCAACAAATCGAACATAATACAATCAATACAATGTGTATTAACAATAAATGTTTTAATAATATGTATTAAAAATAAAAGGCTACAGGAAATAATCCCCATTTTTGTAATTCCACTCCATAGAAGTATGGGAGTTTTAACACGACAGAACTCCGATTTCAATAAATGACATAATCCCAAAAAGGAATTAACATAAGTCCATTTTAAAATACTAATATTTCCCGTCTTTCCTTCAACACATAATTCCATAAAAGAAAAGTTTGCGAATTTGTAATCGGGTCAAATGAAGTTCGGAATAATGTAAATGTTAATGTTCTATGTCACAAATTATTTTTTTTTGTGAAATGAACTTGAATTATGTATGTGTATCGTATAACGGTACCCGAGGGCCCAAAACTAAAAATTATTTTTCGATCGGTAAAGATATCAAATGAAGAAAGTCTGTTTGAAAATTTGATCATGAAAGGGTAAGAGTGCAAGGTCGAAAACAGTCAATTATTGTTTAAAATTAAGGTTTTTCATTTTTTCAAAGTACCGTAATTGCCTATTTCAATTGCCAAGAAAGGAACAAAAAAAAAAATAAATTTATAAAAATGTTTTTTTCTTTTTATGAATTTTTCTTCTTTTTTTTTGTTCCTTTTTTGACAATTGAAATAGGCAAATACGGTATTTTGAAAAAAAAAAAAAAGCGTTATTGGCTTTCATAGTAAAATACATAATTTACTCTTCCTTATATTTAAGTTCATTGGTTATACCAAAATGTTTTTTTTATATGGAAATCTCCTTCCGATGAACTTTGTTAATATTTTGGTCTGGTGTAAGGGTGACATGAGCATATAATAAATTTTTTTTTGCGCATTTAATAATACAAACACTTAATTCAAGTGAACAAATCGAAAATTGACAGAAATTCCCAACCAATGAACTTATATATTCTTGACCAATGAACTTATATATTCTTGACTGAGTTGTCAAACAAGCAAAACGCAAAAATTTCTTTTTGATCAAATAAAAATTTTAATTAATATTGTAAAGAATAAGGGATAGGAGGAGAAAATAACTTTTTCTTTTAATAATATAATAAAGGAGGAAAAAAAAATAAAATTATTTTTTTAATAAAAATTATAAAGAAAGAACCTAAGAAAAGGTTATTTTTTTCTATTGTCACTTATTGTTGATCTATAATTAAAAATTTATAAGAGGAAAAAAGGCCTAAATTGAATAAAAAAGATAAATGGCGCCTAAAAAACTTTTTGTGGTGCTTGTGGCTTGAATGTTGGTAAAGAAGCTGCTATTCAATGCATAAAATGCAGAAACTGGATTCATCAAGGTTGCACTATGATGATGACACCTGTTTACAGACAGTTTCATAAAAGTAAAAATTATAAATGCTGCTTATGCCAAGAAACTTCAACTGATAGAAGAAAAACTTTGCAACCAATTCATGAATCCACGTCAAGTAAGACAAATAATAAAAAAATTAGCTCTGAAAAGGTCAACAACGCATATTCAATTCCAAATTTTGTTCCAAAAAAAGTGAGTGACAATGATGTTTTAAATGTAATTGAGACTTGCTCCAGTATGCCATTGAACAATTTTAACACTAATTATTGCATGGACAGTTTAAATCTGATGAATGGCAAGATCGACTCCATAATGGTTTATTTAACTGAATTAGCTAACAAATTTGATATCATCTCTAATTTAGTAGATAATACCAGTAAGAAAATGTCGTATTCTGACATTTTGAAAGAAAAAATTGAAAACATTCCGGCAATACTGATACATCCCGTAGACAAAAATTCTTCTTCAGAAGAGACCGAAACTCAACTTAAGCAGGTAATTAAACCTGCTGATGTTAAAAAAAACATTAGAAAAATTAAAAAAATCAAAAATGGAGGTGTCGCTGTAATTGCAGAAGATAAAAATAGTTCAAATAAATTTAGGAAAGAGGCTGAAAAAAACTTAGTAATAAGTACAAAATCAGTGCTTCAAAACTAAAACTACCACGAGTTATTTTAAAAGGTGTTACGGTTGAATTTCCAAATAATGAGGATTTTGTAAAAGAGCTCAAATCCCAGAATCATTTCATAGATGATAATGATGACCTAAAAATTGTCTCGATCAAAAAATATGGTGAATAATTTAGCTACGTTGTTGAATGCTCTAAAATCACATTTCACAAAATCAACCAAAGATACATCAATATAAATTGGCAATCAGTGTATGCAAAGGAATACTTGTATGTAATGAGATGTGTGAAATGCCAAGGTTAGAATCACAAGGCGGACATTTGTTATGAAAAAGTATACTGTGCCAATTATTCGGGTAACCATAGAACATCGGAATGCAATTCTAGATTTAGAAAGTGTATTAATTGTGTAGTTGAAGGCAAAGTTGATGTAAATCATAGAGCAGATAGCTTTAATTGTAGTATCTTTCTTGATTCCTAATTTAGCTTGTAATAATAATTTCTTTTTATGAGTAATAATAATAACATAAATTCTAACTTAGCTGAACTTAATATTGTATGTATAAATGCATGAGATTGAAGTTTTCATAACGAATAGAAAAGAGGAAGTAAGTATGTTACTAATTACTGAAACATGGATCTATTCACATGAAGAATGCTATTTTAATTTGCCTAATTTTAAAGTTGTTTTTAACTCAATGGATAGCAATAGAGGTGGTGGCACTGCTATTTTCATAAAAAAAAACATTTCCTTTAGAGTAGTAAGCCTCATACAACAATTTAATTCAATTCTAATCGAAATTAATTTTAATTGTAAACTTATTAAATTTTTAGTGTGCTACAACAGCCCATCGCTACATATTAATGATGATCTGGATCGGCTTTTTGTTCAGTACGATAATGTTCTTTTTGCTGGAGACACAAATCTAAATCTATTTAGACACAAACGCTCAAATTATTAAAAAATACAAAGAAATGTTGAACTGTAATGGTGTTGAAATAATTAACAAAATTTACCATATAAACGCAACAAGAATTGGAAAAGATAGTAGGTCTGTTATTGATCATGTATTAACTAATATTAGATCAACCATCAATTTCTCTCTAATGCTAGAGGACCACAGTTGTTTTGGTTATAGAATACTGTTGATTAATTTGACGTCTGTGAAAAATATTTTAAAACCCATGATACATAATATCATTCCTATTGTTAATATTAAACAGTACGTGATGTTAAAAATGACCTTCTAAACTCCAATTCTAATAACCTGGAGGTACTAATTGATGTTTTGAAAAATAATAAAATTAAAAATACTGTCCTGAAAAATATTAGAACAAGAAATCCTCAATGGTACAATAATGAGAATGACCATGCGTTAATAATGAGAAACAAGTATTATAAATTGAAATCTAAATACCCTGATGTTCAATCCTATCTTCGCCAATTTAATGTGTTTAAAAACAAAGTCACCAGTTTAATAAGAATTGCTAAACAAAATTTATTTGAAAATGGTGTCAAAAATGCAAACGGTGATTCTAAAAAACTATGGTCAGTAATTAATGCTAGTATTAAAAACACTGAATTAAATACAACTTGTAATTCAGCGATAGCTAAATTAGAAATTGATGGTGTTACCGTTACCAATGAGAAAGTGATAGCTAATAAAATGAACCACTACTTCAACACAGTAGGTCTCAAATTGTCAAATACAGTCACTAACACGATATTTTTAGAGCCGTGCACTGAAGAGGAAATCAATAAAATCATAAAAGGTCTGAAAAAGAAATGTGCCCCCGGGCTTGATGGTATAACAAATGCTGATTTAAAGAATAACGCAGTGGCTGTTGCGCCAGTCTTGTCTAATATAATAAATACTTGTATGTCTAAGAGCCGTTTTACACATTCCTTTTTTCAGGACTTTTTTCACTCCTTTTTTCAAGACTTTTTCTGTCTTGATATTCCATCCCTTTTTAATTCATACAAGTTGAGATAAAAAAAAAAGTCGTCAGGCATGAAAATTTTCTTGCCTGATTTTTTTTCATTCATTTTTTTGATATGTTTTACATATTTGTCATTTATTTGACTGTTATTTTATTTTTATTCAAAAATAAAGTAATTTTTTTTTTCGTTTTATTTTCAATCTATTAATTTCACAGTAATTTCAAAAAGAAATTAATTTTTTAAATAAAAAAATGTCTAAGTAGTGTCATTTTTTTGCCTTTTGTGTAAAAATATTGAAAAAAAAAGTCCTGAAAAAAGGAGTGTAAAAAGTCCTGAAAAAAGGAATGTGTAAAACGGCTCTAATGGTGTTTTTCCTGACTGTTTAAAAAAAACTGTAATTACCCCCATTCATAAAGGTGGTGACAGGTCAAATCCTTCAAATTATCGCCCAATATCATTAATCAGCAGTATAGGTAAAATTTTTGAAAAGGTAATAAATAAGAGAATAACTTCTTTTATTATAAATAACGGCGGATTTGATTCTAACCAATTTGGTTTCCAAACTGGTTGTAATACTCAATCTGCGGTTACTGAGGCTATGATAGAAGTTGTAAATGATTTAGACAAAGGATACCTGCCTGATAGATAGCTGTAGGAATTTAAATGATCTTGAAATAATAATAAATAATGATATGAAATTATTTTACAACTGGATCAAAGGAAATAAACTACTAATTAACGTTCAAAAGACCAAATTTATTATATTCAGAAATAATAGAAGCAGAACTCAGCGTGATATTATGATAAAAATAAACAATGAACATGTTGAGCAAGTTAAATCTATAAAATATCTGGGTGTTTTTGTTGATGAGACTCTAAGCTGGGGTGATCATATTGACCACATTGCAAAAAAAATCTCTTCTCTGATTGGAGCTCTTAAAAGATCAAAATTAGTTTTTATTCCGAAAACAGCCAACATAATTATTCATAGCCACATTATGTCCCATGTTTGTTATAACATCGTTGCTTGGTCAAGTTGCACCAACCTGAACAGAAGTCTAAAGGTCCTGTATGGTATTGATAGATTTGTGCCCACAAAAGGGCTGTACGTACTGACTAGAAAGTTCGATCTGGATGAACATATATTCATTGAAAAAGCTAAATTTATTTACAAAATCGTTAATTGTACCACAAAATCAAATATTATTTTAACTAGAAACCGTCAAATGCATAATCACCTGCTAAGAAATCGAAATAACATTTATATGGAAAAATCAAAATCAATCATGAAGTTAAAAGGACTTCTTATGTCTTCTACAGACTTATTTAACAATCTTCTGCTATCAAAGAATGCCAATCATTTGATCTATTTGTTAAAAAGCTTAAATCTCATTGCATATTCAAGTTTAAAAATAGCAGATAGAATAATGATTCAGTGTTAATTTTATGGAAAATGTTACTTTTTCCTTGTAGTATTAAGTAGTGTAATTTACTAAATGGTTATTTTATTGTTTAATCTATAGAATCATGTGCAATAGAATAATTGTTCTACTAATTTACTAATTTGAACAATAAAATTATCATTAATACTTATTCCAGCTTATAAGCTGCTGGTATTAAACTAAAAAAAAAAATTTTTTAATACTTTAGTGAAATTAAGTTAAGATTATGATAAAATGTATGTAAATACTTTTGTACCTAATTGAATTTAATAAATAAATAAATAAATAAATAAAAAATAAATAAATATATAAGGAAGAGTATTGCAAGTGAAGCTTTTTCATTTTTTTAAAGTACCGTATTTGCCTATTTCAATTGTCAAAAAAGGAACAAAAAAAAAAGAAAAATTCATAAAAACAAAAACAACAATTTTTATGAATTTTTCTTTTTTTTTTGTTCCTTTTTTGACAATTGAAATAAGCAAATACGGTATTTTGAAACAAAATAAAAAAGCTTCATTGGCTTTCATAGTAATAGTAGATTATTGTATATGTAAACTAAATTTGTTATTAATTAAGAGTTCTGTATACACAAAAATACATTGACACGAGTCAATACAAGTGTCAATGTATTTTTGTGTAAATACAGAACGAGTTGTATAACAAATTTTGTTTACATATCCAATATAATGTTTTAATGCGTAGGGGAGAGGTAGTTGCAAAGAGAGAATATTTTTTCTTCTCATTTTTTCTCTTTTTTTTTTTGTATTTGGCTGTATTGAAACATTGTGAGAGATATTATGTTCGTTTAAGCATTACGTAATATTCAACACGAAACATCTAAATGATTTCATTATTTACGCTGATGCATCTAAATAATTTCATTATATACGCTCATGCATCTAAATGATTTCATTATTCACGCAGATGCATCTAAATGATTGCATGTGTATTGACGCATATAATACTCCATTTAGTGATCTAAATTCTATAGCACTAAACACAACATAACGATCCCCAACGCATTAAAATACATAATTTACTCTTCCTTATATATAAGTTCATTGTTCCCAACCAATACTTTACAGGATAAGCTATGCACCTACCTACCTCGCACTGAAATGAAAGTGATCTGTGTAAAAATTTATTTCGTCTGAGTAATTATATTAGAATTAAAATTGACAACATTGAATTTGAAAGAAAAAAAAAAAAATCTTACGTTGTTATAGAAAACTATAACTCATTATATATTGGGGAATAACAACAAATAAATATAAAAATGTAAAGATTATGTAGCAGGTAAGTAAAGTAGTAACAGGTAATCGACTAGTAACTTATAAATAGTTTTATAATTTTATAGTCTCGTAGAATTATTTATAACTAAAATGCACTGGTTTCTGTAATTAAAATCTTAAATGTTTTTGATCTACTTTATTTCCAAATAACATTTTTTTATTATAAATGAAATTAGAACTTTGATTTATGTATGTCAAGGTCAATTGACAAAGAAATATTTTTTTAAACTTCTATAATTAATAATTAAGGTAAAGCATAATAATTAAATTAAGTTTTTAAGGAGGATTTTGTAACGATATTTATAAGCCGTCAGTTATGTAACCTATCATCGAGTCTAGAATCAGGAAATTTATCCCATTCACAAATCTCTAAAAAAATATTTTGTAGGTGCACCGAATTATCAAGAATAAAATTATTTGCCTCATCCAACATCTATTATCTGAGTATCTGAAATGCTAACATCAATATACATTTTTAATTTATATAGCGAGGATGTATTTTTAGCTACCTCTTTGTTCAGTGTATAAATCGTTCGTCTTTATATTCACCTTTAAACTCAAAAACGAACAAAAAAAAAAAATATTTTTTTTCTCGGTTCGCTTTAATAGTCTTTAACTTATGAAGAAAACACCTACACTTATGTCGTTTTCCGTAATGACTTTTAGAAAATAAAACTACCAATGTTTTATTTTACTATTAACATTTAATTTATTAACGTGGTTTCCAAATTGATATTGTTGGTTATTATGGAATACAATTTTTTCCTGAAAGTTATTTCTCCTAACAAATAAAATTACAAACTCTGCTAATTTTATTATTTTCCGTCTCAGCTTCAGTAAAAAAAAATACATTTGAACTAGTTGATTTTAGGCATGAAAGGCGTCCAGTTAATCTTTCCGATGAACCCTGAGCTAAATTGTCAAATATCAAGTATATAGGTATATAATACTTATAAAAAATATATTTAAAAATAAAGTGTGGAGTCCGATTTTTTTTTAAAAATATATTCATCCCCATATTTTTTTGTTCTTTTATTCCATTTTTAGTCCTGAAATCGAGGTTTTAAATTCGTTACTTTAACCAACATTGCTGTTACACTTATTTTTGTCAAAACGGATTTTCAAGCTTCAGTTCGAATTCTTGAAGATTATCTGAGGACAAACTTGGTTGGTTTCCAACAACACTAATTTTATATTTAAAATTTTAAAAGTTGTTTACATAAATTAAACCTTTTGTACAAAATAATTCGACACTTTTCTATTTGAGAGCTTCTAACTCCAGAAACCGATATTGTAGAATCTCGTCTTTTAGCTTAGTCGAAAGTGAACGAGATTATTCATATTGTAATTTATGCCCAATGGTTATCTCTAAATATTTCAGAACGTTCGTTGGTGAAAAAAAGATAGATCAAGATGCAAAACCCAAAATTCGATTTTTATTTTTGGAATTATTAATCCAAAGAAAATATATCACATGTAGGCATGCATACACATAATAAGAAAGGAATGTTACATTGATGTTATTACCGGGAAAATTTTGTTCCAGATTGTTCGAAAGTTTTAAAATTTTTGCTAAAAAAATTTAAATCTATTAAAAAAGTTAAACATTTTTTTTTACGAAATTTTTTTTTTATTTCTAAGCAACAGTACAAAATTAATGATCAACAAATGAAATTCTAATATCCTTTTCCGTAATGAGGAGCGGCACATGGAACTGGAGCAACTGATGGTGAGCAGCTGACGAGGACATTCTTAGCGCATGGAACAGTTGGAGCATATGATTGGTATGTGTGGGTGGTTGCGTATCCTGGTTTCATTGCTGGGGCAACACCTTCATAACTGTTGTGTGAATAACTGTCATGACCTCCATAAGTTGTGGCTGATGCAACAGCGAAGAAAGCGAATAAAGCGACTAAGAAGAATTTCATTTTTAATGTGTTGATTTAATTAATTACTTTGAATTACTAATGTTTTTATGAAATTAATTAATTCTTTTTATACAAAAATAATTCTTTGAATTTTTAAATTTAGATTATTGCCAACACAATTTTTTTTTTTATTTTAATTCTTTTTATGTATAGTAAGCAATATTTCTTATATTGCAATAATTGATTTTTTTATTAATGCAATTTGCCCCATATCCACAAATTTAATTTTAATATTTTGCCTAGTACAGCAATTTATACTTATACAAAGAACGCAATGTTAGTTTATCTTTAGTTGATTTTAGTTATAGTAAAGTTTAGTTGAAATCAAATAGGTCATTAAAGTTATGTTTTGTACAAAAATATTTGGGAACGTGTCCAAAAATAGCACATTATGTAAGTTTACATTAGTTTACTCAAAATTTTTTACAGAAATCGTTGTGGTAACAAGACGTGTCAAACTTTTTACATATTGTTCCGTTAGAAATTATTTTACCAAAGAAAATTTAAATGATAATATTTTGTTAAATTTATATGTGACACATATATGAATGTGCTTCGTTTCGCTAAATTTAAGATGTACACTAATTAAGGCTTGTCATCAGGGCCCTTAATAATTGTTTCATATTTGAGGCTTCAGCTGGAAAATTCGGAAAGATTAAAACACAATGTTTGTTAGTAATATAATAACAAATGTTGATAATGTACTTTATTTTTTGCTGGTGTTTGTTTTAATTTTAATTTTAAGTTTTTTAGGGATTTCCAGCGGTAAAGAAAATTTAAATAATCAAATAAAAAACAATTTAAATATTTTTATCTTTCTAAAATTTTATTGATATTTCGCACCTTGTTTTTTGGTGCATCTTCAGCAACAATTTATTAAGGATATTTTATCACATTATTTTATTTTTTAAATAAATAAAAATTTTTTACTAACAAATAATTTTGCACAAACATTTAAGAGTCATAAATATACCTCTTAAATGTTTGTGCAAAATTATTTGTTAGTAAAAAATTTTTATTTATTTAAAAAATAAAATAATGTGATAAAATATCCTTAATAAATTGTTGCTGAAGATGCACCAAAAAACAAGGTGCGAAATATCAATAAAATTTTAGAAAGATAAAAATATTTAAATTGTTTTTTATTTGATTATTTAAATTTTCTTTACCGCTGGAAATCCCTAAAAAACTTAAAATTAAAATAACAAATGTTAAATATTTAAAATTAAAGGGTTGGGTACTTTTGCCCGGAATTCATTTGACCGGAATTCTTTTGCCCGGAATTTCATTTGACTGCTTTTCATTTGACTGAAATTTTTGATTTGACCGGAATAAAAAATATACCTCTTGATACAAAATATACCTAGATTTAATATTTTTTTTGTTAAAATTTCAGGCAAAAAATTTCCCGGGCAAATAAATTTCAGGCAAAAAAAGTTCCGGGTAAATAAAATCCGGGTAAAAAATAAAAATTCCGGTCAAATGTTATTCTGATCAAATGAAATCCTGGCAGGGCCGCTCCCAAAATTAAAAATAACTAATTTGTCGTACATTAGAAAAAGATAATTATGTCTAATTGAACATTTTTTGAATTATAATTTTTGTCCGTCTTAAATTTTTTTATGTATTCCGAAAAGGTGTTCCTATGTACCTGCTGAACAAGAAATCGTAAATCGCGGTAGTTTCTGTATACTTTTCGGTACGGATGGCTTCCATAAATATATTTTAAATAAATTGTTTTTCCTCCATTAACTAATTGTGCACCTCGGACTGGAATTTGAGTGAATTTTTAAATTTATCCACATGAATTAAGTGTTTCTGTTATAAGATTATGACTTGTTAATTTGAGCCATATAAAATTTTAAGCGATTCCCACAACGCAACTTCTTAATAATAGGTACGTACTGTCTTCTTGGGTAACGAACTTTTGTGGGAGAAAGTAGTGATATGACCCAGCCGATTAAATGTCTGTTGTAATATCAAAATCAAAAGTTCAACTCAGAAATATTGGGAAGAATGTTAAATCTTAATATCCTGTTACAACAATAACTATATATATTTTTTACACCTCGGTCCTGTGTATTTTACCTTTATTTAACTGTTTGAATAAAACAAATCATTAAAATTAATAAATAAATTGAACAAATGTGATTTTTTTTGTAGAATACTGGGTCAAGCGATGGAGATGCCGTAATGTTTACGAGATGAGAAAGATTGCTGCTGAATTGATGCAAAAATTGCTGCTGCTCATGAATATTCAAGCAATGTTGATATTTTTCAATATTGAAAAAGAAAATAGCTTCTACTATTTAAAGTTTTAAACCAATAATCAAATGCATAATAACTTGGTTGAACAAAATCAATTATTGCATGAGTGAGAATGTTGAGGCTTTAAACCAATAATCAAATGCATAATAACTTGGTTGAACAAAATCAAGTATTGCATGAGTGAGAATGTTAAGGCGTTAAAGAATAAACAAAAGAAAGATTTTGAAAGCGGAACAAATATGTATATCATGAAGCAAAAATGATTGGCGAATAAAATAATTGTACACGATGTAGTGGTCGTGAAGGTTTCTTTCCAAAATTTATATACACATTTACAAAATGTTTACAAAGGTGTACGCTTTGCCATGAATTAAAAAGAATTAATGACAAGTCTCCAATTGTTGATAGTTTGTAGAATCCAGCAATTTGATCAAGTAACCCGAAGATAAAAGAGGTAAAAAAAGTTTGTTAATGGTACTCCTTTGAATATTGTGGCAATGCTGACTCTTTTATACACGTGAGAATCTTAAATATGCATTAAGTAATCTGAAACAGAATTTTAATTATATGGACAACAAATAAGGCTCGAAGACCTTGTGGGTTAAATTTATCAGAGATGTAGATTTAGACGTTATCTTAGAAAATCTTAGTGAGAGGAAATGGATGATAATAATATTGTATGTACGATACAAAATTTCTCACACGTTAAATATTTTTTGTTCTTAATTTGTAATTTTATCCCGTTTTCCATTAAAAATGAAAAACCGGACTATAAATTTTCGTTGAAAGTCTGTCCGTCCGTCCAACCGCCACTTAAAAGCTTATAACTTATAACTAATGAACTATCCAATCGATTTCAATAAAAGATGATGTTTTGATTGTTAGAGCATTTCAATAAGCGAAGTGTAGAAAGTTGGTTTATAAAATTTAAATTTTACATTTTTTTAAACTTTTAATGGATTCCGATGAAAAAAAGTGTATTGGGTAGAAAGATTTCGAGTAGAGGAACTTACGAAAATTGTTAGCGCCCAATGATTGAGATCAGGGTCTGGATTACGATGAAAATTGTTATATTTTTGTATCATATATGACTGAATGGTGTTGGTGTAACGGTTATGATGGAACGTAAAAAAATGTTCAGCTCCTGAGCTATATTCAATTGAATTTCTGAAAAGTGTTCCACAGTTCCTATGAGGTACTTTTCTTTATTACCTTTGAATTTTAACTTCAGTATTTATTACAATTATTGAGAATTTTTTTTTTCTGGAATAAGTTCTCTTTTGTTTTATTTTTTATATATAATTTTAATTTTAATGTTTGTTTTATTTTTAATATATAATTTTAATTTTAATGTTATCTTTAAATATAAATAATTGTGATGCACTAAATTGTATAATAAAATAAATAAATAAATTAATAAAATTTACTATTTTTCTTTTAAGATTTTAAAATTATTATCATAATTTACATACCATACAAAATTAATCTTTTTTTTAGTAAATTTTCCAATTGGATAATTTTTCAGTTAAAATTTTATTTTATAATCATTTTAAAGAAAATTTATGTGATTGAAAAGTTTGTATGCAACTCAAAACGTGAGATGGATGTTGTAATCATTATAGAAACATAGATTTAACCGGATGAGGAATAATTTTTCAGTTTATGCCAATTTCATTTAGTACATTATTGAAATAATCGTTCTTAGGGATGCGACCTATTTTTGAACAACAAATACTACAGTTTGTTTTATATGAGTTATCAGATAGTTTTGATAAATCACAAGAAATAAGTACACCAGAAATTAGAAAGTATCAGGACGTTAAGTAGATTGTCGAGAAGTCAAAATTTTAAAAATTATATGAAAGAAAGTGATTTAAATCTAATTTTATTAAATAATAATGAAAATATCCTTGAATACCTCAATACATTACCAACGAATAATTTTCACGTTTTTTATTCACTTTCAACCCGCAGTTGTTGCTCACTGTCAACCCCTAGTTTAATGCCACTTCAACAATCATAGATCACACTATACATGGCTCTCATAACTTTAAAGTTTTTATCAATAAACATAAAAAAAGCGAACTTTCTTCTTCTACAATATGTACAATGCTTTCAATTACCTAAAAAACAACTAATTTCAAAGGGATGGAAAAAAGAAGGCCTCAGCTTAACACGCTTCACTCAGGATGTAATATTTTCGAATTTTGTATTGACAGAAAGTGATCATATTTCAAATTTTGTTAATAAAATAATTTATGTCAACCTCAGCTGCCAAATTTATTTGGTGAAAAACGAAGACTATTAACAACCATGGGAGATTATTAACAACTATTAACAACTATGGGAGATTCTCCATTTTTCTTTATGTATCAGGTCAATTAAAGATAATTAATACTAGCCTGCACTTCATTATTTATAGATTACAGATCCTTAGACAACACAGAATATGATGTCAAGCTTCAAAACCTGTCTAAATATAGATACATTTAATTTTAAATCCGTAGTAGGTAGGATAGGATAAGGTAAAAAAAAAAGAATGACATTAATCAAAAATTTTTCCTGATACAAAATGAACCGCAAAATCTCAATCTTGAAAAGAAAGAACAAAATTTATTAACATTACTATTTCTACACTTAAATTTTCTGAAGAACTTAAAATTCCAAGGTATTAGCAGCCATTAATAAAAGTAAAGACAAACGAAGCCCTAGAATAATTATCGCGCCATTTTTGTTCTTACTGTACTTTCTACGTCTTTCGATAGAATGGTCTATGAATAGGAGATATGCCTTTTACAAACTTCACACGATATACCAATTGAGTATTTCTTTACATTGAAACTATTTCACTTTTTTCATTTAATTTTTTTTAACAATTTTAGTAAGACCACAACACGAACTTGCTAATACTTTGTTATCTTAATGTATCACCAATAACTCAGTGAACTGGAGTTAATATTTTATTATCTTAGAATGTATCACCAATAATTGAGTGAAAATGACTAAAATATTTGTTTTTATAATATTTAATATACATTTTTTCAAGCCTTTTATTTTCATACTAGATAGTAGAATGGAGTTGAAATTAAAACTAAAAAATATTTTGATGCCTTTTGAAAATTTATACTTTTGGTTGTATTTTCCATTTCATATCATGAAATTTTTATTTGAAAATTTTCCTAAAGTTAGTTAATAAATAAGAAAATTTAAAAATTTTTTTACGAAATTTTTTTTTTATTTCTAAGCAACAGTACAAAATTAATGATCAACAAACGAAATTCTAATATGATCCTTTTCCGTAATGTGGAGCGGCACATGGAACTGGAGCAACTGATGGTGAGCAGCTGACGAGGACATTCTTAGCGCATGGAACAGTTGGAGCATATGATTGGTATGTGTGGGTGGTTGCGTATCCTGGTTTCATGGCTGGAGCAACACCTTCATAACTGTTGTGTGAATAACTGTCATGACCTCCATAAGTTGTGGCTGATGCAACAGCGAAGAAAGCGAATAAAGCGACTAAGAAGAATTTCATTTTGATTTTTTAGTGTTGATTTACTGTCAATAACTAATTTCTTTGTGAAAACAATTATTCTTTTATACAAAAAAAAATTCTTTTAATTTTTAAAATTGGATTAACTACCCAATTTTTTTTGTTTTTTTTTTCTGTCCGTAAGCAATATTTCTTATGTTGTAATAAAATTTGCAATCTGGCCCTTATACAGAAATATAATATTTACTTTCCTGAATAATGTATTTGCGCTTAATATATTATTGTATTTACTTTTACGATACAATTATTTTATTTTTCCGTTTATTTTAATATTTCATAATTTCAGCCCAAAATCTTTATTTACAACTTACAATTCCGAAGTGCTCAATCTATTTTTAAACCAAATTGTGTGTCTGTTCGAAAAATTTTCAAAATGTTGTACAAACATTAAGCCAATAAGTTTCTAAAAAAAATGTATGCCTTGGCTACAAAATTCAGAACACGATTGATATCAAAGATTTGAAATGTTAACTAATGATACCGGTGAGGCGTTTCATAACATTCATAGGAAAAGACAGAGCAAGAATTAAAAGATAGTTGCAATTTAATATTGGAAGCTATAAAATAAGCAGAATTTAATGGCGTGTATGACTTACGTAACTACGAGGAAAGTAAGAAATGGAATGGTGAAATAAGATTGCCGCACTAAAAATCGCTGATGCATTTTGTTATTGCTTTTTTGTAAGTTATTTAATGTCGGCAAGATTAGATTGCTTCAAAAAAAAAAATTAAAAATATCGGCGATATTAACATTTAATTTTGCCATTGCCGGCGAGTTTCAATTTTTTTACTATTTTTATCTCGCCCACCTCTCGCGAAATTGACGTACTTTAAAATATATGTACATATCTGCATATTTGCATGTATAAGGAAAGAAATGCAAACCTAACATATAAAAACTTCAAAGAATTCATGCGCGAAGGTTCTTCAGCACAACAACTTTCTGTACACAATAAATCATTTTAAATTTTGATTTTATTCCAAATTTTTTTTCAGCGACATTAAAATACTTTGCAATCAATTAATGTATTTTGAAACTAATTTATTTGCGCGGGAAAATTTAATGATATTGATTCCGAATTTTTTCTAGCGATTTTAAAGTATTTTGCTAATGATACCGGTGAGGCGTCATAAGAAAAAATTTAAAACACCTAAATTTGGATACACGGTGCATCAACCGAATTTTTAAAGTTAGATCAGAACTGCTTGATTTGAATTGAAGTTTTTTAATTATGCACGGTTAGACGATCTATATAAATTCTGCATTAAAGTTTGGTCCTTTAAAAACTCTAATTAAATTTTTAATCATAATAATAAAAGATATTGAATAAATTTCGACGACAACGTGGTTAATAAAATAATACTTCAAGGTTTATTAAATTTTTTTATTTTCTTTATTATTGGATAAACCATTGTCTTCGGTTACTTTCTTTTTGTTATATAGCGATTTATATTTATTATGTTAGGAATTAACTTACATTTTAAAATAATATTTGCTATAGTATTAATAGGTTATTAGTTAGGTGGGTCTTCTTGAAATAAGTCCTAAGTTACTGACTTGGTTACTTCTAATTTCTACAAAAAATTGATAAACCATGCTAGAATTTATTTACCTACTTCTAAAAAAATTAAATTAAAAAAAAATTAAACTTAAAAAAAACAAAAAAAACTTCTATTTATTAAACTAAAAAGGAGAAAACAATAAAAATAAAGTAATAAAAATTTAAAAAAATGTAGCTGTTGTATTGTATATAGTGGTCCCAGTTTGGGACATTCATAGATCATTTTCTGCTTTTTTTTACTTCTAATTACAAAATGTTTACATAGAATATTGGAATTTATTTAATTTTTATGTTAATAAAAAAATTTCGATGTAAAGATCTACTCCATACACAACACAAACACATCAATCACGGCACGCTACCGAACCATCAAAATCAAAATTCGTTCGAAACTTTTTTTTATGACTGACGGCATTTTTATACAAAGTAAAATAAAACAGACCGATAACGTGACTGATGAAGTGAGTAGACCATAAAAAGTATTTAAAAAAAATTAGAAGTCTGTTTTTTTAAGAAATTAATTTATTTTAAAAAAATTGTAAAAAAAAAAAATAGGTTCAAAATAAAACTGGTAACGTTAGTTTTGATGTTGCAAAAACTTTTCTAAAGGTGAAAAAATGTTTCAACTAAAGTTTTATATTTTAAAAGCTTTTATTAGTTTTAATAGATTTGCAAGAACATTATTCCAGGGCTGTGGAGTCGTCAAAAAATAGTTCCAACTCCGACTCCGACTCCAACCGCTAAAATTTTTAATGTACGACTCCGACTCCGACTTCAACTACAAAGCTAAACGTATGTGGAAAAATATTTATAAATACTAGTGAAAACGTGCAATACCGAGAAATTCTACTATTGAAAGTGAATGTGTATATGCAGGTGCCATGCTATAAACCCTAACGAAATAAGACCTATTAGGTTTTTTTTGAATGTGAAATAAAGCCCTTAGGCGTTATTTCCCAATCATAATTCTTTTCCTAAAAAGAAAAATATATTGAAATAAAAAAGAATTAACTAGTGACATGTCACTAAGAAACTGTGCACACGGAAACTGTGCGTGTAGAGCGGACAGTTGTACGAAACTTAAAAAAAAAAAGTTGTTTGAACAACATGCTTTTGGAATCAACGAAGAAATTTTGAATAAAAAAAAATGAAATTCCTTTTAATTTTGATAAACAATCTTTAGTTAATTATGATTATTATAATTATAACTTGTGATAATTTAGAAAGTATGGAAATCAAGTAAGTAATTTGACCTTTTCCAAAAAAATTACATATTACTTTAAATCAAGTAAGTAATTATAGATATCAAAACTTTGTTCTCAGGTTAATTCAATAAATTTAAAAAAATAGTTCAAATCGGGTGAAAAAGAAAATTGGCCGCACAAAATGTATGGAAAAGCTGTTGTGCATAATATGGAACCGCTGGCGCGACCCATTCGCTTCGCGAAAGTGTGCATGCATGCACAGTTTCCGTATGCACGATTTCATGTCGATTTTTTTTTTTGAATTCCTATGTGAAAAAAATAATTAGGCCTTAATACCCAAGTTTATAAAAAAATAAATAGGTTTTATTTCACATTCAGAAGAGAAATAAAACCTAATTTATAAAATCGACAAATTAGGCGTTATTTCTCATCTGAATGTGAAATAAAACCTATTAGGTCTTATTTCGTTAGGGCTTATAGCATGGCACCGTATATGCATTCTAATCTATCAGTAAAAACTCTCATATACAAAATTTTAAAAATTCAATGAATTTTGAAACATTTGCTAAAAATATTATGGAGTCGGAGTCGCGAATTCTCGTAACGACTCCGACTCCAACTCCGATAAAAACACCACAACTCCGACTTCACAACTCCGACTCCGACTCCAACTCAACAGCCCTGCATTATTCACTATTACTAAAAATTAATTTTGATGAAAGTAGATGACATATAATTGCAGCCAACGATTCGGAAATAAATAAATTGAACATAATATTAAGTGCGAAAGTATTTTAATTAAAATGGGGGTATCGAGCTTAATTCATTTTAATATTACTGAAGAAAAAAATTTCTTCAATTTTTGTTACAGAAACCAAATAACTAAACAAGTGTTAGTGTGTCTAAGGCCTAAGTCGCACATTTCGGAAAGACGCAAAACACAAAATTATTAAAATATTTTTCATAAAAAAAACGAGACTAAAATTTTGACTCCTCTCAAACAAAAGTCAACATACACTACTTATCTTTAGTTTTTCATTTATTTACAAGTTTATTTAACAGTAATACTGTCATACTGTCAAGCATTCACAATTTCGGTCTATTGTTTTGATTCATTGTTTTGTTAATTTATATGATATGTAAGGTAAGGCAAGAATTCAAGGTGAAAACCAAAAAAGTCTGGGAATATTTTACAAAATGTTGCAAATTTTCATTCTTAAAAAAGATATAGAATGTACTGTTTTTGATAAAACAATAATTCTTAATTAAAATGATATGTAAATTTGTATATAATTATACAATCCCAATCAAGTCTTAAAGCAACATGACATTCAAATTGTTTATTGGTGAAATTTTTCATTTGGAGTAAATGAATGTGGGATTGCCTAAGACGCACAATGAGCTTAATCCGGGCCTGTATATACGTACTTGGTGTTGTGATTTAGTTCTTTTATACAACGGCAAATTTTAGTTCTCAAAAATGAGAAAAGAAAAGAATGGATTTAAGTAACTTTGTTTTTTTTTCATTCAAATTCAAAAATTAAATTACTTTCCGATTAGACCATAAACTATTATTTGCAAGTAATAAATATTTAATGAGATAATATTTTCGACACATCTATTTTATTTAGTTAGATGGTGCAACGTGCAAGAATCTGGAAAGCACACATATTTTTTTTCCATAACAATTTTAATTTTTATTTTAATCGATTTCAATATTCACTAACAGTCTATTAATCCGATATTACACTTTTGCTAGATATTTTTTTAATTTTCGAAATTTTTAAAGTTTATAAATAGTCAGTTTGTTCTCTACAAGCTTTTAAATTTGAAAATTTTGAGTCTTTGCTATTTTTGTCTGATGCAACAAATTTAATTTCAAATCATCATTTTTGATACTTTCAATGGTTTTCATTTTTAACGTTTCTTATGTAAAAGTCATTGAAAAGTTAAAACTCAAGCGTTTCTATCTTTGTACCAAATAGTTTAATCATCTGAACTTGAACAGTCTAGTTTAATTGCAAGGTTTTTTTTTCATTAATAAAATTATTATAGGAATATTTTTTTTTTAACCTTCGAAGATGATAAAAATTCGATAAAAGAATTTTCAAGTATCTTATAACTATTATTACTATATATAATAAAAAACATTTGAAATTTTTTTAGGTAAGCTTTTTTATTTCAGTCTGCATAATAGTATAAAATTAATGATCAACAAATGAAATTCTAATATGATCCTTTTCCGTAATGTGGAGCGGCACATGGAACTGGAGCAACTGATGGTGAGCAGCTGACGAGGACATTCTTAGCGCATGGAACAGTTGGAGCATATGATTGGTATGTGTGGGTGGTTGCGTATCCTGGTTTCATTGCTGGGGCAACACCTTCATAACTGTTGTGTGAATAACTGTCATGACCTCCATAAGTTGTGGCTGATGCAACAGCGAAGAAAGCGAATAAAGCGACTAAGAAGAATTTCATTTTTAATGTGTTGATTTAATTAATTACTTTGAATTACTAATATTTTTATGAAAATAAATAACTCTTTTTATATAAAAACATTTTTTTTCAATTTTTAAAAAATCCAATTGGTTTTTATTTATTACGTAAGCATATTCCTTATATTGCAATAATTTATTATTTATTGGCCCATAAGCATAGATTTAATTAGCATTTTTATTGATAGAATTTAAAATGTTGCTTATACAATAAAAATATGCATTATTTTTCTTTAATTAATTTTTCAAGGCAAAATATACCTACTTTAAAAAGAAAAATTGTAACCAAATTTTGTGTTGGTTATGCTCACTAAAATTTCTCATGATATTTAAAAAATATATTATAAATAAAAATAAAAAATACATTATAAATATATATATATATATATATATATATATATATATATATGTATATAAATACAGAACCCAACGAATTAATTGCATTCAAAAATAACATATATGAGCAACCATCTTAAAAACAAAAAGGAGTTAGTTTTATTCCAATTTTAAAAATCAAAAAATTTACTTACAACAAAGTTAAATTACATTGAAAATTAGAAGAAAGTAAGATCTTAACAAAAACAAATTAAATCTAAGAAATACTTTAATTTTTTTATCTAGATTTTTTTTCCTTTTTTTTAATTTTTTTTCCTTTTTTTTTCTTTTTTTTAAATCCAAAAAAACCGTAATGTCAAGAAATTAGTTTAAGCCGTTAGTTATATTAATTTCGTTGTAATAAATAAAATATTATTTTTAACAATGGGATTTATTAGTCGGACAATTCTTTGTAAGCGATGTCGCAATTATTGAGCATTTAGTGCTCAATTTGTGACTATTAGTGCCACAAAAAGTAGCATTTGTGCTCGCTTGGTTTTTGAGAAACTTTGATTTTCGAATTTCGAACATGGGTCAAGGCGGATTCGAACTTCCAAAAAAATAACGATGCTATCATTTAGTGCTTAATTTATGCCTATTTGTGCTACAAAATTCCAAAATTTGAACCGAATTTTTTTCGTTGAATTTTGGAAAAGGGAAAATGCTAGTGCTTAATTTGGCCAACAATATAAAAAAATTTTGAAATTTTGAAAAATTTAGTTACAAATAAAATGAATTTGTTTATTTTTTATTTTAATTTTTTGGGATTTTGAATTTGGAATACTAAATAAAAAAGTTTTAAAAACCACGTTTATTAATTGACTAAAAATAAGAGAATAAAACTTTTTCTCCGGCTCATTCAGAGGATTGTGGACACATATACTTGAAACTGATTAGAACAGTCTATAACTAGAAACGTGGGGGGGGGCATTTTTACGACACATTTATAGTATTACCTCAAAAATGTGCCCACTTTTCTAGGTATAGACTGTTGTAATTAGTTTCAACTATGAGAGTTCACAATCCTCTGAATGAGCCGAGAAAGAGTTTTATTCTTTTCTTTTTAGTCAATTAAAAAACGTGGTTGTTAAAACTTTTTTATTTAGTATTTTTTACATTTACTTCTGTTTGGATAGAAATACATTGGAACTAAGTTTTAAGTTTCATATTCAAAAGCCAATCAACTTTCTACATAAATCCTTTTTTACTCTAATAAAAAGGACAAACGGTGCAGTGGCTAGTGAGCATATTACATAACATTAAACGCACTTTCAACTAAAAGAAAGAATTTTAATATATGCCATAGCCCGACAACAAATATAAAATTCTGGTAAGTAAAACTGGGCTCTTTTTAATAAATACGACGATAATAAAGGTGATTGGAGTATGTATACATGTCGATCGACGAAACCTGAAATAAAACGTCTTGATCCCGACTGCTACACAGGATTATAATTAAAGCCTGCAATTCATAATTTATATATTGTTGTATGTATATGCCAACCCAGGAAGAGAGGAGGTCGGGAGGTTCTTCTGACATGGGAATCTTAATTTAGGGGGCCCCCAATTAACAGTTTAAAAAAGGATCAAAAAGTTTACTTTGCACTTTTACGAACGCAACAAACAACTAATTGCTCAATTTCAATATTATGATTTCATTCTTGTGGTTCTTAGTGAAATATTGATTATACTTTGAGTTGTAACATAAGTTGAATGAAATTATTATATAAAAGTTTATTAAGCAGTAATTTCTACTTAGTTAATACTTAGTAGTATTTCACGTTTTCAAAAGTTTAAATTAAAATAATTGGGTTAGTTTTTTTCTCTAAAATTGAATTAACTTCTTTAATTTAGTTTTTTGAACTCCATTAAGACTACGGCAAATTTTTTTCATTAAACAGGAGACCACATATGTTGTTTGACCTGGGCATCCAAGTGCTCTTACAGGCCCTATGTATGTATGGTAATTGTAGATTGTTAGAACCTTATAAAAATTTCAGTTCGAAAGAGTAGAAAGTATAAAACTTGGTAAATTGTAATTTCTTAATCAAATTAATTTTTAAAGTTATAATTAGACGGTTGCTCTGTTACCCTCTTTCTAAAACATAATTAAACTTTAGATAAAAATTGGCGTCATGTCACGTTGGAATCAGATTTCAGTTCATTGACTTGTGGAGAAAAATTGAAAACTTTCATTATTTTTAATTTTTCGAAAAATTTAATGCATGTACTATACATACAACTAAATATTCCTTAAAATGCTGTATATCAGGAATATATATAAAATTTTTTTGATCTCCTAAAATCGACATTATCATATTTTTTATATCGAAATCTAATTAAATTTACAAAAAAACTTTAAAATTTAAAAAATTTTTATGAATATAGTTCCGAAACTTAGCCATTGGGAGAGTTTAAAATTTCAGAATTAGAAATCGAAAAACTCATCCATTAGCTTGGATGAAATTAAAAAAGATTGCTCATATTTGATGGAATCGGCGTAGCAGGTTAATGGCTTTTTGGTGTGTGAATGACGATCAGATGGAAAAAAAGGGCTTAAAAAACATACAAATAATACATTGAACAATTAAAGATAATTTAGTTTTTATAAACGTCGTTTTTGTGTAATAACTTACTTACTCCAAAAACATACTTTTTAAGTTCATTGCGTTTTGAAATTTTAAATATCGATAATTTGTAGGGAAATTAAAATTAAAAAAAAATTCAACGTAATCAAATTTATTATTTTTGCCAATTTACCATTATTTATATACAGAAACTGAAATAAAATAAAATATTTGCATTGAAATCGATTTTCAATTCTGATTTATTAAACATTGCCTATATAGCCACCTATTCGTAAGTGATAGCAAGCGACATTCACAATTTTTTTTAAATTTCAATTTTGACGTGAAAGTAGGATCGTTTGTTGTTAGTCTAACCATACAGACTCTTTACAAGAACCCACATATAAATATTTTCCATTTCCAACATTACAAACAAATGGAAACTGGCTCCTTTTTTATAGCACAAAATAAAATTCTTCTCGTTAATATTTTGTGCTGAAATGCACAAATGTGGGGAACATTTATGCATTAATTTGGAGCTGATTAAAATCTATGAATTGAAAGATTTGACATGCTTTTTATCAAGACCAGATAGAGGGAGGTTAGGAGAGTCATTTCCCACTGAATGGAATTCTAAGCTTTAGTATTTTGAGTATCTGCTTTTTTTTACTTTTGTTAACAGTGTAAACGTTCGTATGGCTCTAACATGATTTTAACTATGAAACTACTCAGGTGATTTCGAATTTTTAAATGTTGAAATATCTGCAACTTTGAACACTTTCATCTCAAGTATAGTAAAAAATTCTAAAAAAGCAGGCTGCAAAGTTAAAAGCTCTCATGGAAATCAATTCTGTGCAAATATTCAAGATAGAGCTGAAAATGCTTTTTAATGAAAATAATTATATAAGTATAATATACATAAAGGTATATAACGACTACAGGAGTTTAAGAAATCGTTTTCCAGAAAAGGATCAAATACGTTTTCGAGAAAAGGATCAAATTAGAGTTAAAAACGAGTTTCGATTAAAGTTTCAGTGGAGTTCGATTTTAGGAACCTAAATCAATATTAGAAGCTAAAATATTTTGAATCGAAATATTAAAAGCAAGCTCCATATTTCATTTTTGAGGTACTATGCTACATCTTTTTAACATTGAAATTCAAAGAGCAATTTTATCGAAATTGAAAACATATTTTTACTGTGAAGATTTCAAAAATTTAAAAATTTGAAAAATAAAAAAAAACTAGAATAAATCTAAATGGAGTCCCGAAATTTAAATTAATAACATTCAATGCCTCTCAAATCGCATTATTGTATAATAAAACTGCTGATTTTTGTTTTTACACACTCAAATGGCATTAGGTTTAAATTTTTGCGACGCGTCATTGAAAAGTGTAAAATTTAGACTTTAGAAAAATATTTTTCAACAGTATATAAATAAAATATACAAAACTAATTTAAAGGTGCCTAAAACCCTTTAGATTTTAAAAATTTTCGTTTTTATTTTTTTAATTTTTGTTTTATTTGGATCGATATATTAGCCTTACTAAAAAACAATTAGCTTTGCACAGAAATTTTTTAACATCTCTAAGGGCTCAGTGTTCTAAAATTTGATAAAACCCGATTGTGTCAAATATTCTTGTTGAAATAGTAACCTTATTGAGAAAAACAATTATGTATTATCTTTATATAAATATACTTAATGAATTTTTGTGAGAATAAAAAATTTTCCTAAGTTTATTTCTGAATTAATAAGTTTAGTTCTTTTTGATTTCTCAATTTATATTATGTAAATATTCTGAAAGTCCAAAAATTCTGTTCACAAAAATCATCATATGAAACATTTATGTCCAAATAATATCGCTTTGTGTCACCGATTTGGCAACGATTGAATCTTTTTATTGCAATAAAAAATTTTAATTTGAACTCCAAATGATGTCTTCACATTATAATTCTTTTAATTAATATTTACTTGAATATGAAAAATATTTTATTTAGTTTGTTTAATGAACTCTGCTTTATAATCATTTTTTGTATAATAATCGAGTGCAAAAAATCAATCAATAAAACAATAATCCGAAATGTTACGAAAATTGATCAAATAAATAAATCAAAAAATATTTTAATAATACATTTTGAAGTTTAAAGTTTATGTTCTAGATCTAGAGACTCAATATCCATCCAAATAATTTAAACATAAAACTAGAAATAAAATAGAAGAAGCATATATGTATGTTATTACACCTACTTTCTAAGAATTACACCACTAATTTTCAACATTTGAAATTAAAAAAAAAAATTTCTTTTTGTATACCACATCCAGACATTTTATACACAAAATAAGCTTCTTTTTAAATATTTATAGAGTGATTAGATTTTTTGGCAATTATGAGCTTTTAAACATGTTTTTTTGAAAATTGAAGTATGTAAAATTAATGAATTTTGGAATGCAGTCCTTCATAACAGTTGATTCATTTCAAATCGCAGAAATATGTACATATATATTGTTTTGAAATTGGCCTATGTAAATAAAAAAGACGCATTTCGGAACTTAATGACCTGAACATAAAACTTAATGTGTTGATGCTAATTGAACATTAAACTTAACATTCTATAAATGTCGCATCGATGACATTATTGAAGAATTCGTTTTGTTGAAAAATCGACGGAAAACAATGTAGCTTTTTCTTATTAAGAGAATGGCGCCAAAAATTTAAATATGAAATATCGATAATTTTGATCTTCTTATATATTTAAATATGATATATCGATAATTTTACATCTTATTGTTTTGCAAAATATTTCTATTCAATGAAAAATATTATTTTTGAATCAACTAAATGAAAAATGTGTTATATGCGAGTGAAATCAAGCAAACATTTTTTTCTTAACAAAGCGTTGTTTTTTCAATATTTTTTTCTTTTTTTTCAGGGGCCCCAAGAGCACGACTCAGATCTCGTTTTTTATTTCTCCAAAAAATCTTTCCTTTAACCTTTTTCACTTTTGTCGGGACGATCACGATCACGGGGCCCAAGCAATTGCCTCATTCCGCTCCGGGTTAGCTCAGCAGTGGTCTATTATGTGAAGTTATCAAAAACTCTAAGCTAAACGCATCAAGAGCTCTAGATTGTTTGTAGGTATTGATACAATTATAAAGAACTAGTTGTAGAAGAAAATTAAAATAGGTAATTAAAAGTTTACGATTTTATAAAAAGTTTTTTTATTTCTATGCAACACTACAAAACTAATGATGAATAAATTAAAGTCTAATATCCTTTGCCATAATGAGGAGCGGCACATGGAACTGGTGCTACTGATGGTGAGCAGCTGACTAAAACATTCTTAGCGCATGGAACAGTTGGAGCGTATGATTGGTATGTGTGGGTGGTTGCGTATCCTGGTTTCATGGCTGGAGCAACACCTTCATAACTGTTGTGTGCATGACTGTCATGACCTCCATAAGTTGTGGCTGATGCAACAGCGAAGAAAGCGAATAAAGCGACTAAGAAGAATTTCATTTTGATTTTTTAGTGTTGATTTACTGTCAATAACTAATTTATTTATGAAAACAAATAACTCTTTTATACAAAAATAATTCTTTGAATTATTAAATTTCGATTAACATCACATTTATTTTATTATAATAAGCGATATTTTTATGTTGCAATAAATAATTTTATTATTGCAATCTTACCAACTCTACAGAAATTAGACAGGTTAAATACACTAAGTTATAGTTTATTGAAATGGTTCTTACGACAAAGGTACAAAGTCTTTTAATTTTTTTTTGGTACAAAACTGGGTGCAGAAAAAATTGAAAAATTTTAGAAGTAAGAAATTCTATTTTTTTCTGTAAGCCGATACTTTTTTAAATAAAAATTATAAAATTTATATCATGTTTGTTATCTGAGTACATTACACTGGTTCGAAGTTGTACAGAAGAGATTAAATAAGCCCTTTCGAAGCAATAAGTTTTAACCAAAAAATTTGCAGGTTTAACTTCTTTATTTATGAACATTAATTTCGTTTTTTGCCCGTCTTTTCCTCTAAAATATTCGTTTTCTCGTTCATTTTTATTCAAATTGAAGAATAAGATTCTGTAAATTTCAGTCAAGGGCTTAATTAATTTTTATATAACATTATTTATATAAATTAAAATTTTTTAAAAGTTTTAATGTATATGGCTAGAAATAGAAGTCAACTAGAAGAACATAAAAATACGATAAATCCAATCGGATTGTGTCTAAAGATTCGGAATGGAGGCTGCATAAATGTCGATTAAAAGAAACTAAAATAATATCCCTGATTTACACTGAAAACGGATTTAGAAAAAAATTGATAAAGAATGTATATCGTTAAATAATTTGTTTGAGATAATTTTAAATAAAAATATTGCAAACGGAGCCCATTCTTCACTTATGTAGGTACTGTAGAATTTATGAGTGAACTTACAAATTTCGAGCTACCCGATCATTTATTCTTTATAGTTCTTTAAGAATATTTAAAAGAATAGTATATTCGTAGTAATATAAGTCAACCTGATATAAAAACTTAGTTGTGTGGATGTGTTTGAGGTGTTGTCCAAAAGTTTTAAAAAATTAAAAAAAAATTTTAAATTGTACAAACAGGCAATTTGTGCAACAGTTTAAATCATATATGGAAATGTTTGAAGACATTGTACAAATAATTTGAAAAGTGCTCTTATTGTTTTTAATCGAAAAAAACTAAAATTTTTTTTAATCGTTTTTAAATTTCCAATTTTAAATAGAAATCACTATCAGAATTTAAAAAATCTGTTGTATCGTGTATTGTGGATAAAATAAAAGTACTACAAAGTGTTGTACAACAGTCTTTGTTGCGCAAATTATTTGACCCTATTAGAGATAAAAAGTGTTTTGCAACATTATTTTACTTTTTATATAAGTTCATTTATATAAGTCCTTTTATACAAGTTCATTGCTTAGAAGTAAATCTATGTTTTTGTATTTTTTTTTATTTTTTTTTTAAATAATAAGCTTAAATACTTTTTTATTCCATAAATACGGATGTTTTAATAAGTAAAATGTTATTTTTAAGAATGGGATTTATTTTATTGGGATTTTAATTTTTAAAATTATTTAAAAGCGACAATCAAATAAATCTGTGGAGGGACTTAAAAACCAGGTTATGACCAAAGTTACTGGTATGTTGAAAACGCAGCTAAAGGCAATTTCCCTCGTACTGAAAACAGCGTAGAGGCACGGCATCGTCGTTTAAAATTTAGTGTTGGGAAGCATAATAGTGTACTTTACAATATTATATCTCATTTAGGAAAGGAATTCATTGTTTCAAAATCGAACATAGAAAAAATTAATGCTTTTGAACGATTTCCTAAGAACAAAAAAATATTTAAAAATACAAGAACATCTAACGAGTTATTAAAAGACGATTTCCATACAGAAATTAAAATATTTAAAAAGAATAGCTCACAATATTCATCTTATTAATTAACAATATATAAAACAATGTAGAAATGGAATTTCTTTATATAAAAATACTTAAATTTTTTTGAATTTTCTTAAAAATTTGTAATTAATTTTTTGGGATTTTGAATTTGGTATTTTGAATTTGGAATTTTTTTTTCTTGTGATTTTGAATTTTGGGTTTTTGGGATATCGTGAGTTCGTGACACTCGCCAAAAAAAAAGGAATAATATTAATAATATTCATTTTATCTTCTAATATATAAAAATGAAAATTCTCTGTTTCTCTGTTTCTGTGTCCTCAATCACGCCTAAACCGCTGGATCGATTTGGCTGAACTTAAGTATCATTGGGGCCCGAGATGGTTATAGGGTACTAGAAACTTTGATCCGAGGTCTCGGCGAGGGGCTAGCTTAGAAGCCGATTTTGCAATTTAGGTATATTCCGATAAAATGTTGTAGCGTTGGACCCGAAAAGCCTATTTAAAAAACTGGATGTTGAAAGGCCCTCAACCGTCCCAGGGCTCAATTGGAGGCTATACAACAAATTTCGAAATTTTAAAATTTTGAAAATAAGGAGTCTAGAGACCCGATTGGTTATATTTTTGATCTGAGGCCCCGACGGGGGGGGGGCTACCTTAGAAGCCGATTTTGCAATTTAGGTATATTCCGATAAAATATTATAGTGTTGGACCCGAAAAGCTTATTTAAAAATTGGATGTTGAGCTGAGAGGCCTCCAACTGTTGTCCCAGGGCTCAATTGGGGGGTTATACAACTAATTTCGAAATTTTGAAATTTTGAACTTAAGTAGCATTGGGACCCGAGATGGTTATAAGCAGGGCCGGTCCTGCTATATGTGCATGATGTGCACTTGCACAGGGCGCCTAACGAATAAGGCGCCAAAAGATTTGTAGGTAGAAAAAGTATGCGTACGGGCTCGTTTCTTATTTTTTGTTCAATATGTTCCCAGTTTTTGATGTCATTTAAAAGTACTCTATGAAAAAAGTTTTTTTGTGAAAACATTTTTTTTTTTTTCAAAATTTAAATTTTGAGAAATAATATCAATTTTTTGAACTGCCTGAGTACAGCCTGTTTGAATGCCGCGTCTCAGAAATTAACTAGTAATCTCATTTGAAAGGCAATTGAATGTAGATAATTTTGCGCCATATAATTTTATCTTTACGATAAGGGAAAGTGTCAAAAATTGTCTTTGAAAGTCATAGGAATAGCTTAGAACTGCTGGAAAATAGGTTAGAACCGCTTCTTTTTATGATTTTCAAAGGCGATTTTTGACACTTTCACTTATAGTAGGGATAAAATTATATGGCGCAAAATTATCTACATTCAATTGCCTTTCAAATGGCATTATTAGTTAATTTTTGAGACGCGGCATTAAAACCGGTTGTACGCAGACTTTTCCAAAAATTGATATTTCTCAAAATTTAAATTTTGATAAAAAAAATTTTTTGACAGAGTCCGTTTAAATGACATCAAAAACTGGGAACGTGTGGAACAAAAAATAAGAAAACGAGCCCGTACGCAGACTTTTTCTACCTAGTGTATGTATATTTATTTGAGGACTAGCACTAGACCTACTGGGAATACCTCGTTAAAAAAAGCGCTTTAGTATAGTCTACTTCAGACTTCAAACTTCGGCTCTTGAGCCGCATACGGCTCATAACATAAATTTATGCGGCTCCAGAAATCATTTTTTTTTTACACTGCATTCGGCTCGAAGAAACAATTCTGACAAATTTTTTTTTTCACCCGGCCTCAACTTTTTTCATTCTAAACTACAAATAAAGAATTTTCTTGCACCCTAAACTACAAATCAAGAATTTTTTTTCCACTGTAAACTACAAATAAAGAATTTTTATTATTTTGTAAAAATAAACATCGAGTTTCAATGACGGACGAGAATTGAACAAATCAATTAAGGGTGTCATCATTAAAATTACAATTAATTTTGAAGAATTATATATTTTGAACTATGTATAAAATTCATAATTATAAATCACAATTATTGTTTTATTTAATTTTTAATAATTTAAAACGGTATATAAATCAAAAATTAAATATATTGATTTTCTTATATACATTTATAATTATTAAAAAAATTTGCGGCTCTTTAATTTTTGATATTTCTTAAAATTGGCTCGCTTATGTTTTGGGTTGCCCAGGCCTGGTCTACCTCAATGGTGACGTGAAAATGACTTATACTATGCTTATGGGCGCAATTTTCAAAATCAGCTAGGACCGGGCCTGGTTATAAGGTACTAGAAATTTTGATCCGGAGCCCCGACGGGGGGGCTACCTTAAGCCCCGACGGGGGGGCTACCTTAGAAGCCGGTTTTGAAATTTAGGTTTATTCTAATAAAATATAGAGCGTTGGACCCGAAAAGCTCATTTAAAAAACTGGATGTTCAGAGACACCCCAACCGTTGTCCCAGGGCTCAAATGTGGTTTATACAACAAATTTCTAAATTTCGAAAACCTAAATTAATAAAAAATTAGTTTAGCTCTGTAGATATTCCTGAGTATTTAAGCTATCACTATTTTTAAAAATAATTTTTAAAAGAATTGAGTCTAAAATATCTAAAAAAAAAAAACTAATTATCATAAAACAACTATTGTCTTAAACGAATTTAATCTCAAAATTGATTTTTTTTAATAATTTTGATGGATTTCTTTTGGTATTCGATGAAAACTCAATTTTTTTATTCTTATTGATCAATAGAATCAATTATTTTGATTGAAGAACTTTTATCCATTATAATTGAAAAAATTATTAAGAAAAACTTTGAAAAACTTGTCGGAATTCGATTATAAACAATGAGTTCTTGTAAATAAAGTTGTTACAAAATTATAAAATTTTTTTAAAGTTTTTTTTATTTCAATTGACCTGCACTAAGAAAAGCCATTTCGATTCAGTTTACTCATAAAATTATTATGGATTGAGGATTCGGTGCACTTGCAATTGCAGTAATAAAAATAAAATTTTCAAGCACATTAAATATTGCTTACTGTAATAAAAAAATTTAAATAATCGAAAAAAAATTATGTTGTTTTGAAATTTGGAAAAAAATCAAAGAATTATTTTTGTATAAAAGAGTTATTTGTTTTAATAAAGAAATTAGTTATTGACAGTAAATCAACACTAAAAAAATCAAAATGAAATTCTTCTTAGTCGCTTTATTCGCTTTCTTCGCTGTTGCATCAGCCACAACTTATGGAGGTCATGACAGTCATGCACACAACAGTTATGAAGGTGTTGCTCCAGCCATGAAACCAGGATACGCAACCACCCACACATACCAATCATACGCTCCAACTGTTCCATGCGCTAAGAATGTTTTAGTCAGCTGCTCACCATCAGTAGCACCAGTTCCATGTGCCGCTCCTCATTATGGCAAAGGATATTAGACTTTAATTAATTAATTAATGATTTTGTACTGTTGATTACTTGCCATTTACATTAGATGTTTTCGTAGATTAAAATCGAGATCTTTTTTGTATGTGTGTTTGTGTGAAAAAATGTATAAAGTTTTTCTTTTTACACAATTTTTCACGCACACAATCTAAAAAAATCTTCATTATAATCTTCGAAAACATCCAGTTTAAACGGGGGGTTAGAAATAAATAAAAAAAAATTCTAAAAAAAATTTATCTTTTTTTTACTGCTTGAATCAGAAGAACTCATTGTATTCCGAAAAAAATTTTCTGAACAATCTTTAAGATTTTTCTTAATAATTTTCTTAACAATAAAAGCTGAAAGTTATTTAATCAACATAATTGAGATCCAAAAGCAATTGAAATATAAAAAAACATTTTTGAGATTAAATTCGTTTTATGATGATGCTCTGATCTTTTAGGAAAAAAACAAAAAGCCGCAGTTGAGGTTTAATTTTTGGCATCTTCAATTATTGTACAACCACTACTGCTGTCCATTTATGAGGTAATAGTGTATAGAGAAATCACTCTCTTCTTTTTCTTTTTTAAATACCGTAAACCCAAATTTGTATAGAAAAGTAGTGCACACGACCAAAAATTTAACTTTTCTTTGATAGGAAAATAAACTTTGGAATATTATTTTCTAAACCTAGAAGAAAATTTCGTTTTTCGCTTACTTTTGAATGATTATACTATGGCAATTAACAAAGATTTTTTTTTGAAAACAAATCACTGCGATCCGTCTGTATTGAACTGAAATTGAGACAGATTAAAAATAAAATTTTAATTTAAATATATTCAATTCTCTGTAGGAAACATTTTTTATTTAAGTGATATTTGACATTTTTTATCAAGGTATTAAAGAATAGTTTTGAAAATTCAAGTTGGTAATAGATGAGAATATAAATTTATTACACTAAAATAAATAATAATAAACAATGATTTTTATTTAATAAAAAATAACCCGATAAACAAAAAAACTAAAATTTTCACAATTTTCCAGAAAATTTATAGTACACTATTGCCTTAGATTAGAAATTTATTGCATTGAAGTAAATGGTAATAAAGATATTTATTACTATGTTTAATTAGTTTAAACTGAAATAATTAGACCATCTTACTATAATTTTTAAGAAATAACTAAAAGGGCTGAATAATTATGAATGTAAAGTATATACTAAATACATGATGAGAATCTATTTATAAAATACAACATCAAACATCATTAAATAAAATAAAAAAGTATGAATAAAAAATAAAAAAAAAAAATCAAATTCGTAAATATTTGGTAACTTAATAATGAAACATCATCCAGTTTCCAAAGAAATATTAAAAAGAATTTATTATTTTAATTATTATAAAAAAATAAGTAAAAAACGAGTATTCAAAAAAACTGTGGACAAGCCGTATGAAAAAGTAGAAAATAACTTTTTCTTCACACACAGAGGTGGACTCAGATTTTTTGATGAATTTTCATCGATTTTTTCTGCAAGTTTTCACCATTGTCGGAGAGAAAGTAATGATGCCAGTTGATAGGGAAATTGATCCTGCATAATTTAGAAAACTGTTTTACCGGAAATTTTCCGGAAAAGTCGGAAAATTACGGAAAAGTTTTTCATAAAAATCAGAAAACTTTGCATTTTTCCTGAAACGAATTTATCACTAATCAAATTTGTACCAAATTTTCAAATGATTTTTCCCGATTTTCCGGGTTTTCCATGGAATTTTCTGGTTCAAATTTTGATAGATTCAATTGTCACTCGACATGAACCTGTGTGCCAAATTTCAGCTCGCTGTGATGACGAAAAATGGGTCTACGAGAGTCAGAGTGTCGAAAATAGTAAAGAAATATACAGACAAATTCCTCTACAACTAATAAGAATTGTGTCCTCAAAAAATAAGAAAATGTCCTTTCCTTTCAATCAACTGAATACGAATATGAATTGAAATGAAATTGAAGAAATTGAACAAGAGTAAAAAGAAGAATTAATATTAGTATTTTACTTTTATAGCCCAGGTATCGTATTGATATAAAAAAATTGTTGATCTTTGGTTACAATCTGGATATGAACCGTCAAAATATATTTAAAAAAATATGAATATTAAGTACATTTTATTGTACTAAATATGAACTTAAAAATATTTTTCCTTATTGATTTCTGTATTTTATATTTTCCTATAAATTGTTTACCATCACACCAGCGATCATCATGAGCCGTTAACGTTGATTATTATAACCTTGTGTAGGAAAACATAGAAATTTGATCCAGTTTTAAAAAACATTTGGTAGGTACCTACTCAGATAAAATCTAAACACCAAGTGAAAACTAGTGAATATACTTAGGATTTAGGAATATCTACATTGATGTGTTATTAACTCAGTTTTAAAATAACCATAACAAGGGTTTTTTTTCTAATATTTTGAAACATAATAATAGGCTTCCATCCGTATGCAAGGCATTTGTTGAGTGAAAGTTGACTGATTTTTTTGAATACCTCTAAAAACTTAATATTTCCAAAAAAGGCTAAATAAAAAACATCTCTTTCTTTTTACCCCACTTTTGAATGAATATAAT
Source organism: Hybos culiciformis (assembly GCA_964007475.1). Taxonomy (NCBI): domain Eukaryota; kingdom Metazoa; phylum Arthropoda; class Insecta; order Diptera; family Hybotidae; genus Hybos; species Hybos culiciformis. The sequence continues at coordinate 92,166,598 of OZ023273.1, read as the reverse complement.
AAGATTAAAATTTGTCTTAAAAATGGTTAAAATTTGTCTCAAGATATCTTATACAGAAGGTTTGTTTTGGTTTTTTAATTTTTAGAGCCAAATTAATTATAAATGTGTCGTAAACATCACGTGAAATGTCACTCACGTCACGCTGGGCGGCTCCTATTTACTACTGAAAATAGGAGGCTGGTCTATCTGATAAAATAAATTGTAACCAAAGTCTAGTAATTTCAGTAAGAAGTAAAAGGTAATTCTTGAAATGTTAATTCTTTTGTCCTTCTACAATATTAAAATAAAAGAAAAGAAGTTTTAATCCTTCAGTTTGAGCTGTATTTTGATTTACGGAATAAAAATTAGTGTTGTGTTGTACTATTGAAAATGCCAAAAAATTAATCTCAATTGAGGCTTTTTTATTTTTGTCTCAGAAAACAAATTATAATAAACAATAATTATTGTCAGAAAACGAATTTAATCTCAAAATTGTTTTTTTATATTTTAATTGCTTTTGGTACACAATTATGTTGATTGAAGAACTTTCAGCTTTTGTTGTTGAGAAAGTTTTTAAGAAAACTTTTAAGATTGTTCAGAAATTTTTTTCCGCAATACGATTATAAACAATGAGTTCTTATAAATCAAGAAGTAACAAAACTATAAATTTTTTTTTGTATTTTTATTTATTTCTAAGCAACAGTATAAAATTATTAATTAATAAATTGAAGTCTAATATCCTTTGCCATAATGAGGAGCGGCACATGGAACTGGTGCTACTGATGGTGAGCAGCTGACTAAAACATTCTTAGCGCATGGAACAGTTGGAGCATATGATTGGTAAGTGTGGGTGGTTGCGTATCCTGGTTTCATGGCTGGAGCTACTTCTTCTTTATAATCGCTGTGACCTCCATAAGTTGTGGCTGATGCAACAGCGAAGAAAGCGAATAAAGCGACTAAGAAGAATTTCATTTTGATTTTTTTTAGTGTTGATTTACTGTCAATAACTAATTTCTTTATTAAAATAAATAACTCTTTTATACAAAAATAATTTTTTGATTGTATTTTAAATTTTAAGACTACACATTTTTTTTTGATTATTTTAATTTTTTTACTGTAGTAAGCGAAATGTGTTGAAAATTTTTTTTTTATTAATGCAATTGCAAGTGCAATCAGTCTTCAACTTCAATGCATAATTATTTTGTGAGGTCACCAATCGCCATCTGAGATCCTTACCTTGGAAATCCTAGATCGTGGAACGGATTTTAAATCCGATATTGAAGTTGGAATAAGTGTGACGATTAATGAAAAAAAGGAAAAAAAATTGGTCAGATAAATCCAGTAATAATTGAGCCAATTGAAGAAAATTTCCTCTCCGAAAGTATTTTACTTCTTCGCCTATAAAACAATTAATATTACAAATTTCTTAATTAATTTTACTTCCTCCCAAATATTTCGTTTCATCGTCAACAAATATTCTTTCGAGAAAAGCAGACAAAATAAAATATTAAAAATTAAATGAGCAAAAAATTAAATGTTAATGAGCAAAATTCATCAATTTTTAAAATTCAATTTCTATTTGCAATACTTACTTAGCATAAACTTATATTATTAGAAGCAGAAATGCTTTTTTTATTTTTATTAATTACTATTTAAATTATTTTTTTAAAATTTAACTATATAATAAAATAAAAGTGATCATAAAAAAAATTTGAAACAAATCATTCAAACAATATTAAATCTTAGGTTGGCGGACAAAAGCACTTTAGTAATGTTTTGCAATCGTTGTTTTTAAATTTTAGACGATTTTTTGTTGTTTTCAAATTTTAGACAAAGCCCCGTAATTCCTATTTTTTGAATTACCTCATCGTACTTTAATCAAGAATTTTTGGCAACAAGATAAATTTATTTTGAAATTATTTTAAATCGCCGTGGCGAGATTAAATGATTTTGATTCAGAATTTTGTCTAGCGATATTAAAGTACTTTGCTAGCAATTAAGCTCGACGATCCTATATGCGGCGATCTTATTTATTTAAAGTTTTCTTTATTTTGGTGAAAATAAGTAATATAATTTTAATCTATTTTTTTAATCCACGAGTTCAAGATTGGTGGCACGAATATCTTAAAAACGATTGTCAAGTAGACTGGTAGAGCTAGCTAGGGACTAGGATTTTAAAATTTTATTGAAAATCTTTTATTTTCATTTTTTTTTATCTTAAATGGTGTTCGCATAGGAGAATATTTGTGGAATATACTGTTTTACGGAATATTTCAGGAAAATGAATTGGTTTTTGATTATACATAAAAACATATTCCGGATAATACATATTCCACTGTCATATTCCACTTTGCCAAGGCAATGAATTCTATATTTATCAAGAACAATCTATCAAATTTTCATTACGTCAAATGGCTAATGACAAAAAGTAAAGGAAAATAATATTATGTATCACATTAGTGCTTCACCCTTAAAAAAATTTAAAAATTTCAAATTCTGAATTTCAAATTCCTAATGTGTTTTGTTAGTGTAATTTAATGTCAAAAAAAAGTTTTCGGGTGAACACTTTTTTTCACTTTTTTTTATAAATTTCAAATATTAATAACAAAGCTGCCAGAGTAGGATTTTCTTTCCCTAAATTTAGAGGATTTTATTATATCTGGAAAAAATTATGAACAAAAAACTATTGTACAAGAAAAATCTCAGGAAATTTGCGGAATTTTTTTCATCTGGCATGTTTTTTTTTTTTGATTTGACAATTAGAATGACAGAACTTGAATTTCAAATTTTTTTTTGTTGTTGTGAATTTCAAATACACGCTCTGAGGCGTGTATTTGAAATTCACAACAACAAAAAAAAATTTCAAATTTTACACTAACAAAATACATTAGGAATTTGAAATTCAGAATTTGAAATTTTTAAATTTTTTTAAGGGTGAAGCACTATTGTGTATTTGGTTAAAAGAAATTTTTTTCTTATAAAATATATATTTATTTTTTTTAATGGAGGAATGAATGATATACATATGTAGAAGTATTGTGATGATACTTCTACCATGTAAATGTTGTAATATGATAAGTTAATGTAGATCTTTTGATATAATCCATTTATTGAATATTAATATTTATAATTACAATTTATGATTAATTATTTACAAAAAAATAAATTATTTATAAAAAATAAAAATTAATATAAATTTTTATTTATTCAAAAAGAGTTGATTGTACAAGATTCAGAAATAGACTGACTTATTAAAAATGATTTTACTTGCAGGTAGAAATTTAAATTTTGGTTTTCAATGCAAATTTTAGAACATCGTATGATTTATATATTCCATTGTTTGGTTAATATCATATGATCATTGTATTTTATTTAATTTATTTTCAGGGATGACAAACCTGTTAGTGAACTGGGTCACTACACATACTTTCGTAATGCAAAAAATGTTCTGCATTTAAAAATCTACAAATTCAATTTAATTAAAATATGGAAGTTTTGTTAAAAATCTTTTTTTATTTTTGAAAAGAACAATTTAACATGTTCAAACAATTTTGTCTGTCACTGTAAAAAAAAAAAAAATTTGCGTTGGAGAATACTAGGGTTAGAATACTACATTTATAAAAAATAGTTCCTCTTCTATAGTTACTTTAATTCACTTTTTGAAATTATGTTATAGTTATAGCAAATTTTTTTTTTGTAAAATTCACGTCAAAATTAAAAAAAAAAATAAAATTAATAAAAAAGTGATAAAAAATCAAAATTTTCAAAAATAATTTACTATCTCTTTTAATTTATCTTTTACACATAAAATTAAATAATATAAATTGTATGAACGCGAATCAGCTTTCCGGAAAATATTAATTTTTATAATTTTTTTCTTGTTTTGTATGGAGAAAATTGTATATTAGAAAAAAAATCTAATTTGAACTAAATTGATTTTTGTGAATTTTTTACTCAATGTATCGGTAATGTCGTTATTTTTGAACAATCTTCAAAGATTTTCTTAATTTTTTCCTCTTCAATAAAAGATTGAAGACAACATAATTGAATCTATTGACGAATTAGTATAAAAAAGACGAAGTTGAGGTTGACTTTTTCTCTCCGCATAAGATCCACAAAAATAATTATATTTTTCGAATTTTCAATACAAATTTTAATTTTTGAATTTACAATACCAAACTGATTTTGTACAACATTAAGATGAAAGATGCGATGCAGCTCAAATGGAAGGATCGAAACTTTATTTCTTTTATTTGAATATCGTAGAAGAATTAATATTATTATTTTACTTTTTTAGCCCAGGTATCGTATTGATATAAAAAAATTGTTAAACTTTGGTTACAATCTGGGTAGGAACCATCAAAATATATTTAAAAAATTATGTGTAATATACTCTCTAAACCAAATTTGGCTAGAATCTAGTGCATTAAACTAGATTGAGCAACTAGATTGTGAGCAACTAGGATCTAGTTTGAAATCTAGCTTCCAAAATTTACCTAGATTCTACATCTTCCATTTTTTTACTAGAATCTAGTGACATTTTTTTATAAAAAAAAAAATTTTTTTTTTTTATTTAATTGTAAATTTTTTTTGTTTATTACAATTCCTTTATTAGATTTTTATTAAATTCTAATTTTATTTCTTACGCCTTCTTCCGGATTCGAACCTGGGTCTTTAACATTGCAATTCGCTAACACTAGCACTCAGGTACGGTATTGAAATTTAAAATGTACATAAAATAGAAAATATAAATTTGGTATACACATTTTCTGTGTGATGTATTGGCGATTTGCAAAAATCTAGTGTCAATAATTGAAATCTAGCAAGGAGAAATAGATGATAATTGCAGAAACTAGATTATAATAATTCTTGAAATTTGCCTAAAATTATTTTAAAACTATATTCTTATTTGAAAATTATATTCCTAATCTCGACTCTGTCAATACGTATACTTTTCTTTCTAATTTTAATTTCAGTATTTCAAAACCTGAAATTTTGAAGCATATTCAAAAACTAAAAAATACTAATACTGTAGGACCGGATGGCATTCCTACTTCATAATAGGATGTGCGGACAAATTAATTGAGCCACTTTATTCTTTATTTAATATGTCCATTTCACTGTGTAGCTTCCCTTCTATTTGGAAAATATCCTACATTATTCCCCTTCATAAAAAATCTAATAAAAGAGATATTCAGAATTATAGGCCTATTGCCCGCTTACCTTCTTTACCTAAACTATTCGAGTCAATCATTTCTGAGAACCTCCAATTTTATATCAAGCCCGTCATTTCGGATAGGCAGCACGGTTTTGTACGTGGTAAGTCAACTTCCACCAACCTTTTAGACTTCACGTCTTTTTGTAACACTAAATTTCTTTCCGGTTATTATGTCGACTGTATTTTTACAGATTTTTCAAAAGCTTTTGATAAACTATGCCACAAAAGCCTAATTTATAAATTAGACAAAATGGGTTTTCACTCAGGTTTTGTGGAATGGATAGCTGATTATTTATCCAATCGCTATTATCAAGTTTCATTTAATAATTTCCTGTCTACGCCATTTTTAGTAAATTGTGGTGTCCCCCAAGGTAGCCATCTGGGTCCTATTTTCTTCATTTTATTTATTAATGATCTTCCGAATATTTTAAATTCGTCAGAAGTTCTTATTTATGCAGATGATGCAAAAATTTTTAAAGCTCTATCTTCCTATTCTGATTGTATTGATTTACAAAATGACATCAACTCATTTTGTAATTGGTGTACGTCAAATAATCTTCTTTTAAATGTTAATAAATGTCACTCTAAGTCCTTCTTTAGGAAAAAAAGCAAAATTGATTTTCAATATTTTATTCAATCCTCTTCATTGACAAGATTTGCAGAAACCACTGATCTTGGAGTTTTGTTGGATGAAAAATTGAACTTTGTTAAACATATCGATTTTGTAGTGAATAAAGCTCTTCGTATTCTTGGTTTTATTAAACGGCAATCGAGAGAATTCAGTGATCCTTATGTCATGAAGCTTCTTTATTCCTCTTTTGTCCGTCCTATTTTAGAATATTCTTGCCAAGTCTGGAATCCATTTTATGGTATTCATATCTTCATGTCCAGAAAAATTTTCTTCGTTTTGCTTTGAGGCGCCTTAATTGGCAGGACAACCTTAATTTACCTCCGTATTCTGACAGACTTCAACTTGTCAATCTTCCAAGTCTAGAGAGTAGAAGGGCTTATTTGTCGTTCAGTTTTATCCACAAGGTTATCGAGGGCAAGATGACAAGTAGCTGCTTAATGTCTAACTTGTTTTTTAATGTTCCGTCACGTAGCCTTAGAAATTCCGATGTTATTTATATCAAATTTTCAAGAACCAACTATGGTCAAAATAGCCCACTAAGCTCCATGTTCAAAATTTATAACAGATTTCACTTTCTACTTCAAACACATAGTTTCGATAGTCCTTCTTTTAAAACTCAATTTTATATTTTATCAGCTAGTTCAAATTAATTTGTGCAATATATATTATTATAGTATTTACTTATATTTTAATTATTATATAATTTTTGTTTATTATTATTTTATTTATTTTTTTTTTTTTTATATTATTGTATTATTATTGTATATTTTATTTTTTTTAATATTATTATAAGGATATTTTCGCTTGTATTAAGCATTTGTAATAAATAAATAAATAAATAAATAAATAAATATTCTAGTTTTAAATTTTCAATATTGTAATCTAGTTTACCAAAATAACTGGAATATCATAATATCAATGATCTGTAATATAATCTATTTTCGATAAAATATTTGTAAAATTTTACCTAGAAATCTAGCTTTTGAGAACTAGATTTTTGCGTTAACTAGCTTTTGAAACTATAAAACTATTTTCAATAATTGAATTTCCCAGTAAAAAACGTTTAACTGGATAAAAGCGAGTGATTCTAGCCAAATTTGGAGAGTATGTAATGTACTTTTATTGTACTAAATATAAACCAAAAAATATTTTTTCTTTCTTATTAGTTTCTCTATTTTATATTTTCCTATAAATTGTTTACAACTACACCAGACATCATCATGAGCCGTTAACGATGATTATTAAAACAGTGTGTAGAAAAACACAATTTTGACCCAGTTTTAAAAAACATTTTGTAGGTACCTATTCAGATAAAATCTAAACACCAAGTGAAAACTAGTGAATATACTTAGGAATATCTACATTGATGTGTTGTTAACTCAGTTTTAAAATAACCATCCGTAAGCAAGTCATTTGTTGAGTGAAAGTTGGCTGATTTTTTTGAATACCTCTTAATACTAAATATTTTTATTTGCCACCCAAAAATGCATGATCAGAATTTTATTTAGCACTGTAAAAATAAAGTAAATAAATCATAACGACAAATAATAAACTTCCAATCTTTAATAAATTCGAACAATATGTTTCTTAATTTTTATATAAATGTTCTTGTTCTTTTTACCCCACTTTTCAAGGAATATAATAACGAACAAAAAAAAAACTCAAGAGATAATTATTGTAAAACTAAATCATAAGTTTTTTCGCAAAAGCCCCTGGCATCTGTTATCATTTTCGCGTTTGCGAGGTTGGGTAGAGCCAACAAAAGTTTTTTTCAAGTTGATATAAAAAAAGAAAAAATTTTTAAATTAAAAAATAAGTAAAAATCGAGTTTTCAAAAAAACTGAGGCCAGTCCGCATGAAAAATCAGAAAACTTTGTTTTTTTCCTGAAACGGATTTATCACTAATCAAATTTGTACCAAATTTTCAAATGATTTTTGCCGATTTTCCGGGTTTTCCATTGAAATTTCCGGTTCAAATTTTAATAGATTTAATTGTCACGCGACATGAACCTGTGTGCCAAATTTCAGCTCGCTGTGATGACGAAAAGTGGGTCTATACGAGAGTGTCGGAAATAGTAAAGAAATATATAGAAATAAACAGACAAATTAGTTTTACGAGTTAATAATAATTGTGGCCTCAAAAAATAACTACTTTTAAATTCTGAGCAACTTTTGATAAAAAAAATACTTTTGCTTATTTCATTGTATATAATGTAAGCGTATTTTTGCATATGTACATAGTGTCGTTGAAATGCAAATTTCGATATATGTTGATTTGTAGAAAACAGAAAATCCTATCACTTCTAAAACCTTAATTTTTTAAAAAATGCTTCAATTTCATTTTCGTAATGTGTAAAAGAGAAATAAAAAAAAAACTTAAATGCATTGTTTGTATAGCGCTAATATATTCTTGTCAAATGAGATACAATCTAAAAACATTTTCATGACCAACTTAACTTATATGGCTGTGAGTTTTGCATATATTTTGATCTACCTATATGAGAATGAGTGTGTGTGTGACATATTTGTAATAATTTTGGCTCTAAAATTTAAAAAATCCAAAACAATGAAATTGGCATCCTCCACACACGTCACCCAAAATAAAAAGCTTAGATCTCCATATTTATGCAATTTTAATTTTGAGATCCAAATTTATTACAAATGTGTCACACACGTCACGTGAAATGTCACTCACGTCACGCTGGCAGGCTCGCCTGTATACTATTTTTACAAGAATTGAAAATATCAATCTGGTCCTTCTTATAAGATAGGTTGTAAAATTTACTAATTTTTGGATATCAATACGATATCTGGGCTTAAAGAGAAAAATAATTTTGTTAATTATTTTATGCTTCTACAAGAATATTAAAATAAAAGAAGAGAAGTTTTAATCCTTCAGTTTGAGCTGTATTTTGATTTACGTAATAAAGTTTAGTGTTGTGTTGTACTATTGAAAATGCAAAAAAATTAATCTCAATTGAGGCTTTTTTATTTTTGTCTCAGAAAACAAATTATAATAAACAATAATTATTGGCAGAAAACGAATTTAATCTCAAAATTGTTTTTTTTATATTTTAATTGCTTTTGGTACACAATTATGTTGATTGAAGAACTTTCAGCTTTTGTTGTTGAGAAAGTTTTTAAGAAAACTTTTAAGATTGTTCAGAAATTTTTTTCCGCAATACGATTATAAACAATGAGTTCTTATAAATCAAGAAGTAACAAAACTATAAATTTTTTTTTGTATTTTTATTTATTTCTAAGCAACAGTATAAAATTATTAATTAATAAATTGAAGTCTAATATCCTTTGCCATAATGAGGAGCGGCACATGGAACTGGTGCTACTGATGGTGAGCAGCTGACTAAAACATTCTTAGCGCATGGAACAGTTGGAGCATATGATTGGTAAGTGTGGGTGGTTGCGTATCCTGGTTTCATGGCTGGAGCTACTTCTTCTTTATAATCGCTGTGACCTCCATAAGTTGTGGCTGATGCAACAGCGAAGAAAGCGAATAAAGCGACTAAGAAGAATTTCATTTTGATTTTTTTAGTGTTGATTAACTGTCAATAACTAATTTCTTCATTAAAACAAATATCTCTTTTATACAAAAATAATTCATTGATTTTTTTAAATTTCAAAACAACACATTTTTTTTTTTGATTATTTTAATTTTTTTTTTTTGTAATAAGCGAAATATTTTGGCAATTTTTTTTTTATTAATCCAATTGCAAGTGCAATCAGCTCTCAATGCATAATAATTTTATAAGATAATTGAATCGAATTTTTTTTCCTGCAGAATTCAACATATGGAATTTGTACAAGTACAAGTACAAGTACGCTTACATTACACAATGCAATCACCAAAAGTATTCGTCCAATTATTTTCATATTTATCAAAAGTTGTTCAGTATTTTAAAGTATTAATTTTTTTCATTTTTAGAGGGCCTTTCGTACAACACTGTTTTGTCATTCAAAAAATTTTCTTTTTTAATTAAAACTTGAAAAACATTTTTGTTATATCTGTTTCACCTCGCAGATATGCTCGAAAATTTTAAGATATGCCCGGCGCTTATACTTCACAATAATTATCTTTTAAGTTTTTATATAGGTAATTTTTTTTGTTTTTGCAAGTATTTTTTTCCCTTTTTTTTTTGTTTCTTTTTTTAAATGTTTATTTTTGACTTTTTATGATTATGTATCATACCGTACTCATAGGCAGACCAATTTTTTAGATAACAAAAATGTTCCTAATTAAAAATCCTTAAAAAGAAAGAGATATTTTTTATTTAGCTTTGTTTTTAACAACATGAAAACTTCGGTCAATATCAAGAACTGCATTGTTCGAAAAAAATAAATCCAGTTTTATAATTTAAAAATATTTTAATAAAATTATTTTTACAACAAATCGACATGATAATATCTTAAATTAATATTAATTGAGTAATAAAGTCGAAAATCACTGTGACTGTACTTTTATTCGGATACCAAAATTTGATGGGCATGATGCATAATTACTATTAAAAAGAATTTAAAGATTCTAAAAATATTTCCACTATTTTCTTTGACGCCCGCTCTAACTGGATTAAAGAGTTTTTTACAATTCTTTAAGTCCGTCATTGAAATTTATGTTTGGGTTCACCTCTTTCTACCTTCTGTTACATTTCGTTTTTACGCGTTAACCATAAAAAGAAATTAAAATACATTGAAATGAATATATTTCGTTCAATATACACGTTTACATATAAATCATATAAATATATCTTTTCTTGGACTTGAAATGTAAATTTAAAAGAAACAACTCTTTAACACGCAAGACATAAAAAAAAGTTGACCGAAATCTAATATTTTAAAGAATTAAATTTGTGTTTTTGACTCTCTTATGTAAAAGGTCTGAACTTATTAAGGCCTAAGCCGTTTAACTATATTTTAGTTTATTTGGACCAGCACTTTTCATAATTAGTTAACGCATAATAAATTTAAATTTTAAATTTTCATACAGATCAAATGGTTGAGATTAGTAAAGTTATGTTTTTTTGGTGATCCAATATTTTCAAAATTCTTAATTATAGAACTTTGTTATACATTATGGTCATTTTCATCAGTTACATAGTTTATTTCAGCAACGTATACTACCATAATGGTCCGACTACTTCTAATGGAAACGCATTATCAGCTGTTTTTATTATTATTTGCATGAGGTACTAAAAAAAGTTGTACTTGTTATACCTTTTTATACAAGCACTTTATTTGAGGGCGTCCAATAAAAAAAAAAATTAGAATATTGAGGGGAAAATTGAAGATCAAATATATATGAAATTTATGAAAAAATGGAGAAGTTTAGGTAAAAGAACTAACTAACTAACTTACCCATATACCTAATGAATTTGAATACAAACTTTTTTTTTAAATTTACACAACAGTTAATTAAGTGGACAAATTGAGAAAATTAACACAAATTCTGGTCCGAAGTGGGAGTCGAACATGCCGGATAATGGTAATGACACCACACCACGGCGGTCGACAAAAAAAAAACCTGGGTACTATACAAAAATTAATTTTAGACTAAATTGTCTGGCCACACCAACGGAAATCTCTAGTAAAAGGCGAAAGATTTATTCGATTATTGAATGTACCTCACAGATATAACAATTTATGAACATTCTGAGTGTTATGTAGGGATAATAAAACGTGGATTAAATTGGACTTGATCAAACGATATTCTTATTTTCATATAATTAAAATTGATTAAAGTTTATTGACATATTATAGAATTTAAGGCGATGACACGCATACCTGAAAAAAACAATTAAGTTTTATATTATGCGCCAATAACCTTTAGTTAATATAAATTTTATGACAAAATGTATAGGTAAATTAATACATAATGTAACGTGCATAATATATAGTATATACGGATACAGTATATTATAAATAATAATTTTAGATATTTTTGCTTATTTGTCACTTAGTTGAATATATCGATTTAATGCTGAATTATAAGTTTACATTTTTTTTTTAAACTGTAATTTGATTTGATATAAAAACGGAAGAGAGCATTAATTAATAAATTTCTGGTATTTATTATTTTTGTTTGTCAACACACAATTATGCACATGTATCTTTAGCTTTAAGTTAAATTCTCATAACAACTAACATTAATGATAAATCTTATTTAGTTCTAAACAAAAAATTAAAAAAATATTTTTTTTTCTATTTAATATAGACATTAAATAAAAACGTTTAAACTTAAAACTATAGACATCTAATATAAGATATACAATGCTGGTGATAAAATTCGTTTTTTGACAATTTTATTATAGTAAAAAATATTTTTATAAGTGAAATAGAATGAGCCAAATATCATAATATTGCAGGAACGTAGTTGGGGCAATTCTGTCTAAACGCCACAAGCACACCCCAGGACTATATTATACACAAATATTTTTAAGAACCTTTAAAGATATAAATAATAATTCAATATATCCATGGGCTACTTATTTCAAACATATTACACAATCTGGAATACGCATATTAATAATTGAGAGTACTTGGAAATCCTCGAATCTTACACACATTTACATTTAAATTATGATTTCTAATGCAAATTTTAATTATTTTCTTTTGTTTCAATTTTTGACTTTGCTCGAATCAAAATATAAAAATGGTAAAAATCATTTACTATCTACAGCAGCGTTTCTCAACCTTAGGGTCGCGACCCGAATTTGGGTCGCGAAAGATTTTCAATGGGTCGTTTTAATGGAAAAATTCTATTACAAATATTTTTTCAAAAATAATAAAATATTTTGATTACGTAAGAAGAATTAACCTATACCTTATTTTTCAAAAGATTGCTGTTTTAACATTGATAATTGAGTAAATCCTTTGAGCCAGACTTAATAAATTATCAAATAATTGTCAACAACAAATAAGCCATTAAAATAAAAATAAATAAAACATTTTAAAGTTGTCTTTCATTTCTTCTACTTGTCAATGCATAACATTTTCATATTGAGGGTCGCGTTATTTTGTACTCATATTTTATAGGTCGCTATAGCAAAAAGGTTGAGAAACGCTGATCTACAGTATGACTTTGATTGTATAAAATATGAAAGAATTTACAGACTGTAATTGCCTAAGTAACTTTCCAATATTATTTTATAAAGGTAGTAGGCAATACATATAGAAAGTTTAATTCCTTAGAAAAAGTTTTGGAAGTGTTCGATTAAATTTGGAATAAAGATAAGATAAGGGATTTGTATGATGTGGGCTGAGGCTTTAGTATATAGTTGAAGAAAGTGCAAAAATTAATGATATACTTTCTTTAAATTTTAATATTTTTTTTTAAATGTTAATATTTTTGACAGCAGAACTGAAAGCATTGGTCATGAACACTGATTTTTGCAGAAAAGTTTTTTTAAGTGATACAAATGTCTTTCAATCTAAATCCTTATTCAAAAATGGGACTATATCTGTTATAATAATCTAAATCCTTATTCAAAAATGGGACTATATCTGTTATAATGTTACTAGTAAAGAATCCAATTTAATGATGATCTTAACCTACTTTATAGTTTAAGAGACTATCAAAAATAATTATTCAATGAGAAAACATTTAATATGTACTTAATTTGTTTAATTTGTGCTTTACATACATATATTCAACGCTAACATCTCAACAAACAACAAACAACATCTCAACAAACATACGTGGTTGATAAATTTAGGTATTTTTGGTCCGCATTTAATTAATTTTTTTTTTAATTTTCTACATAAAGTTTATTTTTCTTTTAAATTAATAGAAAAAAAAAAATAAAGTCAAAGAAATGCATGCGGTTTTAACTCGTGCTAATGCAATTTGGCGTATACGTTGTGTTTTAGCATTTTTAACATTTTGCTGTTTTGTGTCGACAGTTTTCTTAGATTATCGAACTGAATCCCAATTAAAAGCAGTTAAAGTCCTTGTAAAAAACGTTCCCGATTATGGTGCATCAAGAGAACGACATGATTTAGGATTATTAACATTTGGCAAATTTAACAAGTTTATTTAATTGGAATGTCAAACAATTATTTTTATATTTAACAGCTGAATATTCCACAAAAAATAATGAATTAAATCAAGTTGTTTTGTGGGCTAAAATAATATTACGCGGTGAAAATGCTGTATTGGATTTTAAAAATATGAACACAAAATATTATTTTCGGGATGATGGCACTGGCTCACAGGGTAATAAAAATGTAACTTTAACGCTGTCTTGGAATATTATTCCCAATGCAGGATTATTGCCGAGCCTTTTTTTAATTGGATCTCATAAGTTTAGATTTCCAGAAAATTAATAATTTATTAAAATAATATAAATTGCAAGAGTGATTAATGTGAAGGATTTAAAAATAATTTAATGGCTTCAAATTTTGAATTTATAAAAAATGTATAATTTTTCTAGTTTTAATTACTTGAAAATGAATATATTATATTTTTACCATTAATGTAATAAAAAATTTCTTCAAGAAATATTTTTTATAGGCTTGCCAGGTATAAATTTTGTGGTTTACTTATGTTTGCTTATTAAAATACCAGGTTTGCCAGGTATAAATTTTGTGGTTTACTTATGTTTGCTTATTAAAATACCAGTAAAAAGCGTTTTCCATTTTTTCCTAGTTATTTTAATTTATTTTCATAAATGAAAATTTCTAAGCACTCAAAAAATCAATTCATTGTACATTATCATTTGATATCAGTGAAATAAATATAACAACATAACGTCTTCGAGGTTGAGCGATTTTACTTTACGCTGGTGACGCGACTAGCTAAATTAAGGTCATAATTATATTATTTTATTATTTTTTATAGTAATTCATGAGAAAATAATTTTATGTTAGTTAATATTACAATAATTTTTGTTCATTGAACCTTAATGGAAGTATTTTTGTAATTTTGTTAAAAATCTCTTTTTATTTAAACATTTCAAAAAACCGATTCCTGGGAAGAAAAGAAAACCCGGGAATGGTACCCTCTAATCTCTAATCTCAACCGGCGAAAATTAAATTTATATAAATATTTTATATTTTCCCAAAACTATTAAAATGAATTTATATTTTCAGTCATTTGCGGCCTTTTATTTCTCTATTGTTAAAATGAATTTACTTATCAAAATCTATTTAGTTCGTAGTTCTTTAGATGTTATTTTTTTTAATCATGTAGAGTTTTACTAACACCTTCACAATAAAATACCAAAAAAGACTGAAAAAATGTTGTATGAAGCTTCCAATCTTTCTGTATTCTTAATCTATGGTATAACTTAACATGTATCTACATGAATAACTACATTTATATTTTATTGACTTCGAAAAGTAAATTAGCTTTTACTGGTCCAGTTTTCCTTGACAAAAAAATCATAATAGTGTCATATTAAACATGAATTGTATTAAATGAGACATGTAGATAGATGTATTCAATTAAATAAATTTCAAAGAATTGACATTTCTTCACTTATAAAATATTATTATTTTTACCAACAATTTTGTGAACATTTTTTATTTATTATCTTTCATAGCATAATTTATTACGTCACGTTCGATATGCATGAAATTTTATGGTATATTATATATATCAATCAATTTTATTATTATTGTCTATAATATCATTCAATCAACATTTAACATCCTTTTCTATAATGAGGACTAGGACACTTACACTTTTAGCGCAGTTGAAACCTATGATTGATATGTACCAGAAGTTGCCTACCACGGATGTAATACTAGAGCAATACCTTCATCAATAGAAAGTTGGTATCTGCCTATTTATTCAGTGGTGTAATGGCAAAAAAAGTAACGAAAATAAGTTAGCGAAAAATGTCATTTTTATTTAAAATTGAAGTTAACTCTTATACATAACAAAAAACTAATGTTAGTCGATTAGAAATTATTTTCTTTTTTTTTATACTATATAAAAAACTAAAATTATCTTTCATCAACATTATCTTTACGAATTGTGTATTAATTTTAATTTAAAAAAAAAAAGTAGAGCTAAAGTGTAATAATTTTTTGAAAGAAAATAAGTTTAGCACCCTTTTTCTAACCTTATAGAAGCGTAGAGCTTACAATTTGAGAAGAAATTAAACTAATGTGTGCTTCGCAAAATGCAACACTATTCGGGCTTCAAAAAAAAAAAAAAAAATAAAATAAAATAAAGAAAACAAAAATAAAGGTGATTAAAGAGATTTGAGTTAAAAATTTGGATCTATTATTAGCGAAAAAGCTGTGCGATAATCATATAAGAACTGTGCAAGTGAATAGATCAAAGTAGAATACATCCACAAAATAATACTAACATATGTACATATGTGATAAAAATTCATACTAATTTGGTCCTTTGATTAGTATAAAAATTAAATATATTTTTAAAATCAGAAAATATCAGTGTACCTTTTTTTTCTATATTTTTTTGTGAATTAAGTTTTTCTGATAATATGTAAGTAAACAACAAATTCATGGAAATGTACCAATTTTTTCAAAGAAACCGCCAAAGTTGTAAATTATGGATAAAATTTGTATGTAATCTGAATCGATTTGGTGATCGTACTGATGAAATCTAAGCTTTATAGCTATGATTTTCGATTTTAGACTGGAAAGAAATCTAAACGTCGTCATCCTGTTATTAGAATCAGATATGCAATTTAATTCACTCATGAAATTCCATTTCTATATATACTTGCTGTATAAAACATTAAATTAACAACAATTGAGAATTTTACAAAGAATCAATTTTTATTTTTGTTATAAGTGTTTGACCGAATTAATTTTATTTAATTGAAACAATTTGATTCTATAAAAAATACTAACCTAATATTAAATTTAATATTATTTTATATAATTATAATTTTAAAAATCCATTTTATTCAGGATTATCATAAACTGGAATATATGTTTAATAAGCAGCACTGTGACCGGCAGCGTAATCAGCGCCATGACTGGCAGCTTGACCAGCACCATAAGATGGTGGAGCACATGGAACTGGAGAAGCGCTTGGAGAACATGATACTAAAATATTTTTAGCGCATGGGACATATGGAGCCTTGGACTGATATGTGTGTGTTACTGCTGGCCCTGGATGCATTGCTGGTGCTGGTTTTTCGTAACCAGCATCGCCATAACTTGATCTGGGATATCTGTACATATCATAATTATCGTAATTACCGAAATTTTCATAGTTGCCATAATTGTCATAAGCGTTGAATGTATCATAGTTATTTTGGAAATCGTATTGGGCAAGAGCCACCGATAAAATTGTTGCCAAAACTATTAAGAATTTCATTTTTATTTTTTAATTTTAATGTCAGCAGCGTTAACTATGTAGTGAAATCTTCAACTAATGCTTAAATTCAGAAATAATACTGTTTTTATAGTGATTTTCAATAATTCCAATAAATATTGTCACTACTAAAACTAATTAATTTTTCTAATAATTTGCAAACATAAGCTTTAATTATAACATAAATTTGTGTTTGTTTATAATATACCTATAATGCTTCTAATAAATTTGTTTCTATATTATTTAAAACGCGTTGAAAATTATTTATTCATAATACTTATGAGTGTGTATTGTTGTCATTAACCTCTTTTATGCTAATTTTACAGAAAACAGGAAATGAAAAACATTTAGTAACTTATAATTTATTAGATTCTATTACATTCATACGTATCAGCGATTCGATAAAATATTTTTTTTAATTTCTAAAAGGCATCTGTGGAATTCGTGATCTTTTGTACAAATTCGTTTTGCCAAATATTGAAAATAAATTAAAAAAATTAGTAAATTACACACTATTTTACTAAGTTGTCAAATGAAATTTTTAAACTCAAATATATACCCATACCCACTCTCGTAATCTTTTTACCAAAGAAAAATTGTTTAAGTCTAAAGCAGTCAAGGATAAAGTTTTATTTAAGTAGGGGAGAGGCTTGCAGGTTGCCACTGCTTGCAGGTTGCCACCACTGATGTATTTTGACATTCTAGCAGTCTCACAAACTAAACTCTAAGTGACATCGACGTCAAAAGAACAGTTGTCAATTTTAATCTACTTTTGGAGCGGACAGACGCAATAACACAGTGTTTACTGAGCAAAGTGTGAATTATTATTTTAAAAAACTTTAAAAATTAAAAATTGTGTTTTTGGCCTGTGCTCGTAAAATGAATTTATTAGTTGTGTTGCTTTTTCATTGAATTAATATATTCTAAAAAGAATTAAAAATATATCCGGAATTGGCAATTTTTTTAAATGGATTATACAAAATTGCGTCAGAATGCAGGTTGCCACCTTTATTGGCTTGCAGGTTGCCACCTTCATTAAAGCACTGATGAGTGTATGATTTGTTTGAAAAAAATGTCGGAAGTAGACACAACTCTATTATGTGCCACAAATGCAACAGAGCCGTTCACGCGAAATGTGTTTTAGTGTTTAAACTTGCCCGAATTCTGATTCCGATGAAGATTTGGAATGATTCCATACCATATTGCAATTTTATTTTTTATGTAAATTTTCAGCCATTTCTTTATGTTTACAGCCACTGTGTGCAAGTGAAATTCAATAAATTTGAATACATTTCTAAATGAAACATTTTTCAGTTTCAGTTTTTCAAGATTTTCAGCAATTTTCCAAAGGGTGGCAACCTGCAAGCCTAAATTTGAAGAGTTCGATTTTAGATACTTTTGAAAATTTCCTATAGAATTTTTATTTTTTGAGATTTTAAATTATTTCTAGGCTTACTTCCTCTTTCCAACGCATATATTTTTTGTACAATACGTTCATTTTTTGACGAGTAATGATAAAAAAGGGTGTTACCCGAATCGCCGAAAGACATTTCGCAAAAAGACATTTTGCCTAATTCCATTTGGCAAAAAAGACACTTCGCAAAAGAACCATTTCGCAAAACGGATAGTTAACAAACGTTCGCTTTAGCCTAATGAGACAGTTAACAACTTTCCAGTTAGCATAAGGACATTTCGCAACTACTACTTTTGGCAAAATATACATTTCGCAACTACCCTTTTTGGCGTAATTCACATTTCGCGCGCTCCTATAAAATCCTACATGCTTTTTTTTTACAGTTAAAAAAACCTCTATTCATCATATTTGTGCAATATAAAAAAATTTGTTAAACTATACTTTTGCGAAGTGTCTCAATTAATATAATGTTGTGAATTGGTATTTTGGGAAATGTCTTTTTGCGAAGTGTCGCATTCGGCCAAATGGAATTTTGTTAAAGAGTTTTTTTGCGAAATGGACATTTGCGAAACATACAAATTTGATAAGTGGCTTTCGGCCAAAAAAACTTTTGCAATATGGAATTTGCAAAGAGGCCCGCTCCCATAAAAAAAGCTATGGGGTGGCAACCTGCAAGCCTCTCCCCTACAAATTTTATGTTTATTACAAGAATGTTTCTCAAAGTATCTAATCACTATGAAGAAAGAGCTCTTAAAAAATCTGTAAAGATATTCCTTTTTATCATTTTATAGTTCTAATGCAAATTTTTTTTTTTTTTACTTCTGGCCATTTTTTATTATTTTTAATCTTTAAATTAATCTTTTATATTAACAACGTGCCTCTCATTCAACAATGACTCAACAATTTCATTAAAAAAATTATTGTAAAAAAAATATTATTTCGTAATATTAATTACGCCAATCAGGAGGAAACAAACACCTTAATGTATTAATCAATTTCTTATTTATATGGAAATTATTGTTTTTCATAAAACATTTTGGTACCAAATTTTATTCTTCTCTAGATAATGTAATTGATAGATAAGTCAACAATATTTATTTTCTAAATAACATGGATAGGGTAAATGCAGGACAGATGCCGCGCTTTTTTTGAAATAACAAAATCTTTGACTTAAAAACAAAATTAAACTTTATTTCTTTCATAAAAAAAAACTTTGACATATATTCTATGTAAAAATCAAATTAAACTGGAAAAAAAATAATTATTTAAAAAAAATAAATTAAATTTAAAAAAGTACTTAAAACGGCATCTATCCCTACATGTGGAGGATAGATGCCGCAATACAATTTGGTACTGAAATACAATTCTTATTGCTGTTTTTTCAAATTCTTTTTTCGTGCTTCATCTCTGCCACAAGCGGTGCACATAAATGCATTTATGTCTTTGTACAATGTACAATCTTCGTGCAACCATTTGCTGCATTTAATACATTTAACCCAGTCATCCTTTTTCTTGGTTGTAAAATAATTTTCCCAACATTCTACACATGAATTAGAATCAACTTCTTCGCCGTCATACCCAAATTCAGCAAGCTGGATTTTTCTTTTAACTTAAAATGAGAAATTTTTTTTCTAATATTAGTTCTAAGCTTTCATATAGGTAGTTTAATAAATTACCTTTTTCTTTAACCGTTTTTTTAACATTTGTTCTTTTATTCATTGCATTTGAGGATGTTAAAACCTCGGCAAGCTGCTTCCTTCTAACTTTGTGTGGCAGGGGAATTGTAGGTATTGGTGATACTGCTGCTATCAGTTTTGTTGGTGTGGGATTTATTGTGCATGAAGATGTATGTGTTTCATTTTCCGAATGACTACATGTATTTGATTGAGTAATATTTGTTGAAATGATTGGTATGTTACTGGATGTACTATCAATTTCATGAATGGCACTAGCAATAGAAGCATCTGATATTGCAAAAAAATGATCGGGAATTATGTGAGGGTTGAAGGGATAAATTCCAGTTCCTCTAAACCCAGATATACCAGTGCCAACAGAAGCAGCTTTTTGCCAAGCACACCCAATTAAATGGCCAGCCTGATATCGAGTTATTGTTCGGCTTGGATGATGGTTTAACCAAACTTTTGCTTCATTAAAAAAATATGTTTTTAGTGGCTTAAAAAAACTTTTATCTAACGGTTGCAGAGCTTGTGTTGTATGACTCGGTAAACACAATATAATAATGTCATTCTTTTCGGCGAATTCTAGCATTTGGAATGCATTGCAGTGAGACGTGTGGCCATCCAATAATAAAAGTGTTTTACCTGCAGGCTTTCGAGGCGTAAAATGATTTTTTATCCAGTTGTAAAACAGGTCCGAGTTAATATAAGAAGACTTTTTATTCATGTAGACATCTGAACCACTTGGTAAACCGTCAACAAATTCTACTTTTTTGTTAACTCCTTTCATAATTAAAACAGGTGGTAGAAAATACCCTTCAGCATTGCAACATGCAATGACTGTAACGTTCTCTCCTTTTTCACGAGCGGTTATAACATGAACATCCTTACTACCTTTTTTTGCGAGAACCTTCCCTGGCTTGTTATTAAGCTGTAAACCACTTTCGTCCATATTAAAAATATTCCCCGGCTTATTCATCAAATTATTTTCTGTAAGAATATTTTTCAAAATTTCAAAAAAGTTGCTTACTTCAGGTCTATTCATTCCCTGTGCTCGTGAAACGGAAAGCCCTTCTGCTTGACGAAAGGATATTTCCTTATTTCGTTCCAAAAAAGACGTCAACCAACCATACCCTGCTTTCTTTGTTGTAGTGTTAAAGTTGTGTTTAATACCCATTTTTTCTGCTAATTGAAAAGCTAATCTTCGAATACCATCTCTATCAAAAGCAAATCCAATTGAAGCCAATTTTTGTATATGTGTACTTAACTTTTTTTCTCCGTCTTCCCCAAGTACACCTGAAAATATATTCACTAAATTAAATAAAACACAAAACAGTATTTAAATTACAGTACCTGTAGGTCCAAGAGAAATCTTTTTGAAATTTCCCGATTTAAGTCTTCTTGCCAAAGTTCTAGCAGAAATACCATATATTTTCTCAGCCTTTCTTAACGGCATTCCGGATTCAATCTTTTTTCGGGCCTCATCTAGTTTTTCTTGCGTCCAGTTTGCTCTCGAAGTCTTTCGTAAATACTTTCGAGGCATTTTTTGTAAATTATTCACTTAAAATGCAAGTAAATAAAAAATTTAATGTGCGGCGTCTTACCCTCAAAAAAGTGCGGCATCTTTCCTTTTAGTAAAGGAGAGATGCCACACCCTTGCAAAGAAATAAAAAAAAATAAAAAAAATAAATACTTACCAGTATTTTATCACAAATTGTCCAATTATTGAATTGTGAAATTAATTCATAAAAATAAATCGTTTTTAATGCACTCGAATCGAGAACTTACGAACTACTGAAAAATTTTCGATGCATTTCGGTTATCCAAAAACAAATAAAACCGAAATTTCACCTAACACATAATAGAAATAGCGAATTTTTCGTTTTACTTTTCTATCCCCATAAAAAACAAACAAAATTAAAAATAACCGGGTTGCTTCGATCAACTTGAAATACGATTTTAAAAAGGTGCGGCATCTATCCTGACGCGGCATCTGTCCTGCATTTACCCTATACCAGTTCTATATTTAAATTTTAAACATCATAAACATTTTTAAAAAACTAATAATCTCCGAAATACTTATACTATAGTTTTTTACGAATATAAACTTATTTCAGAGAACTATAATATTTCGAATAATAGTATAGGTACTATAAGTTTTTTTGGATTTAAGATAATTTTAATTTTAAAATATAATAAATTTTTAAGTAAGTAAATTTCCTTTATCAGAATCAAGTTTTCTCCAATTTTCTACAATAAAACAGCATTAGAGGAAAAAGAGCAGCTGTAAAAAAATTATTTAATAATTTAATAATTTATGGTTTCATCAAGTTTTAATAATTTAGAGTACATGAAAAAACAACGTAATGCAAAAATAAATTAAAAAAAAAAATAAATAGAATAGTATCTCATAAATAGCGTTGCCAGGCGTCCTCCTTTAGGGAGGACAGTCCTCCATTTACTACTTAAAATATCCGTCCTCCAAAAAGGCTTAAATGTCCTCCATATTGAAATTTACAAAAAAATTATCGTAGTTACCCTGTTGCTTGCTTTATTTTCTCGATTTATTTTCTTTTGTGAATAACTAAAGTTCTTTTTCTTTTGTTTTGTGTACATATTATAATTTTTAATGGTGCTACTGTACTGAGTGATTATTTCCCAAAATTTCATCAACTGGTTCGCAGTGAAATTATTTTGCAAGGAAATAGTATACTAAAAAAATTAAACAGCATGAAACCCACTTTTTTTTATTAATTCACTAATTAATTTAAAAAAATAAATATTATTTATATACAACTGAAATTTAGTATGCATAAAAAAAACATTAAAATTAAAAATCAATAAATTAATTAAAAATTAATTAAATCATTTAAAATTATTTCAAATAGCCGGTTCGCACGAACCGTGGGGGGTGCCTTAAAATCAAGTGACATAAAGTCAATTGACTTTAAGTCACTTTCAAAGTGACATAAAGTCAATTGATTTTATGTCTTTTTCTAAAATGATACATAAAGTCAAGATTTAAAGTGACCTAAAGTCAAATGACTTTATGTCGCTTTGCAAAAAAAAATTAAAAGTGACATAAAGTCAAGATATATTTTTTTGATAATGTTCAATAAATAGATTGTAAGTCACTTTCAAAACGACAAAAAGTCAATTGATTTTATGTCTTTTTCTAAAATGTGACATAAGGTCAATTGACTTTATGTCACTTTAGATCTTGATTTTAAGTCATATTTTAGAAGAACACATAAAGTCAATTGACAATCCCAAAAAAAATTTTCTTTTTCCGAAAAATTTGGCCTTTTCCACCCGCACCTCACGCATAAAAAATCGATATTCGTTCATAACGAAATTAAATCGAATAATGAATTAATGTCGAAAAATAACTTAAAATTATAAAAATTAAGTAATGTCGAAAATAACTTAAAATTAAAAAGTTCAGGAAGAAATACAATTTTTTGGAAAAGGCCAAATTTTTCGGAAAAAGAAATATTTTTTTGAGAAAGGGCAAAATTTGTTTTATTGTTTTACAATTCATTCTTAGAAATAATTTAAAATTAAAAAGTTCAGGAAGAAATACAATTTTTTGGAAAAGGCCAAATTTTTCGGAAAAAGAAATATTTTTTTGAGAAAATGCAAAATTTGTTTTATTGTTTTACAATTCATTCTTAGAAATAATTTAAAATTAAAAAGTTCAGGAAGAAATACAATTTTTTGGAAAAGGCCAAATTTTTCGGAAAAAGAAATATTTTTTTTGAGAAAAGGCAAAATTTGTTTTATTGTTTTACAATTCATTCTTAGAACAATAAGAATCAATTGACTTTATGTCACTTGATCTTAAGGCACCCCCCACGAACCATAAGATTTAGACTAAACGATTTGTGCGAACCGGCAGGAAAGCATGACTGGTGCTACTACTCATGTAATAAATGAATTGTTTTAGTTTAAATGAGTTTTTTTTTCATCATGTGCATGTCCTCCTTTTGAGTTTTCAAAACCTGGCAACGCTACTCATAAATAAATACTGGACCAGTTTTCATTCAAATTTAAAATACTTTAAAAATCAGGAACAGAATATTTTTTTTATGTTCCTTCAATATCATTATACTGAAAGCATTTAGTCACAAACCATTAAACAAATGTAACAATTTTAATCAAAATCAAAACCCTAGTCCGAATTCTTGGGCTACAACAATTTTTTTTTAGTTCCTTTAATCGACAACACTGTATATAATCTACTTATTGATATTATTACATTTAAACTTTAATAAAATTTTAAATTTATAAAAATTTTAGATTAAAATTATGTAAATAGATCCTTGGCTTGAAATGCGAAATGACAGAACCTCAAATTTCAGTCGCGTTGAAAGTGAACGAGATTCCTCATGTCTTGGCATTAAAACATTAAAATCGATTGGTTGGTTCATTAGTTATTAGCATTTTAGTGTCGGACAGACGGACAGTCATTTAATGAAAACATATGTCCCCGTTTTTCATTTTTGATGGAAAACGGACCAAAAATGGCAATAAAATCTGCGAATAATTAAAAATAAATGTATGGCAAATTAATTTTTTGATTATAATTTGATAATATGATCAGAAATTATAACTTAAATACATTTCCCAAATGGGAGCGGGTCTCTTTGCAAATTCCATATTGCAAAAATCTATTTGGCCGAAAGCCACTTATCAAATTTGTATGTTTCGCAAATCTCCATTTCGCAAAAAAAACTCTTTAACAAAATTCCATTTGGCCTAATGCGACACTTCGCAAAAAGATATTTTTCAAAATACCAATTCACAACATTTAATTGAGACACTTCGCAAAAGTATAGTTTAACAAATTTTTTTTTACTGCATAAATATGATGAATAGAATATTAAAGGTTTTTTTTAACTGTAAAAAAAAAGCATTTAGGATTTTATAGGCTCATGGATGAAATCCGAAAAGAAATATTGTACATATGTAACGACTGAAATAAAAAAATTTGAAATGGGTGGGCCACCAGCAGTAAAAAAAAACAAAATATTACTTAAAAGATAAAAAAATTGAAAATATTTTGAAAAGAAAAGACGATTATAGGGAAGTCAAACTATTATTTTTGATTGCCGAGAATTTAAAATTAAAATAATTTTTTTAAATAAAAATATTAATTTTCTAATTATGTACATACTGGTTATGTACGTATTGAATATTAAAAAAAATATATATTAAGTATTAATTTTTTAATATTATTTCTTATATTTACAAACTGGTATTAAAAAACAGATATTAAAAATTCAATAAAATTTCTTAAAATTAAAATTCATATAATTGGAATTGTTTAATTTAATAATATGCATTTATGATAATGCAACATATTTTAGTGCATGCTAAATATACATTTCGCAACTAGCCTTTTTGGCGTAATTCAAATTTCGCGCGCGCGCGCGAAATGTAAATTACGCCAAAAAGGCTAGTTGCGAAATGTATATTTTGCCAAAAGTAGTAGTTGCGAAATGTCCTTATGCTAACTGGAAAGTTGTTAACTGTCTCATTAGGCTAAAGCGAACGTTTGTTAACTATCCGTTTTGCGAAATGGTTCTTTTGAGAAGTGTCTTTTTTGCCAAATGGAATTAGGCAAAATGTCTTTTTGCGAAATGTCTTTCGGCAATTCGGGTAACACCCTTCCCAAATACTTATTCGTTCGTTATTGAATCATGCTAAACGTTAAAAATTATAAAATATTCATAAAAATGATAAAATAAATTACAAGGATCAGACACTATTTTTTGAGAACGAAGTCTAGTAAAGTGGGGGACATTCGTAAGTGGGGCACTCTTGTCACTCGCATTTTAGTCATTTTATCATTTGACAAAAAATCTGAAAAAAATATATTTGGCAGCACTATTGAGTCTTGTTTCACTTGCCAAGTCTCGCAGTAATCGTCCCACCAACAAAGAAGTTACACGTGGCGTGGTTTTTTTCGGATTGTTTTTGTAAGTTTTTGATAAATTTTGTAAGCAGTTATTATTAAAAAAAAAAATTAAAAACAAATATTGCATTAGTGAAAAGTGTTATTTATTTTAATAGGAATTAAGTAAATTGAACAAAAATTTAAAAAAGTAAATAATAAATTTTTTTTTTAATAAACATTTTTTTTTAACAATTGGAGCACCTTCGCCATAGGTGTTGGGTCAGTTTTGTCCTTGGCGAATGCTTGATTCCTATTGCAAGTTCCTTAATATTTTATCAAAATAATTTAACATAATTTTCATGTTAATATTATTATATTATAAAAAAGAATTGAATTCAATTTCATATTTTATGTTACCTTTATTATTATTAGAAAAAGAATTAATTTTATGTTTGTGATATTTAATGTTATATTTCTTTATTATTATAATAAAAATATCTCACTTACTATAAGTTTTGATACAAAATTCAATGGTTTTACTAAGATGACGAAAGTTCCCCTTGCGTCGATGAAAGTACCCCACGCATGGGGCACTTTCAACAAAGTGAAGACTTTGGGAAAAATTAAAAAACTCTTATTAACAGTTATTTAAGTGAGACAACCCTCAGAAGCAAAACTTACCTAAATAACCAAGGCTTATTTTGGTCCTTACGGAATTTAAAAATACTAAACCGTTTTCGAGATATACACTTTTTACAAAAACATGATAAATTTCCCCCACTCTCCCCTACTTTGGATTTTAAAAAGAGTAAAAATCAGCTGTCGAATACATAACTAATAAAAACAATATAAAAAAAAACATTGTTTATTTTATGAATAAGATCCTTCCATAGCAAATGTACAACTACATTTAGAGCCACCGTTAGGTGTTTTTGTACATCCACAAACTGGTTGTCTCTTATCTTTATTTTCTTTTATATAATTATTTTGATAGTGTTTATTATTATCTATATTATCTATATTATAGTGATGATTTATTTGTGATGATGGTGAATGACAGGGTACTTCGGATACATGTGGTACGCAAATGTGCATTAATTGTTCGGCACATGGAATAATGGGTGTGTAAACTTCAAGAGGTGGGGAACATGTGCAATAATTTACTGGCTGAGCTTGATAATAATTATTTGTTTTATAACCTGAATCATTATCCAAACCGCCACATTTCCCACATTGTAGAGGTGTCACACTTGGGTACATTTGATTATATTGTACGTTGTTATAATAATGATTTGGTGGAGCCATCAGATTTTCTTTAATAAATCTGCGATATCTATTTGGATAGATAATATCGACGGTTGGAAATGCAGTTTTAAATTCATTTTCACTATAACTTGCTAGTGATAATGTTATTATTGTTATAAAATAAAAGAACAATACTTGATGGTTCATACCGATGCAGTTTGAAGAGATCACTGACTAAAGAAACTTCAAACTTGCATATTTTATATACATTTGGAAAATAATTTAAGTCAGGGTCGAAATCAAAGACGAATTTTCAATTAAAAATTGTTACAAAAGAATTATAACTATTGTATTTATTTTCTTTGTTACATGAAGATTCAAATTATAAAATTTTATTTGCATTTTTTTTTTTTTAAATAAAAATTATTGCATTTTTTTTGCAAGCATTTTAAGTATTTGAAGGTTGGACATAAGACGGTTAATTAATTAGTGGCATAACAAGATATTAATAAGATATAAAGTAGAGAAAATAAATAATGTTAATAAAAAATTGGTGTACATAACTACATATTGAAAAAAAATTAAGAAAACATATTTTCTTAATTGGGTATACGGAAGTTTTCCTTAAAATACGAAATTTATGAAGGTATTTTGCAAACTTCGAAACAAATAAATACGAATTAGAATTTAACAATTGATTTATTTAAATTATGCCATGTTTAAATATTTTTTTCTTATATTCATCATACTCCCCTCTAAAATACAATAATACATTGCAAATATTTCTTCATTATCCAACAAAAGATATATTTGAAAATCTGTTCGAACTAAATAAATCAAATTTATTCCTTAGAAACATTCTTAATTAAATAATTAATTTAGATAAATCTAGGGTTAGGCATTAAATTAATTTCTGCATAAATGAAGAAGACCTATTGAGAAAACTATAAGAAGTCTCACAAAAAAAAAATGGAAATCAAGAAGCGCTTATTCGCTTCTCCCCGGATAAACAGATAAGCCTTTATTGCCTCAAACAATACACCCTTTAATTTATCAGTGCCATTTGACAATTCGGGAACCTAATATTTTTGAAAACATACTTTTAGACATACTTTATGACAATATGAGAGCCGTAATTATGTGTCATATTAAAGAACTAAGTATCTGAATTCACAAGTATCTACAATACCTTAAAGTTTTCTGAAGTTCACAACATCAAAAAAAATGTTTGTTTTACAACATATAACTTTTATTTAATGCAAAACTAAACATAATTTTTTTTTTTTTTAGTATAATTATAAATTCGAAATAAAGAAACTTAAAATAAAAATGTCATTGAAAAGAAAATAAAAACACAAAATCTACTTACCTTCTAAATTTGTTCACCCTGCCGGAAATATTAGATAACAATCTGAAAATAGAAACCAAAAAAAAAAATAAATAAATATTAAATTTAAAAAAAATTCAATATTTATAATTTTGCTATAAATGCATTTTTTTTTGTTAATGCATTTTTTGTTGTTAATGCATTTTTGTGTTTTGAAAAAGTTTTTTTTTTTTTTTTAATATATAATTCGAGTAAATTTTAAAGAAATTTTTCACCAATTAGCGATCGCTAAAAAAGTAGAAGGAAAAAAAATTATATAAAGGCTAAATATTAAAAAAATCAATTTTCATTTTCATTTTAATAATTATTGCGAAAAAATTTAATTAACGCATTCATTATGAAATTTTTAATTATTTTAATTGCTTTTGCTTGCTTTTCATCTGCTAATGTAAAAGCAATTGATGACAGTGGTGATATTAATACAAACACTAATTTAGAATCTGTTAAGACAAATACGACAAATACAGCTACTTCTGATGATGAAAAAATAATTAATGAAAATTTGGCAGCAGCAACAACAACAGCAGAAACAATAACAACAACAACAGCAAAAATTGAAGTTGCAACTCCAGTTGATGTTCCAGCTGCACTACCAAAACAAACGTCAGATTTATTGAATGAAAAACATAATAATGACAAATTGAATGAGAAGAAAAATTTTGAAAACGTACCAAGAATAGAAAGCCTAAACAATGGAAATGTATTAACAAATATATTAAGATATAAAAAAACAAAAACACCACCACCAAGTTTTCAACCAAATTTCGAATTAGAACCATCAGCTACTTATAATTATTATCCAAATAATAATATGGGTTATGATTATGAGCTAATGCCAGCTGCCAGTAGTATTAATCAACAAAATTATATGCCTTATGATTGCACAATATATCCATGCGCAGAATATCCAACTGATATGTCAATGGCTTATTCTGAGCCAGAACCAGTTTTTACAATGCCAGGATTACATAGACAAAATTTTTTTAGAGAATATAATTTTTATTAAAAAATTAAATTAGTTAAATAATTAACAAAAAAATTTATATATATTAATTAAATAATAAGTAGTAGGTATCTATAATAGATTTCCATGTTTAGAATAGAAATTTTTTTTATGTCTTTATATAAAAAATAAAATAAATAAAAGATTCTTTTATAAATATAAATATGAACTTAATTTTTTTTTGCACAGGTGAACACGATTTGATAAGATAATTCTTGGACCAAGTAAAAATAAATAATTTATATTGCGAATTTTTTGATATTTTTCGAGGTGACGTATCATAAACCAACGTTTTTATAACTTTTTTTCCAATTAAAATGTAAAGCACTTTTATTCCTGAAAATATTACAAAAAAAAATGTTGTCTGTCATATGAAGCTAGCTTATAATATTTGATCCAATCAATTTTGTTTTAGACCAGTTTTCTTGTGGTTGTTTTAAATTTGGATGAAGATGAATTATTTTCAATAAACTAATACTGTAAAATTTGTGGAAAATTTAGAATTGATATTGGACCTTTTATATTTAAGCAACAAGTGTAGCTAAGTCTTCTTAATTTGAAACTGAATAATCGGATACACCATATAGTGTATTATGTTATACATTTTATTGCGATGTAGGTACATTGAATAATGATAAGTTTGAAATGAAAAAAAATTGCTAGTGTTTCTGAATTGTTGAATTTTTGTACAAATTTCATTCGATATGCTCAGCTTTGAAAATACTTTTACTAAAATTCTAGGTGTTATCAATGAATTGAGCAAATCTAAAATGATTTTTTTCGGTTTTTAGAATTTGGAAATTTATTTAATACTTTGACACTATATTATTATGTTTCGAAGTGCATAAAATAAGTAATATTAAAACAAACATTTTCATTTTTTTACTGCGTTACATTTGTTTTTTTCATCTAATTTTGTGGAAGGATTTTCATCTAATTTTGTGGAAGATTTGTATCACTTAATTCCACTTCCACATACTTTTAATAATCTGTACAATATATCTATATGTATATAGAATCTATATATATAAAACCGAAGTTGTCTGTTTGTCTGTTTGTATGTTCCGAATAGGCTCCTAAACCGCTCAACCGATCGTTTTCAAACTTACACCATGTCTTTGTGTCAGGTCGGGGGTCGTTATAGGCTATTTTAAAATTTGATTGTCCTCCTACCCAGAGACCTCCCCCGGGGCCGGACTGCAAAAGTTCGTCCGATTTCATTCAAATTTGGTACGTAAAAAGAGGAAGTGATTACACAGAAATTCCGTAACAAAAAATTTGTTGACCTCCCACCCAGGGACCTCCTACCCAGGGACCTCCCCTCGGGACGGACTTTAAAAGTTCATCCGATTTCGTTCAAATTTGGTATGTAAAATGAGAAACTGATTACACACAAATTTCGTAACAAAAAATTTGTTGACCTCCTACACAGGGACCTTCCTGGGTGCGGACTTTAAGAGTTCGTCCGATTTCTTTAAAATTTGGTACTTAAGAAAAGGAAATAATTACACACAAATTTCGTAAGAAAAAATTTGTTGATCTCCCAGTCAGCGACCTCCCCCGGGGGCGGATTTTAAAAGTTCGTCCGATTTCATTCAAATTTGGTATGTAAAAAGAGGAACTGATTACACACAAATTTCTTAACAAAAAATTTATTGACCTCCTAGGGGAGGACTACAAAAGTTTGTCCGATTTCATTTAAATTTGGTACGTAAAAAAGATTAAACACACGAATTTCGTAATAAAAAATTTGGCTCCCTCTTTTTAGAGGGCCTCTTCGAATATATAGAAATCAATTTCTTTATTACTAAAAACTACAAAATATTAAAAACTAAACCACTCAACCGATCGTTTCGAAATTTACACCGTCTCTTTGTCTCGGAGTCGTTTTAGGCTATTTTGAAATTTGAAAATTCTTCCAATTTCATTCAAATTTGATTCATAAAAAGAGAAAATGGATAAAAACACAAATTTGGTTTGGTTTGGAAACCTGTTTAAGGGAAGGATATCATTCCATTTCATACAATTTAAGTGTTGAATAAGTAGAAATGATAAATATTAATTCTTCTTAGATATTTTCCCAAATTTATAAAATAACTAGCTCCTATAATTGTTCATCAATCTGACAACAAAAATTTCACTTAAAACGTGTGTTCCACAACAACGTGTGTGCGGGTACAGCTAGTTTATAAATAAAAATTAAATGCTGTTGCATTAAATGCATTAAAATTTCGGAAAATTAAGACAACAAATATTAGAAATCAAATTTCAAAATTTTTATTACGCTTTTGTTGCCAATAAAACACGACATTTTTTCATTATATCAGTAATTTCTAATCAAGACTTTTCGAAATTATAAAAAACTCTAATTTCCATCAAATTGCTTCAACTTCTAACTTTGAGTTAATTTTCCTTCAATCACATGCAAAATAGAAATAAAGTTATAAGAATAAAAATTTAGAAAAATGTTTTTTTTTAAAGATCTGAAAACTTGGAGTTTAAAATATTTCCCAAAAAAAAAGCTTTAATTTCTCATCAAGTAAATTTTTCTTTCCTCAATGACTTCTTGCTATATTGTGCAAATTCACTTTGACCTTATGTTCAATTTAAAAAATAATAATAAGAGATTTTTCACTTTTCTTCGAAGTGTATTAGGTTGTTCTACGAAGTATGATGTATCCCAGAAAAAAACATATTTTCCACCTTGGAAGAAATAAACTTATTAAAATAAAATATTATTAAAAATAATAAACAAATGAGGTTTTTCTTATTTTCCTTATTAATATATATATCATAATAAATTATTATATTCAAAAACAAAATAAAATGTTAGTGCTGTAAGAAAAGATAGTTTTCATATCTCATAAAAATAAACTCTGTAAATATATGACACTATGTAAATATATGACTAAAATAAAGTACAAATTAATTATTGAAAAATAATAATTCAAGAATCAAATTCCAAACTAAAATGTTAACACAGAATTAGAGCTTAAAAACTATTCTTAAGAAGATATTTTGCGAACATTTTTTGATATATAACACAAATTTATTGAAAAGTCAAATCAATGTAAAAAAAAACAATAAAGAGATAGAATTTTTGATTTGTTGAGCAACCGTTTACGAAAATATAACATAAAATAGTAACAAATAAGTGGATTTATTTTGGCCTTTTAAAGAAATTTAATGTTAAATTTTGACGAATAAGCCGCGCGTCCCAAGGTCTTCATTTCTGGACGAAATGTAATTTGGACCTTGACCTTATGTTCAATTTAAAAAATAAAACCCCTTAATCTTTAATTTATTTTTCACTTTCCTTCGAAATCTATTAGTACCATGTGGTGCTACTAAGTAAGATGTAACGCATAAAAACCGATATTTTCCACTTTGGAAGAAATGAACTCATTAAAATAAAATAATATTAATAATAATTCAGGAATTCAATTCCAAACTAACACGTTAACACATAATTGGCGCCTAAAAAATATTCTTAAAAAGATATTTTGCAAACATTTTGATGCAACAATTTCTAGATATTTATTGACAAGTCAAAGTAATTAAATAGGTAGAATTTTTGATTTGTTGGGCAACCTTTTACGAAAATATAATAGCAACAAATAAGTGGATTTATTTTGACCTTTTCAAGTAGTTTAATGCTAAATTTGGACTGGGCTTATTCGCGCTACGAAAAATATTTATTTAAAGGGTCCCAATTTCTGGCCGAAGCTAATTTGGGCCCTGCTGTGATGGGAAATAACATCTTTCAGTTCTTAATACATAGGGCGATATTTCATGACACTTTAAAGTGCTTTGAACATTCGTTCATTCTCAAGTCCTAAGTTTATTTAATGATTACATTTATTTTACCAATGAAGTAAATTTAAATAAGACAATTTAAATAAGGCATGTCAAAAATTATGTTTTTCTTTTTTGGATGATGTCCCATTTAAGCTTGAACATTTTCTTATTAAAAGAAAATGAAAAAAGGAAATTACTTTTAGTCGAGAGCTAGTTAAAAATAACCCTTCAAAAAATTCCCTTTTAGTTTTTAAAGACATTTAATTTTCTTAAGGTTTTAAGAAGTATTTACTTTTAAAAAATTAAGAACTTTTGGATGTGAAAAGAAAACTATTGATTTGAACTTCGCTCGTTTAATAAAAAGAAAGGAAGATCTGAACCAAAATAAGACACTATAACTACCTAAATGATTCATCTACTAAATTATTAAATTATTGTAGTTTTATCAAAATAGGTAAACAGGATCGTTGTTTTAATATTCATATTATTTTTTTTCAAATAATAATTTCGATATTAAAATCGTAACCCAATTTGTTAATCGCCAACTAATGAATATTATTGAGGTAAAAAGTTCGCATAAATTGCATTAAAATATATCATTGTGTTTGAATTATAAAAATATATATTGTGAAATGTAAAATTTTTACTTAAAAAAAAAAAAAAATTAATAATGTTCTGCTGATTTGACCAATTAAAATTTTATGTTATATTTATTAGTTGTTGTTTTAAAGAAATGTGGAAAAAAAAATGCGTTTAAAGTTTCACTATAAATAATTATTGTAAATTAATAATTGTATTCAGTTTTGATTTGATAATTAACAGAATACATCTTCCATAATGAAATTATTCGTTGCCGTAGTATTGTTAGCTGTTTGCGCTTGCCAAGCATTCGCTGATATGGAAGCCCAACCACAACAAGAGGCTTATGCTGATGATGCAGCCAGAGAAAAAAAATCATACAATTCATACGCTGCTCCTTCATACTCAGCTCCTTCTTACGGCCATGGTAGTTCATATGGTGGTGCATCTCATGGATACGGACACGGACACGGACACAGCCAATCTTATGGACACTCTCCATCATACGGACACGAATCTTATGGACACTCATCATACGGACATTCAGCTCCATCATACGGACACGAATCTTACGGACACTCAGCTCCATCATACGGACACTCATCATACGGACATGCAACTCCATCATACGGACATGCCAGTCACGGATATTCAGCTCCTTCCTATGGTCATGGATATTTAGGTGCTGCCAACCCACTTGCCGG
This sequence comes from Hybos culiciformis, assembly GCA_964007475.1. Lineage (NCBI taxonomy): Eukaryota > Metazoa > Arthropoda > Insecta > Diptera > Hybotidae > Hybos > Hybos culiciformis. Next base: position 92,131,754 of record OZ023273.1, on the reverse strand, counting down.
AGCTAATGACGGTAAACCAGAGAAAAAAGACAACAAAGACAAAGCTGTTGCCGCCTCCGAAGTAGAAGCTGTCTATGCCGCAATCCCAGAAGAATCCGAAATTGAATTATACCGTGAAAAGAAATCAACTTATGGATATGAATCTCCAGCTCCAGCCATGAAACCAGGATATGCAACCACCCACACATATCAATCATATGCTCCAACTGTTCCATGCGCCAAGAATGTTTTAGTCAGCTGCTCTCCATCAGTTGCTCCAGTTCCATGTGCCGCCCCTCATTATGGAAAAGGTTATTAAGCATTTTAAAATCTAACCCTGCAGAAAATTTTGAATAATATAATATCGTTAAAGTTTTGTATTTTTGTATATGAAAAAAATTTTAGAGGAAAATTATAATGTTTTAAACTAAATTTTTATTGTTTTTTTAATTTTTATAATATAAAATGATTAAAGGACACATTTCTTAACCCTAAACGAATTCAAAAAAAAAAATCATCTCAATCTGGTTATCTTTCTTGTTATAAAATCAAATATGAACCAAACATATTATAACTCAAACATCAAACAAATCTGAAATCTTGTATGGAGAAATCTTCATTTTAAATATTTGCATTTGAATAGTTAATACAAAGATTTTAAAATAGTGTAATATAACTTCGACTTAAATATTATTACAAGCTTGAAAAAATCCATTAGATCTGAAATTGCATAAGATATTAAGAATTTTTATGGTCTTTTATTTGTCTTAAATTTTTAAAGTTTCGAGGTTTGAGGAAGTTTTAAACTTTTGATTTAAATTTTAGTAAAGTTTTTTTTATATTTATTATTTTGCACACTTTATTTTTTTGGCTCTCAACTTCATCTTTATATGTAGGGATTTTCCTTCAAATTTCTGTGGCCCAGCATCACATTTATAATAACGTCTATTATTGAGTCATAATGTTTTTGATGTAATGCATTAAAAAACGGATTTTAGAATTCAAGACGTCCGATTGCAAAACGAGCCTTATTTATTATTGAGATAATATGAAAATTTCGCTTTCTAATCATTTGTCAGAAGCAATATTTTTATAGTACATGTTTACAAAGGGCGGTTTGAACATGTATGAAAACGGTCCAACAGGATGAAGTCACGGGTTTCAGGCCAAAAAAGAAAATGTTTTTTAAGGTTTTCACAAAAGAATACTCACAGAATTGTAATATAAATTTATAGCTTATTTTTCCCCCAGTATTTTTGTTTTCGATATTTGTTGTTGTGATCTTTTAATTTTAAATTACAAAAATTGATGGAAATTCTTATATTTTGGTTTTAAAGTATAGGTTTGAAATTGAAATTTTAAAGTTTTTCCGAAAATACTGATCCTAAACATTTTTGAAAAAAATTGTTTAAAATATATAATTTTTGTTTTGTAAACGAAAGAATAAAGTAGTTTAAACGTCATAATAAATTATATTCATTTTCAAAAAGACCCCATTAAAAAATTCTAAAAAATTTTGACTAAAAAGAAATCGTTATAAAGAAAAAAAAAATTAATCTCAATTTTTAGTCCGTTTTCCATCAACAATAAATACATGGACCATGTTTTCATTAAATGTTCGTCCATTCATCCATCCACCACTAAAATATTTATAACTTTTGAACCATCCAAGCGATTTCCATTATTTAAAAGCCAAAACACGCGTAATCTCATTCACTTTCTATTATCTTAGATTGAGTTGGAGGATCTAAACCAGCCAAGGAAGAGTATACCAGGTGCGCAAGTTTAAAATGTCGTTTTCCTGTCAACAGATGGCGCATAAAATCTATTTAAGTATATTTCGAACCTAAAGCGCTGTTTTGTTGGTTAGACCGCCCTCTTCAAAACGTCATATTTGTTTACTTGGTTTCGAGCTAGCAACATACTTTTATTTCGTGTTAAACATGTTGAATTTCGAGCCAAATAAAGAGCATTTGCGGCATGTGTTGATTTTCTTGTTCAATCAAAAGAAAAAGGCATTGGAAAGTCATCGAATTCTTGTTCAGACTTATGGCGATCTTGCTCCAACCGTCAAAACTTGTACATTAATTGGAAAACGGCCAGAATGGGCTCGAAGACACGGCAAACTCATTCTGCAGCATGACAACGCTCCTGCACATTCAGCCAAATGGTCAAAGAAACAATTTCTACGCTTGGTTGGGATCTCCTACTACACCCGCCATATTCACCAGACTTGGCGCCTTCTGATTATCACCTCTTTTCATCAATGGGACACGGACTGGCTGAGCACCACTTCCAAACTTTCGAGGATGTACGAAAATGACTCGATGAATGGATGTCAATGAAAGGTGAAGATTTCTTTTGGCGTGGTATCCATCAATTGCCCAAGAGATGGACAAAATGTGTTGAAAGCGAGGTGTCGATAATTTTTGATGAAAAAAACGACATTTTAAACTTGCACACCTGGGAAATAATTTTGATATAAAATTTTTTTTAAATTTTGAATTTCATTAAAGTTAAATGAATTCTGTTAAAAATAAGTATCTGGGTAGATATATGTCAATTAGAGGTACTTAGAAAATGGTTAGAGTAGAGTCCAAGGATTCCGACTATATAGTCTGGATTTCGATGAAAATTTTTATATTTGTACATATATGGTTTAAATGAATTTTGACCAAAAATTAGTAAATTAGATGGATAGATGTCGATTAGAGGAATTAAAATAAAAATAAGTAAAAAACGGGTTTTTAAAAAAACTGAGGCCAGGCCGCATGAAAAAGTAGAAAATAACTTTTTTTTGACACACAGAGGTGGACTCAGATTTTTTGATTGAGACGTAAGTGATTTCATTCATGAAGAGAAAGAATATTCCAGAGAAATGTACCAATCAAAAAATGTGAGTCCACCTCTGTGTGTGAAGAATAAGTTGTTTTCTACTTTTTCATGCGGCCTCGCCTCAGTTTTTTTGAAAACTCGTTTTTTACTTATTTTTATTTTCTGCTTTTTTCACGTTAACTAAATTGTTATTATATGTGCAGCATGGAGATGTTTTAAAACAATTTTATGACTAATCATATGTATGGAATTTCCATGGAATTTTCCACAAAAGCAACTTCATGCATCTCATTTCGCTCTACAAATTTGTCTCAGGTTGCAAAACGCTCAAACGCTTCCTTGGTCGGAAAAACTCCAGAAAAGCGTTTTACATGAATTTTCATCGATTTTTTTCTGCAAGTTTTCACCATTGTCGGAGAGAAAGTAATGATGCCAGTTGATCCTGCATAATTTAGAAAACTTTTTTACCGGAAAATTTTCCGGAAAAGTCAGAAAATTCCGGAAAAGTCAGAAAACTTTGCATTTTTCCTGAAACGGATTTATCACTAATCAAATTTGTACCAAATTTTCAAATGATTTTTCCCGATTTTCCGGGTTTTCCATGGAAATATTCGGTTCAAATTTTAATAGATTCAATTGTCACGCGACATGAACCTTAGTGCCAAATTTCAGATCGCTGTGATGACGAAAAGTGGGTCTACGAGTGTCGAAAATAGTAAAGAAATATATAAACAGACAAATTCGTGTACGAGTTAATAATGGTGACATGAAATAACGCCCAAGGTATTAACGCCCAAAAGGCGTTTTTCCCTCCGTAGTAGGAAATAATAAAAAAATGCGTTTGGGCTTTATTTCTCACAGTGATGGGTAATAACGCCCACGGGCGTTAATTCCTTTTTGCATTTTTTGTTTGTTAGAAGTGAAATAACACCCAAAGCCGCCAATCCCACTGACCAACCGCCCGCCCGCCGCCCTGCTGACCCCCCCCTCGTGTGCTTATCACACAACATTTTTTATCGAAGTCTTATTTCATTTTTCAAAATTTTCGAGTTTCTGTGTTTCGCGGTTATAACAAAAATTTTTGTTATAACCGCGAAACGAAATTTTTTCAATTTTTTTGCCATATTGCCTCAAAAAATGATTAGAGCCCAAGGACTCGGATCACGGTTTCGGTTTTGAAGAAAATTTTTATATTTGTACATATGATTAAACTGCTTGAATTTGAAATTTATCTTAAAAATAAAATGACCTCAATTTAGCTAGTCGCGTCACCTCACATTAATTTTTTTTCTGTCACCTCACATTTTAGAAATAAGCTTATTTTACTAGTCACAAATACGACGAGAAACTTGGTGAAACTTAACTGCGCAAACATCTTAATTCACACACAAATATCTTGCTCTCACCTTTTATTTTTGTCAAAAAAAGTAAATAAATAAAAAATATAAAAAAAAAAGAATTCAAAAAAAAAAATTAAAAATGAGTTTGGCTTTATTATATTTTGATTCCTCCGAAAGTGAAGAAGAAAATAATTGCATCATTCGAAGGAGATTAAGAAAAATTCGAGACAGGTCAAATCCATTTGATCTTCCAGAAAATATGTAAGTGCCTGCCTTTCTATATCTACCTACCCATATGTAATATAAAATTTTTGCGTTTCAGATTTATAAAAATTTTTAGGTTGAATAAAAGTGCATTTACGATGATTCTAGAAAAAATTGAAAAGAAATTCGAATTGCAACAACGGTCAGACTCAATTGGTGTAGTGGATGGGTCGCACGTTAAAATTATTCCACCAAAAAAAGAAATTCGCCACCTTTACTACAACAGAAAAGGTTTCTACAGTTTAAATGTTATGCTGGTAAGTTAAAAATACAAAATTTTAAATTAGGTTTTCTTATGTTTTAATTTTTTTTATTTTTTAGGTAAGTGACAGTGAAAGAAGAATTTTATATGTTGACGCCAATAATCCCGGATCATACCACGACTCTCTAATTTGGAATTCCAGCTACTTAGATACATATTTATCTAATAAGAATCAAACGGGAACAAATAGTTGGATATTAGATAAAAATTATTTAAAATAAATTCAGTATTTTATTTACAGAACAGTCAAGATGTTGATTTATTGACACATTTTAGGCGATGCAGGTTATCCACTAAAACCGTATTTGATTACGCCTTATAGGATGATGGCAAGAGATGTGGATTCGGAATTCCGAGGGAAACATATCTTCAATTTAAAACACGCGCAAACTAGGGGTATCATAGAAAAATTTAATGGCATCTTGAAAAATAGATTTCGAGCTTTACTTGGTGCGAGACAACTTCATTACACCCCAAGGAAAGCTATTCAAATTATAAATGCGTGCTGTAGTCTACACAACATTTGTCTCGATTATAATATACAATTCGAAGAAGAAATAGATAGTGAAGAAATAGACGCTGAAGATGAATTTTATGGTGGACCAGAGAATGAAGAAAATCAGAACCTTGAAGGAGAAATGATCAGAAATCAAATAATGAATTCTTTTTTATAGTTTTATGTTTCTTAAAAAAAAAAATTAAATAAAAAAAATACATTTTCATCTATAATTTAAAATAAAATGAAGAGTTTTAGTTGAAAAGACAATTTTGAAGCATTTAAATAGTTGACTATTTTTAAATGACTGGATATTCGGAATTAATCTAGGGAATTTAACCATCATAATTTAATTAACATGTGAATTTTGTACCATTATGCAATTATGTTTAAGAAATCTGAAAAATATAAGTTTATAGCTGTAATTGGTAATTTATAAAAATTTTCTTTTATTTCAGTTAAAAATTTATCACAATTTAATTTTGAACATATTTTGTATCACAAGTAATTTAAAGTTATAATTAAAACTAAGAAATTTTTTAATAGTCAATTAATTACGAATCTCTTTTAGCTCCAATATTTCTTTTTTATACTTTAACATTTAATTTTTATTTTGTCATTTCTAAATTTTTGTTTGCGCTCTAACTCTTTTTTATAACATTTTAGTTTTTCCTCCTTAATATAAAAGTTTTTGCGTGCATATCTTGCAACTTCTGATAAATTATTCTTCATCACTCCCAAATTTTCAGCTGCAGATGTTGTATTTTCAACAATTTTTTCCAACATTTTATTTTGAGCTTCAATAATTTTTAATATTTCTTTTTTATTAGTTTCTTTGATATTTTTGGACACTCTAGTGTTGTTGTTATTTTCATCTAAAAATTAAAAAAAAAAGAGAATATAAATATATTTAATAAGAAAATTTAAAGTAATATAATAAACCTTGAGCTTACCTTGTAATGGTTCAGATATTTCAGCTTCAGTCATTTCTTCGTTTAGTAATTCTACAGTACGAACAGGAGCTACTGATGGCATTTTCAAACCAAACTCCTTTCCACCAGTGCTGAATGGTTTGTCGTACTGTAGAATATTTACTACCGAGTCTTCTAACGGTGTCGTGTTTACTAATGTACACGGTCCACCTCCGGTAGCGACCAATTCTTTTTTGTTGTGTGCCACTTTTTTTTTTATTTTCAATTTATAATCCCGCCAAACCTGCAAAAACTAGTTTTACTTTTACAATCAACTAAATTTATCCTTTTACCTTCTCCCAGCCTTTGACGTCTCTTGTTGGAGGACCCAAACTATTTAATTCTGTGTGTTCCATGAAAAGCACCATCCTCTCAAACTGCTTTCTGGTAGTTATTTTTTGCTTTCTATTTTTTAAATTAAATATTTTTTAATTTTTCTTAAATAAATATTTATTTTTTTTATATAAATTTAATAGAATTTTTTTAAATAATACTCACTTAACAGTCTTCTCAGCCATAATTTTAAAATTTTTTAGAATTTTTTTATATTTTGCTCACTTTTCTTATTTTTTAATTTTTTATACTAGTCACCTATTAAATTGCAGGTGACAGAAATATCATTTTTTGTGAAAGAAAATGCGCAAGTGACTATCAAAATATGGTAGTTCTCACTTTAAGTGACAAATTTGGCGCTTTTGTGACTAGCTAAATACCGATTTTACTGTCGCGCTGGTGACGCGACTAGCTAAATTGAGGTCAATATCTTAAATGAAAACAGGCCCTTTACTTCATTTACCTATGTTCTACATTTTTTTAGTTTTTGGGTTCACATATGTAGGTATTTTAAATTTTTTACCATTATTTTCAGAAATATGTCTTCAGACTCTTTATTTAGAAAAAAATTTAAGGAAATAATATCGAAGAAGGAAAATATTGAAAAATGAAGAAGTTATATGTATGATACAATGACTAATAGTTTTTTTTTAAATAGTGACTCTATAGTTTGTTACGAAATAAAATAAAAAAATAGTACAGAACCTATTGATGAGCTTATGTGAACACTAATTTCTGAATATCTGTAAAATAAGCCGCTTTTACGCATGCCATTGCTGGATGCCTTTTTTACTCCTTATTCAAGAAAAACCAAATAAAAATATATGAACTGTTATTTTTGAAAGTGGTATAAGTCCATTTTTTCATGTATATGAACTGTTATTTTTGAAAGTGGTATAAGTCCATTTTTTCATGTATCATTTTTTCATGTAAATATGGAGAGAAGGTGGCTATATCTTACAAAAATTACCATTAACTCATTTTTTTAAAAAGTGGACTTATACACCACTTTCAAAAAAAACAGCTCATATGTCACCTCTTTTTAATTCGTATGTAAAGGGATCATAGAAGACCCAAAAGACTTAAAACATCGAAAAAACGTCGAAATGTTTACACTTTTTTTATTAAATTGTACATAAATTATGGAAAATAGTCTTAGTAAAAATATTTCAAAATAATGAATTGGTAAAAGGAAGCCTCAATCATTTCAAAACATTTTTATTTTGCTCAATGCGGGAAATTATAAAAAAGAAATTTTTATTTTCGCTGAATTTATTTTGAATTCTAACTTTTCTATTAATTGAATATTAGAAAAATAATATATTTACTACCTCGCTTCGGATGCAGGCTTTGCTAATTTTTTTTCTTATTTTTGAAATTTTAAATAAAAATTTTCCTATAAGTTTAACTAAGTGTATTCAGTTGAAAGATCACAACAACAGTTTTCGATTCAAAATGGAATTAAGTGTTTTTGTTTTTTTATGATAAGGAAGTTATTTTTTCTTTTAGATTCTGTTAATTTTTACGGATAAGACTCTTGGATTGAGAAGTTATCGTTATAATCTTTTTTAAACTGAAATTCTTGTATGACAACCTCAAAAAATAATTGTAAGTGAATATTTTCCAAAAATTTAATATCTTTTTTATTAACAGCTTTTTGGATATTCCTAAAACACAAAGAAATTTACAACATTTTTTTTACTTGCAATGATTGAAGTAAACAAATAGTTATTTTCTTTGTTAGTTTTAATTCTTTATTTGAAATATTTGGAAATGCGTTAAATTTTCTTAACCTTAAAATACTTAAAAACGTTTTCTAAATTTGTATATATATTATCATTTTCTTATATTTTTGGGGAACCAACATAATTTCCGGATGCGGCAGCGCAAGGACATGCTGGTTTTGAATATCCTGGAGCAGCACAAGGTACTGGTGCTACTGATGGTGAACAGCTGACTAAAACATTCTTAGCGCATGGAACAGTTGGTGCATATGATTGATATGTGTGGGTGGTTGCATATCCTGGTTTCATAGCTGGAGCTGGAGATTCGTATGATGGAGCTGAATAAGTTGAGGCTGAAGTTTCATAATCAATTTCAAAAGGTGCTGGATATGATGGTGCTGCATATGATGGAGCTGAATAAGTTGAGGCTGAAGTTTCGTAATCAAATTCAAAAGGTGCTGGATATGATGGTGCTGCATATGATGGAGCTGAATAAGTTGAGGCTGAAGTTTCGTAATCAAATTCAAAAGGTTCTACTTGTTGTTTAAATGTTGTATCATAATCCATTGAATCAACAAGAGCATGCTTTCTCAATCTAACCAATTCTTGAACTTCGTACGATTTATCATAATCAAACGGACTTGGCATAATAGCTGGTGCTACATATGTACTAGCAGCTGGGATAATGTTTGGATAATTTGGTGCACTAGCAAATGATTTTTTTTCTCTGAAAAAATTCGTTTCAGTTGGTACTACACTTGGGAATGTTAGTTTTTCCAAATAATTGACATAATCTTCATTTTCAGCTAAGGCCAAAGCGATTACAGCAAAAAACAATGCAAATAATTTCATTATGTAAAAATATATTTTTTTAAGCCTAATATTTGGTTTAAATAAACGAAAATCTCAAACTAAACCGAATCATACGTAGAAATTTTAATTTATACTTTTAATTAAATTTTCTTTACGTAAAAAAAAAAAAATTAAATTTTACACTTTTTGCACAATATTGCTAAAAATGCAGAATTAATCAATAATTTAATTTATTCAAAGAACACTTGCATGCAATAGTTTTCAACGTTATACACAATTTTTTTTAAAAAAATATCAAAAATAATTTTTTTAAACATTAATATCTGAAATTATTGATATTTTAAATTAAATTAAATTTTCATGACTAATTAACTACACTATGTCAAAATTGAAAAATCTCACTCAAAGGTTTATATATAAACCATTTTATTTGAGAAATAATTTATTTGAAATTATGGACTGCTATATCTTGTTAAATAATGCTACTTAGTGACCTGGTTTCGGTCACATCAACGCAACCATTGGTTTTCATAAGAGTCCTGGCATAACAGTTCATATATATTAACTGTTAAGTATGCAGAAGTTAGCTTATTACACTTGTATTATTTAATAATAAGATGCAAGAATATAATAAGAGAATTTAATGGTAATTTTTTTTAAACATATATGTATACTATACTATTTGATTAAATTTTATTGTTATAATATTTTTTTAAAGATTTATTTTCAATTCAAAAGAAATATGGAAATAAATCTTGCTTAATTTTATGAAATTTAATTTATATTAAAGTTAAAATCTGTTACACATTAAGTAGTGTGCTGTTAATGGGGCAATTAGTTTGAGTTTATTATTGCTTAATCAACAATTGAATAATTTGACACCGGAATATTTATAATATACCCATAAAAAATAAATGTGTGTTCACTGTTAAAAAATTAAGTACAAATAATAAAATAATGAACTCGAGTAATTGGAACCGATAAGACAAAAGAAAAATTTGAGATATTTAATGCAATAAGCCATAAGTTTCGTCAATTGGAGTTGTCTCTGGTAGCAAAAAAATTTGGACACAATACAGAGATACATGTTTAAATTTTGTATTTATGTGTGCAATTGTAAATATTAAATGGAATAATTTAATTGAAATCAAAGAATAAGACCAAAAACACCATTAAGAAAATATAAATTTAAAGACAGCTAATGACCAATTTCAAGATCAGTGTAAGTATAAACTTTGCCCTTTTTTTTCAATTTAATAAAGTAGAAATCATTAACATATCCAAATACAGACGAACCTGAGAAAATGAAAGTTTTAACGCAGCTTATACTATGAATTTCAGAACATTCTTTAAGTGCTCAAGAGACGATTGAAGCGTTTTGAATAAAAAATTGCATTAACGTGATTTTTTTTATGTTTGGCATGCAAGTAGATTGTTGTTGCGCTATTAAAACATTTTTTTTTTGTGAATGTTGCTAATCCTAAATTTGTTTTCCTGTTTTGAGTGAAAATTTGACTGTTTTTAATTCTAGACATTTTTAATAGTTTGCAAAAATAAATTACCTTGGAAAATAAATTGGCATTATCAATCCTCACATTTTTGAACAAAAAAAAAAAATTATAAATCAAAATAAATTAATTCAAAAAATTAATACACTTATTAATTTTGGAAAAAAAAATCACGAACTAACAATTTTTGAAATGAAATAAAAAGTTTATTTGATAAATATTCAGTTGTTATTGAACATTCAAAATTGTCCTGTCATGTGAGACTTTTTTGTAAACAATTTTTCCTGATTTTCAGAAGGGGTCCTTATAAAAGTTTACATGAAACTATGAAAGTTTCTGAAAACCTTTCGTACTGAAAGATCGACTTAAATAAATATAAAAAAGAATTAAAAATTAAAAATAAAACATTTTCTTGATAAAAACATTAATTTCAAAAAACATAAAACATAACATCTATTAATTTAAAGGGTTCAGTTTCTCATAAAATAGTCTTCTAGGTTTGTTAAATATATGTTAAATATCTAGGCAAATCAGCCAAAATTTCAGGGATCGCGCCAAGCAACAACCGAAAATGTTTAAGTGGATTTTTTTTATTTCCAATTATATTATGGGTTGATATCATCTCATCCGATTATTGGTTCCATATAAAGTAGCACTCAAATTTGTATCGCAATCCAGGACTCGCAATTATTTCTATACATTATTTCTATAAAAGATAATTAATTTATTTGCTATGTTCTTTTTTTTTTTAAACCCTAAGTTTAAGGACTTAAATAATTTTTTTTTTCCGATGGAGAGTTTTTTAATGGTTTGAGATTGAATTTTGGATTTGAAATTCTAGAAATTCCAATTGAAAATATACTTCCCTGACAATGTCCCAAATCAAATTTAAATAAATGAAAATTAAATTTTTTTTTCTTAAACTTTTAATTTTTACTAATTTTTATATGGAAAAATTCAAATTTGATAGGTAGGTACTTACTAAACCTTATTTTCAATAGCATTATTGCCTTTTTTAACGTGCCTTTCTTATATGTTTAATGTTATATGTGTATACAGTACATCTTTATTTATATTTGTATTTGTATTTGTATATTCAATTTTAAAATGTACACTTTTCTAGATGGAGAAAAGGAGAACTGTAATGTTTGCCCAAAGATATTTTGCTAAATGCAGTTTCATTGAAAATAAATAATATACAAAGCAGAATGTGTGCAAAAAATTTTCTTTAAGCAGTCCAATGCCTTTTTTAATCATTCTTATATTGGAGATACAAAAGTATATTTCCATTTGCAATGATTTCTTAGATGTTCTTGAAAATATACCATCAAAAATTACAAATGCTTTTTAGCTGTGCTGAACTATTTGGATAAAAGATGATACATGTATGTTCAATCAGATTTTGAAAAAGCTAAACGAAGGTAATGAATATTGGTAAAAATCTTCCTGAAATATTGAAGAAAATGATACTTTCAAATAATTCTACTTGAAATTTTATTCGAAATGTGTACCAGAAAAAAAATTAGCTAGTTAAGTGGTCAAAAAAATTTATCATTATTTAAATATTTTTAAAAGAGAGTTAAAAACTGGACAACGAATTAATAAGATAATAAGTGAAATCCCGTCGGTTTTTTTAAATTAATTGATAAGCTTCAAAAAAAAATTTTAATGAGTAATAATGTTAATAATTTCTTTGATGAAAAGAAATGAAAAATTTAGACCAGACTTAATAAATAAATTTGTGTCTAAATATATGAATGTGAAATGTCGGGATAGATAAAATGTCTACGCGTGTTTGGTTTACTGAAAAATTACATAAAGTCGGTCGGCGACGCAAACCTCGTTAGTATTCTTATAATTATAATTAGCATAAAATTGTTTAAGATTGGCCAATTTCGAAGAGATATGAATTGAATAAAATCTGTAGCTTCTTACGAGGATTAGTACATTATCTTAGTTTCAAAAATGTACAAGGTTTGGCCACAAAAGCTTCCCACCTAAATTTTCAAGTTTTTTTCTTCGACAATAAAAGTGCGTAAAAATATTTAGAGAGTTTTTATTAATTTAGATCGACGCAGATCAACAAAAAGGACAGCAAAATGTAAAAAAACATGTTTTGTAAAAAATTAAACTTACGAGGTTTGTGTCGCCGACCAACGATATTACATTTGGTGAAATATCATTTTTTTAAAGAATTTCTGCGAAATAGATGGGATACAGAAAGGTGTTAGATTAAATTAATGCTATATTCTACCATTGACTTCTCTATATAAAGACTACACATAGAAATTTTTATCTGTCAAATGGTTCGACCAAAATAAATATACACTGTAGGAAAAAAACTTATTACATTTAAAAAAAAAAATTAAAATAATTAGAAATTTTATAATATGAAGAATATAAATATTTTTAAATATTTGAATCTAAATATTTTTTAAAATGTACGAAGGTAAACTTATTTAACTTAAAGCATCAGCGAAGATTGGCGGCTTTGTTATCTCAATAGTGAAAGTTCGACATACCTAAGTATCAAAATAATAATAAAAAAGTTAAAAACGTTCAAAATAAGCAATTATGAATAAAACAACATATAAACAATGAAAATAAAATATTTATTCAAATTTACAAATTAATCAAAATTTTTTTTTAATTAATTAAAATTATTACTAATATCAGAAATATATTAAAAATAGAAAAATAGCTAAAACAATAAAAATAAAATGTTAAGCGTAAATGTGAAAAATACATATTTTCACTTAGAAAGACTTATTATTATACCGCGAGCATTAATTTCAACAGGGTTTTGTTTGTACTGTTCTGAATTAGAATGAATCTCTTCTTAATTTTTTTTTTCATTCAATCTTTTTTTTTTCGACTGCACGCTTTTTTTTTTGCAGTCACTGTAAAAAAAAAAGAATTTGAACAGGGGTTCCCCTATTAAATGGGTTTAAACACTCTTCTTTTGTATTGCCAAAAATATTACGAATTTTTAGCATATTCCGTAATATTTTTGGCAATTTTTTTTTATTGAAAAATTATAAAATTTATTAATAAAAATTTATACTTACATGTCAAATTGAAATTCCTTCTTTTTCTTATAAAAAAAAAAATGATTTTTAAAAATAAAAATAAATTTTTCATACAAAAATTTGATTTTTGTATGAAAAGCTTATTCGACCTTAATACATAGACAAATTTGATGTTTCGTCTTTTATATAGAGAAGTCAGTGATTCTGCTCGAGAACGAAAAAAAACTAAGTATTAGGGCTGAAATTAGAGCTTCGGGAGCTTCGGAGATTGTAGAATATTTGACAATTTTAATAAGAATATACGTTTAGCAAAAAGAATTGGTAAGAACTGGTATGTCTTTCAATTTTATCAATTACATTTTAATATCTTGTAAGGAATTAGGAATGGAAGTAGAACTTCCGAAGTTCAGGAATCTTTATGCAGTAGAAATATTTGACAATAAGATTCTAAAGCGAAATTAGACAACAACTGCACCTACTAAAATTTTATTTAAATTGTGTCAATTCACGTAGAACTAATTGCTTTACTTTTCTGACGTTTTTGTATGGCTTTTTTCTTTGAGAACATTCAAAGTCTTATGCAGTGACTACAGAAGTGCTTTGTCTTCGATATGTATTTTATTGGATTCATTTTTTGAAGTTATTATATTTATAATTAATTACTGACTGTTTTAGAATGAAAGCCCATTAGTTCAAGGATCAAAAAAGTTCATTTTGAATTTAAAAGAAATGAAAGTTTTTTAAATATCTATTTTTAGTGAACAACATATTTTAGTGCAAAAAATAATTATTTCAATCTTTATAACATTTGAATGTAGATAACCTATGCGTTAATAAATTATCTTTCATGGAAATTGAAATTCAAGTGGTAAAATTGTAATTTATTTTCTGTAGGTGTGTGCATATTTTTTTTTTAATTACTGAGTAGAACCACTTCAGTAAAAGAACATACTTAATCTCTACTTGAAATTTCTAACTTTGAAAACATTAAAAAAAATTTCTGTTATGTATACTGAATAGTGAAATAAAGTTCATGGATTATGTTTACTTTAAAAATAATATTTATAGAGTGCATAGACGTTAATTCTTCTTAAATTGGAAAACTTCACAAAAAAAAATTCAATAGACTTTACGTCTTTAAAAAAAAATAAACAAATTGAAATTTCTGAAGATAAAAATCACGAAATTTCTGGAAAGAAAAATCATTCTGGAAAAGATAAATAATTAATAATGAAAAATAATTTATGTGACCACCAACTAACATATTTAGTATACAATCGCGATAAAAGAATTGAAATAATATGCCAATTTTCGAATCCTGCGAAAATAGTTTTAAAGCAGATTTCATACACAATTTCATTTTCTTTTTTTTATTATTACGAATCGTCCGCAAAATTCTGAGAAAATTTTACAAAATTTAAACGATTAAATTAACAATAAAATCTAATAAAAACTCATTTTTTGTCCATTACGTCTTAGCTATTAATATTTCGTTTAGCTTCGGTTGATCAATAATGTCAATAGGCCTCATAATAATTCCGTAGGCCTTTCATTTTTACTAATAATTCAATATAAGTTAAAATATTCAACGATAAGTTAAAATATTAAAGACGATAAGAAAAAATATTTTTTGAAAAGCTTGATTCAAACATATAAATAAGACGCGTGTATATAGTAAATTAAAAAATTCAGTTCACTTCAACATTACATACATGAATCAAATATAGAAAGCAAATATTGAAAGCAAAGTTTTTCATTTTTATGTAAAGATAAATTCATTTGTTGAATAATTTTTTTATACACATTTTTTTTTATCATTTTATGGTCTAATTTCCTTTTTCCATTTTTTTTTTAAGAATTCTTTTATCCCTACTATAAAGCTCACGATTTCTCGATAAATTGATATCTCCTTAAAATGAAAATAAAATCTTTCTTCATATAAAATGCTTTTATTTAATATTTTATTATAATTTTCTTTCCAAGCAGATAAAATTTTATTATTAATGATGTATAGAGGTACCTAAATATAAAATATTGTATTATATTTTTTAAGTATAACAAAAAAAAAACAAATACATAAAAACAACGTTTCTTATACATTTAAAATTTATTCAAAACACATTACGATTGCATATTGAATTTAAAAAATAAAAAAAAAACTTGTTGCATTGATCAACAAATAATTCAAAAAACGAAACCTTTTAAATTTAATTGTATATAGAAAGACAGAGGAAAACTTGGCATTAATTTTACTCTCTGAATTAAATACCAAAAAATATAATATTATATATTTTTATTAACTATTTAATATAAGTAACGCATTTAAAAATAAAATTATTAGACTACTGCAATAAAAGGAATAAAAGTATTTTCATATAAAATTCATGAACACGTGAAGTGATAGTTGTTCCATAGTACTATTCTTCATTTGCATACAACTATTACTTGCACTTCATAGTGAATTCAGGAATGTGCATAACTATAAATCGACGAATTTAATAATACAGTAATAAAATTTATAACATAGTTATTATCAACTGGTGTTCTCTGTCGATTTAATAAATGCAGTAATATCTAGAAAATTATTAATTATGTTGTAGCATAGATTAAGAATACACAAAGATTCATAGCTTCATAAAACATTTTTTTCAGCATTTTTGGTATTTTTATGTGAATGTGTTAGTAAAACTAAATAAAAATCTTTCCATATATTGATAATTATCACGTATTTTATTTTGTTTTACTAACACATTCACATAAAAATACTAAAAAATAATGTTGCATGAAGCTAACAATCTATGTGTATTCTTAATCTATGGTTGGAGCGAAATACTGTTTATATGTAAATTAATAGATACAATAATTCGGATGTTATATATGTGCTCGACATTTTTCGCAAACATTTAGCATTGACGTTATTGGACACATTCGTATGTATACGAACAACAGGGTTAGGGAAATTAGTAAACGCGCGTGTGGACTCAGTTTCACAAAATATAGACTTTATTTGAAC
This sequence comes from Hybos culiciformis, assembly GCA_964007475.1. Lineage (NCBI taxonomy): Eukaryota > Metazoa > Arthropoda > Insecta > Diptera > Hybotidae > Hybos > Hybos culiciformis. The sequence goes on along the minus strand of OZ023273.1, from coordinate 92,115,187 downwards.
ACGTTTAGTTTAGGTTATTCAATTTTTTTTACTTTGCAACGATAAAAGTAATCTCTTTGTGATTTTGAAGTGGTAGCAAAGAATATAATTTGAAAAAAAAAACAAAAACGTAAGTCAATGGTTCCAGAAATATTGATATTGATATTTTGCAGTGGATTTCGTTTCGTGAAGTAAGGACGTAAGGAAGCTTCTGAGGTAAGTAATCGTTTCTTAGTTCATCTTTCATCATGTGAGCAAACTTTGGTTGTGTTTTCTAACTATTTGATCTGGTTCACCAACTGGAGAACAAATGTGAACATCGTCAGAATGAAAAATAAAATTAAATATTGAACATATTAATGTATAAAATAACATAATGAACTTTATTTTTTAACGTTTTGCTGAACTCCAAAAAGTTGTTTAAAATTTATAATATTTAAAAAATTATATTTGACACTAAAAATTTCGATCAAATTTAAATTCAACCTACAATTTTCCTGATAATATTAAAAAAGATAAGTATTATTTTTTTTGAAAAAGAAAAAAAAATATTGTTGCTAATGGCGCCAATTTTTCTTTTTCTTTTAGGTGTGTGTTATCTTGTGTTTTTTTTTTTAATTTTCATTGATACACATTGATATATTATGTTGAAAAAAATTTTGATAAATTATACTAAATATAATGTAGCTGCAATGAAAAGTAGTATTAATTTTTCTTTTGATTTAAAAAAATAAAAGCAATTTATGTTTTTTTAAATCAAAGTTGCAATCTGAAATAATTTTTACAAATAGTGCAAATCGTATTCATTGACATTACAATTTTTTTGACGGGGGCGTACTCGATAACACTTTTAAGAAATTAATTGTGGAAAAAATTTTTTTTTTCTTTAAAGTTTATATTTATATGGTTCGAGGGCTTTATTTCAAATGGCTTTATTTTGCAATACTGTTTAATGACTATATGTTTATATTTAAACTTAAATTCTCTGGATGTTTTGATATAAACACATTATTCTACAAAGGAGAAAAAGGATAATTCTTATAATTTTTTTTGACAATTTTTCAAACATTAAAGGTGGTTAGCATTATTTTTAAGTTTTCAACAAATTTCATTTAACTTATGCGTAAAGAAAAGCGGCGCTAACTTAATTGAGTGAATGTAATTAAGCAAATTGGTTTTGAAATATACTTAACATTTATTACCAGAATGAACCAGCTCCATCATTGAAAACCACAGTAAAAGCTTTTAAAATTTCTTAATAACATTTTTTACAGCGTCCAAGATGTGTCACTTACGTTGAGTATCTTCAGTATAAATGAAAATAAATTGCCTACATATATGACAACTCATATGTAAAATAATTATTATCATCAGTTTTTCATCAGACATTCTATTGTATTATAAGATTAGTAATTCTGCACTATAGCTTTGAGGTTTTCTTTATTTTTTTATTACTTTATATACAACATAAGTAGTAAATAATAGAAATAAATAAATATGATGACTACATGTTTTTTAAGGAGAGGTTTTTTTTTTTCAATTTCTGCAAAATATAAATTTAATAGTCAACAGCTTACGGAGAAAACTTTTCCAAGTTAACATAAAAACAATGTTCTCATGTTATTTTTATTTTATTTTTTTTTACTCTTATTAAATTCTCTGAGAAAGCTAAAATATTTTTATCTGATACTATAGTATTTTTATTTTATTCTTTGCTATCTTTGTTAGTATTTGTGTTAAATTTTCTCGTAATAGAACCGCTTTATATATATGTTTGAGGAAAATTTTAACAGGGATTTTCTATTTTACTCTTTGTGTAGTAAGTACAATGTACATGTAAATAAATTTATTGAGTTTAGAAAATATTTCATTCTTTTTTTGTTGTAAACTTTGTAAATTAAAAAAATCTCATTTGAATGATATGTGCGTGATAATATTCTAATTTTTAGTTTTTCTTAACAAAAAATTGAGGTTGATTTACCATTAATATAATTTTTTTTATATATAATAATATAACACTTAATTTAAAATTTGCCATTATTACTTTGTATTTAAAAAGAAATAAACTTCTATAATATAAGTACAGCTAAAAAACATGAACCATGACATTTTTTCTTAGAAATATTCTTAGACATTGATGCATTTTTGACGAGAGTGTAATATATAAAGCTTGAAAATTTTGAAGTGGGATTAACATTACTTCAGTTGGCTGGAAGAACTGTCCATATATGCTTTAAAATTCAGCTTCTTGGTAATTTTTGTCCATTGACTGTTGTAAATCAATTAACTTCAAACGAGGACTCCTAATTATTGTATAAAATGAGGTTTTGTTTATTTGTAAGAAATTGAATTTTGATTTGTAAGACATTTAATAGGTAAGGACAGACTACCTGCTGTTTGAAAATTTATATTTTTTAAAAAATCAGGTTCAATACAAGATTTAAAAGAAGATATTATTATATCGTTTCTTGCGGGTATTGCAAATGAGGAATTATTACTGAATACTGGACTGATGGCATAATATTTTCAATTATGAACAAAACAGTGATCATGACCATTTATAAAAAGAAAACTATTATATGAATCTATTTTTTTTCTATGATCGACGAATATCAGTCCTAGTAATGTTGTAACTGGAGATATAATTTCAAGAAAATAAAACTTAGAATACTTTATTTGACTTTTAAATCTATCTCAAATAAAAAATTGTTATGCAAGTCAGGATTTTTGAGTTCGTTTTACATTATATACTTATACATATATATTTTATTTAACAACAGGTTTTTTTTTTTTTTATAATTATACATTTAAAAAAGATTTTTTTCAGTATTTTAAAATAAATAAGAAATGACAGTTCAGTTTTAGTACTAGTAATTTTTATTGTATATCTTTTCTTCTTATCAAAAATATTACTCTCGTAAATATATATATATTTTTTTTTTTAATTTTTTGCACTCAAATTTTTCTTTTAACTTTATATTATATAGGTATATGAAAATTTCGTATATACATATTGAGTAAATGACATAAAAAGCAACTTTGAAAAGACATGACCTTTACTAATTTATTGCTTTTTTATTACAATTTAATCTTATTTAAATGGTTTTTCAGTATAAAAGTTTTGATAAAAAAGTAAGAATAAAAAAAAAAATCATAATATTTATTTGTATTTGTGTTGAATTTGCAAAAAGAATTAGAATCATGAGCACATTAGTTATTCTCTGAGAAAATATTTTGCCACCCACTAAATATATATGTATATATAATTTTGGGGGTGTAAAGAAAAATATGTTATTCTCATTCATATTTAAAATAAAAATAATATTTATCAGATGATTTTCATTGAGTAATAATATACAAACAAATATTTAATTTATTAAAATATATTTGTTCCAAGTAACATTTCTAAAATATTTTCTTGAGTGATATTTATAAAAATATCGATAAATACTTATATTAAATTTAAGACCAAACTCTCAATACAAAACCTTTATGTACGTTGACTGCATTTATACACCGATTTTCACAATGATGAAAATTTCGCCATTTGTATTTAAGTCTATTAATTTGACATCAACAGGAATTCCTCTAACAAATTAGATTTATTTAATATCAATGCATCTTTCAATGCATTTCCAATAAAGTTAATATGAAGGAAGAATCATAAAATTGATATTAATAAAATTTTCTTTAAGAATCACAAGTCTATATTATGGCAGAATGCAGGATGCAGAATCATTTTGACAATTAAGAGATAACAGTGCATGAACGTCATTTTCAGTATCATTTTCTTATACGTCAAGGAGCAATATAGTTTTAATTTCAGTTAAGTTTTTAATGTTGGTCAACTGGGATCAATGAGCTTTTATTTCTACACAGAAAACGAGAAAAATGTAATTTATTTATTAATTTATTAATTCGTTATTATTACAATAGTTCCTTAATAACTAGAAATAATATTAATAATTCTACAGAGTTTAGCTTATTGAAGCTTATCAACTATATTATGTGTCTAATCATTTATTATTTACATTTATGTTTTAACAATTAAATTTTAAGAAAAATGTTATGAAATCTGAATACCGTGAAAATCGTTTATCGAACTTTTTTCTTAATTAATTTTAATAAAATTTAAAAAACGCAAGATATTTATTTTATTTATTTTTAATAAAAAGAATTTAAGGAAACTCACAAAAATTACAGTAATATAATGTTATAAATAATACCACATTTAAACAATTTAAACAAATCATGTCAAACTCAAATCCTAACACGGGCCAAATAAAGAATTTAAAAGTTTATGTGGGCCATAAGAAAATAAAAGACTATTTTTGAAAATTATAAAAAAAAGGTAAAATTAATATTTTTTCCTAGATGTTTGGCACTATTTCTCTGATGCCAAAGTTATACATTGTGGGCCGCAAGTTTGACATGCTTGATTTAAAAACTTCTTAATATTATGCTAATTTTTAAAAAATATTTAAAAAAATTTTTTTTTAATATGCAAGTTAGTTTCAAAATTCTTTAAATGCGCCATACAGTGTATAAATTTTCATGAAAATAAAAACATATATACCTATATATGAATATTCCAAAATTAATGTTGATATGATAGAAAAAAAAAAGCTCCTTTAAACTTGAATTGTAAAGCAAAAAAAAAATATATGTATTTTTTTTTAATTTTCGTTAAAGGATCTTTTTTTTTTTTTCTATTTTTTTTTGGTATTCTTTTTTAGTCTTCGCGTTGCTGTTTAATACTTTAAACGCTGTCTCATTTTATAATTTCTTCTTGAAAATAAATTATATATTATAAATTAAAATTTATTTATTTAAAAAACAAAAAAAAAAACAAAATAAAATTATTTTTGAAAATTCAAAAAGCAAAAAAAAAAAAACTAAATTCAAAAAATAAACATTATGAAAATTTTTATTAAGCTTTCAAATTGTTTCCTGGATTAATATAACACTTCTAATTTATATGTAGTAATAAGCCTCAACAAAATTTTTTATAGAAAAATTTTCATTGAAAACGGAAAGCAGTTAGAAAAAAGTAAAAAAAAAAATTTCCAAAAAAAAAAAAAAAAACAAAAATTAAATACATATATTAAGAAAAAAATTACAAAATATTGTTATCAATTAAAATTTACATAAAATATTGCAAAAGGAAAAAATTAAATAAATTAAAATGAAACTTGAAAAAAAAAAAAAAAATTATTTAGTTTTTCAAAAAAAAAAATTCACAAAATTCTTTTCTTTGTTATAAGGAAAAAAAAAAAAATAGGAAAATTGAAATCCTTCTTGTTGTCCTTTTTGTTGAACCTAACCTATATTTTCTTTTCTTTTTTTTTTTCTGTTTTTCTTTTCTATACTATTTCTTGTGGAAAATTTCTATTATAGAAAAATCACAAGAAAATTTATATTAAAAAAAAAAATAATAAAAAAAAAACCTACACCTACACTGAGTGAGTGTGTATTGAAGAGCGAAAATGAAAACAGAAAATTTACACACTTTTACAATATATACATATAATTTCAATGAATCAAAAAACAGAAAAAAAAAAAAAGTAGAAAAGTTGGAAAATTGCTGACAACCAAAAGTACAGAAAAGTTGGAATTTTTCTATTTTATATACGGAGAAAAAAATATATATATGTATAAATATATGGAAAGAAAACAAACTTTTTTTTTTATTTTAGTGTGTTAAAATTTTCTTGTTTTTGTTGTTTTTTCTTCTTTTTTTTTTCCTGTTTATGCTAAAATAGAGAAGTATAGAATTCTGATGATGAATTTTCTTTTTTCATTTCATTTTTTTTCTGGTATTTATTTATCAGTTTTTTTTTTTTTTTTATTTTCTACATAATATTTTGATTTTTTGAAATAATTTTTCCATTTTTTTTGGTTCAAAGAAAGGACACTGACACACCTGTGTGAACATAATTACTGTGAAAACTGACGGCTATTATTTTTATGTATATGTGCTACTTTCATAGCTTTTATTTATATTACCTAAAGTTTATTTTTTTACAATTACCTACTTTTTTATTTATACAGTGTTTATTATGTTGTTGCTTGAATAAAGGAATAATAAAAATGGTAATCATTTTATGTAAAAAAAAATAAATAAATAAAAAATAAAATAAAAAAAAATACTTAACATCAAAATATAGTTAAATGTATTATTATTGTGTAAAAACAGTGTAAACTATATAAATATAGTTAGTTGGGAAATAATTATTATCTTGAATTCATCTGAGTGTTTTTTCTGAAGTATATTTATGTCTGAACTATTTAGTTATAAAGCTAGTCGGAAGCTTAAAATGTAATTAAAAAAAAATATATTTATAAATATAGAAAAAAAGTAATTAATTTTTTGTATTGTTACATTTATATGACGTTTTATAGTTATGATTCAATGTTTAAGCAATGTTGTTATATAAGTTTTTCTTTACTTTTTAGTATGTGGGCAGTAATAAATTATATATAGTGGCAATGGAAAATGTTTTTTTAATAATCTATCTGTATGTATATTATAATAAAATTATAAGAAAATAATTCTTGACTGACTGGCTGACTCATCAACGCAAAACTATAATATTGAAAGATAAGAACTTTTGAAAAATTAACGTAGCGAAGAGGGGGTACTTTATGGCAAGATGTGTTCATTTTTTTTTATTAAACATTTGAAGGCAAAACACTGTACTATTCTATTATAATTTAGTTCTATTCACTTTTTTGGGGGTGGTCTTTTTTAGTTATTATGTCCCAATTACGCTGTAGCGTATTCTCCATCCTATAATAAAAACTAAAAGGTCATTTAATGTTAAGACCGTAATCATCACATGAATAACAACAATTAATGTTCGTTTGTTGTTTTTTTTTTGTTCAAGAAAATCGATATTTTACTGAAATTACTTCATAAAGATAATGTGTTTATTAATTTAAAATACAAAAAAAAAAAAAAATACAATAAAAAGTGGTGCCAAATTATTTAGGGATTCTGAGATATGTCTATTTACATTAGCATAACAATTTGAAGTTTCAAATTAATTACTATATTAATTTTTACAACGTTTTAGGACATTTTAACTTTTAATTAATTGCTTCATTAATTTATTTATAACACAACAGTTTCTAATTAAATTTTCCAAAAATTGACAATCTATGTATATTTTAAAATTTTATTGCAATAATTATCAACCGAAAAACTGTGTCAAGATTAGTTGAAAAAATTTAATGTGATGATGTATGCTACACTGCAATATGCCTAAATTTTAAAAAGTTTTTCTCAAAAATAATTGCGAATATGTATAAAATCTTAATTAACTTTTCAAGTTCTTACAAAAAGTTTTCCGATACTTTTATTTATTTTTCATTAACCCGGAGCATGCAGTTTAATTTAGTAAATGTACGTAATTGTCAATTTATATTAAACAACAACACAAACACTTAAGTGGAACAAATTGAAAAATTGATACAACTTCCAGTCCGATATGAGAATCGAACTCACGAACGAACACGTCGTAGAATAATGGCACTACCACTACACCAAGACAGCCGACAATATAGCTTTAGGACTGTAATTTCTAATACTAAGAGTCGATCATTTGTCATTATTTTAGAAAAGTTTTAATGTGATGAATTTTCTAGATTTTATATCTAAAACGTTTTATTATTGATACGTTCAGAACAAGATGTTATTAATTTGCATGATAAGATTAGGAAGAAAAATAATTAAAAATCTCTAGACAGAGACTTAAGTTCATTTTTCGTTTAAGCTTTCAAGTTTTGGGGGTAGAACCATAGTTTACTTATACAAAATTAGCTCAGTTTTAGGTTTATTGGTTATGAAAAAAATTATAAATTTTTTTAAAAGGTATGCTTAGTTATAAAACCAAATGTTAATTTTAATAAATGGATATCTACAGAAAAATGTCCGCTCTTTTAACGTTGATAATTATATCCACTTCCGTATCTAAAAATAATAATGTCTTTACTGCGCTTATTCTACCACTTTATTATTTTATAATTCACTTTAAACTATAATTTTTTTTTTTTCATAATCAAAATTTCTATAAAAGTTAAAGCTATATAAATAAAATGCTAAAAATATAACATTAAGTCAAAAATGAAACATAAATCTTTGGTCATAAATTTTTAGCCCTTTAATTATCATTTCAATTTTTTTTTTTTTTTCAGAAAAACAAAAAATTTTAAAGACAAAATTTTAGTCTGCCGTTTAAAAAATTTTTGACTATTTTGAAATTATATTAGTTAAAAAAAAATTAAGTAAGTAACTATAATGAGGGCAAGAAATGAAAATGTAGAATAAACTTTCTTTTTTTCGATTAAAAAGCTTGAAGGATTTTTGAAGTTTATACTTCTTTAGGCGCGGTGTATGATATAAATGAGTAATTCTGTAGGGGGTAAAAATTTTTTTACTCATTCGAATTTGAGTTAAAAAAAAAAACGACATGCTGTACCGTTTGAATACTCAAAAAAAATGAGTCAACTCAATAATCTTTTGTTATTTAAAAAAACAAAATAATTTGGCGCGAAAAATTTAAATTCAAATTATTTTTAAAAATCTTTCGTTTAAAAATTTTTTAAAATTGAAATTTTTTTTCAAATTAGGTAGTTCAATAATCATTTGTCATTTATAAAAACAAAATAATTTGGCGCGGAAAATTTAAATTCAAATTATTTTTTAAAAATCTTTCGTTTAGAAATTATTTAACAACTAAAATTTATTTTTCAAAATAGGTAGGTCCGGTGAAATAAAGATTACCTGCCGAAAATTTTTTGGGCAGGGACCTACGGTTAGGTCGTGCCGGCTCAAAATATGTTAAAAAAATTTTTTTGCTCCGGTCAAATAATTAGATTACCTGACCAAAAATTTTGGATACGGAGCTACAGTTAGAGCTTCCGGCCTCAAAATATACCAAAATAATTTTTTTTTTCAAAATAGGTAGCTCGGGTGAGAAATAAAGATTACCTGCCCAAAAAAAAAAGGAAGGAAGTGAGGGCGGCAGTAAGGGCTGAAGAGAGGGCGGCAGTAAGGGCTGAAGAGAGGGCGGCAGTAAGGGCTGAAGAGAGGGCGGCAGTAAGGGCTGAAGAGAGGGCGGCAGTAAGGGCTGAAGAGAGGTCGGAAGGGAGGGCGGAAGGGAGGGCGGAAGGGAGGGCGGAAGGGAGGGCGGAAGGTAGGGCGGAAGGGAGGGCGGAAGGTAGGGCGGAAGGGAGGGCGGAAGGGAGGGCGGAACGGAGGACAGAAGTTAGGGCGGAAGTTAGGGCGGAAGTGAGGGCGGAAATTAGGGCGGAAGTGAGGGCGGAAGTGAGGGAGGAAGTGAGGGAGGAAGTGAGGGCGGAAGTGAGGGCGGAAGTGAGGGCAGAAGTGAGGGCGGAAGTGAGGGCGGAAGTGAGGGCGGAAGTGAGGGCGGAAGTGAGGGCGGAAGTGAGGGCGGAAGTGAGGGCGGAAGTGAGGGCGGGATTGAGGGCGGAAGTGAGAGTGGAAGTGAGGGCGGAAGTGAGGGCAGAAGTGAGGGCGGAAGTGAGGGCGGAATTAAGGCGGAAGTTAGGGTAGAAGTGAGGGCGGAAGTGAGGGCGGAAGTGAGAGCGGAAGTGAGGGCGGAAGTGAGGGCGGAAGTGAGGGCGGAAGTGAGGGCGAAGGTGAGGGCGGAAGTGAGGGCGGAAGTTGGGCGGAAGTGAGGGCAGAAGTGAGGGCGGAAGTGAGGGCGGAAGTGAGAGCGGAAGTGATGGCGGAAGTGAGGGCGGAAGTGAGGGCGGAAGTGAGGGCGGAAGTGAGGGCGGAAGTGAGGGCGGAAGTGAGGGCTTAAGTGAGGGCGGAAGTGAGGGCGGAAGTGAGGGCGGAAGTGAGGGCGGAAGTGAGGGCGGAAGTGAGGGCGGAAGTGAGGGCGGAAGTGAGGGCGGAAGTGATGGCGGAAGTGAGGGCGGAAGTGAGGGCGGAAGTGAGGGCGGAAGTGAGGGCGGAAGTGATTGCGGAAGTGAGGGCGGAAATCAGGGCGGAAATCAGGGCGGAAATCAGGGCGGAAGTGAGGGCGGAAGAGAGGTTGGTAGTTAGGGCAGAAGTGAGGGCGGAAGTGCGGGCGGAAGTGAGGGTGGAATTACCTGACCAAAAATTTTGGATAGGGAGCTATGGTTAGGGTCTTCCCTGCTTAAAATATGCAAAAAAAAATGTTTTTTAAATAGGTAGCGCCGGTGAAATAAAGATTACCTGCCCAAAAGTTTTGGGTAGCTATCTACTTTTAGAGTCGTCCTGGCTCAAAATATAAAAAAAAACTGCCGAAAGAAGTTTATACTTAAAGCTTTAAACTATGAAATAACAGTGGCTATAAATGATGGGCTGCTCAGTACAAAATGTAAATTAAAATAAAAATCAGTCCAGCAGTCCAAAAGAAGTCCATTATTTGTAGTCATGTTATTTCATAGTTTAAAGCTTTAAGTATAAACTTCTTTCGGCAGTTCCTATGACTGCTTCGTGTGTTTTTTTTAATTTATCCTTGTTCATAAAAAAATTAAAAACAAAAAGTTTTCCCTTTTTTTTTTGCTTTTTGTCTCATGAAAAGTGTAAAGAGTGTTTTTGATGTTCATATAAACTTTATTAAACTTTTTTTTTTAAACAAATTTTGATTTTACTTCTTCATGTTAGAGGAATAATGTTAAGTTGAATTTTGGTAATTTGAGAATCGGAATATTCGATCCGATATGGTCTATATCGGATCATATGGTACATTAATTTTTTAACTTTTTGACGATACAAAATAAATACCTAATGTAGAAAACTATAAAACTTTTTGAAACCAATCTTTGAACTTAATATTTGTGACAAAAACTATATACATGGTTTATTTATTTTGTAAGAGTTGAATTCTTAGTTTTTTCTCTGAAAAACTTAAATGTTCTGGGAAACCTATTCTTTTTTACGCAAAAATTATAAAATTTATAATAATTTAAAAGGATAAAAGGAAACGAATTTTATATTTTACAATTACGACTATAAAATGTCAACTTATACATTTAAAAATAATATTTTTGATTAGTAACCAAGATTCCATTCGCTTGATGTTATTTTATTATGCTTTTTAAATAAAAACAGAGAAGAGAAAAATCATATTCACGACCATTATACACATATCCTTATCCTTTTTTGAATGTTATGATTATGTTTTTCGTTTTATCAAAATTTTACAAATTTATAGAATTTGTGCCTTTATAATTTATAATATTTTGACACTTTATTAGATGTTTTCTATATATATGTGCTCAAAACCAATATTATGTATTTTTTTTTATCTCTTCAAAACTAAAATATAATGTGTTATCAAATTTTTTTTAACAAATCATCATTTTTTGAGAATAAATTTATCTCTGTCCACCCCTTTCTTTTTGGGGTTAAAAAAAAAGGATATTTTATTTGAATTCAATTTTCCCGCATCCAATGGAAAAATAAAATTTATTTTTAGATACTATTTGTAGTAAATAATAAATAAAATGCAAATTCTTAAGAAAATAATGAAAACTACATTTTAAATTATTTTACTGTACCGTTGTACACATATTCTTAGACATTAATATTGTATTAATATAATATTGTAACCCATTTTATTTTTGAATTTTTCAAATACGAATTTTAAAGAAGTTGATCACAAGGAAGTTGTTACAGATCGTTTCTTGGTGTTAAAAAAATGATTAGTCCAATTATATTGCTATAAAGAGTATAAAGCAAAAGGCAAGAATATCCTCCGTTCAACTCTCGTCTGTATTTCAAACTGGCACTTGTATATTCATACGATATTGTCATTCTTGATAATTTTATTAAGTAATTGCATTTCATACATAATTGCTTTCCATACATAATTTTGTTATACTCTTTCAAAAGCTTTTAAGCAACAAACTAAATAAATCCTAGGTCGTTTTCATAATTTCTGCCGATAATGCGGGATCAATATTTTGAGAATGATAGGGGCACAAAGGGGTATAGCTTTCCCTATAATACCTGATTTATCCATCGGGATTATTGTATCAGTATTCCAGCCATCTAACATCTTCTCACTTTCAGAAATTTTAGTCTTATGTCGAATTTGGGATCTCTATAATGGCGTTTCTTTTTTCCTTTTTTCTGTTAAGTATTTTGCTGATTACTTTTTTCTGCGCAATGCTACTACACTATTGTCATCTAATATTATCTTCTATTACGACTTATCACCTTCCATTGCGACTACATAATCTCCAAATGATCGACTACATAATCTATGCAACTGAAGTTTTTTTTATGATTTTTAAATTATCTGTAATGTAGTTGAAAAATAACTATTGAGTGTTAATTGGTTAACCAACTTCAACATCTACTATAAGTATCCACAAATCAACTTAGAAAAACGAACATAAATTTAAATTTTCAACACATAACTACGTTCATTTCAGATTGGTTATCAAAATATTTCATGCTGAAAAGTTACGATTTTATATGAACCAATTATTTTTATGTTTTGAAAGTTGAAAATACGAAAATTAATTTCAAAAATATGAGTGTGTGCGAATGTCGGCGTCATCTTTGTTGTCGACTGTCTCCTTCTTCGATGTCTTCAAAAGAATAACATAAGAAGTAATAATATTTATATAATACATATACATATCATACATGTATATACAACATTTTTATAATGATTATTATTAGAATTGTCCTTTCATATTATCCTACACAAGAAAATTAAAAACAATATTTTGATTTATATAAAAATAAATTTAAAAAAATAAAAATATAATATTACTTTATATTATGAAACTGACTTATTGCAATAATAATCATATTCTGAAACTATTCAAAAATTTATTAATTTAGTTTTTCTTTTTAAATTAAACTAATTTCAAATTTTCTTTCTAAAATCTGTTAGAGCTAGATAATATTATAAAAATCTGGTTTGTTAAATAAAAGTTCAATATTAAAAGTAGGGCTCTGACATGGATGGATTAGACCTCCTCTCAATATTCCAAAGTAATATAGAATTGTAGGGGATGACTATCCTCAACTACTAATAATACTTTTCTTTGGCTTTGATTAAAAAGACGATTGATTTTATATATAATAAAGCCTTTTTATTTAATTTTCTTCTATAATTTTCTCTTTTGATTGATAAGAAAGCATATAATTTTATTTATTAAATTTTTTAGATTTTATCTTAGTACCACCAAGGCCCATTAAATTGTAATGTTCACAAAGCGGATGCCAAGACAATTCTAATTTTAATTTGAAAAATATTCTATATTTATACTCTCAAAATTTTGTGGTTTAATCGAGCAACACTACAATTGTCGTGTTGCGAGAAGTTTCATAAAATTTTATGCTTTCGTTCTTTTAATTACATTTCAAATATGTCGAATTATATTTCAAATAAATGTCTAAAGTCAAATTCAAATTTTAAATAACATAAAAATAATAATATTATAAAATGGGTTGTTGTTTGCTACAGCATTTAATAACGTTAATATATAGGAAACATTTTGTGGCTTTTAAATTCTCATTGCTTTTTAAGCTTGTTTAAGCTTGGTGCAAATTTTCGTTTTTCTCATTTTTTTTACCAAAATTTCTTTTAATGCCTTTAATATTAAATTAGTTTCGTTTTACCAAAAAAATTGTTTTTTTAATTCATACATAAATATTTTTCTTTCGGCGAATAAAAAATAAAATTAAAAAAGTCAATTTTAATATTTTTTCCTTTTTTTCACAGAACAAACAATATCCTTTGGAAACAATATTATTCCCATATAAATTAATAAAAATAATATTGAAGAAAAAAAATCTCTATAGAAAAAAAAAAATTTAATGAAATATCAGTATTGTTGTGCTTGTGTCACAAAATATATATAAGTGTACATAATACATATAAATTAACAATAAAAAAAAATATTATGCCGTGTACATAAAATTTAACTCTTTTACGTACAAAACAAAATTATTAAAATAAAAATTTAAATCAAATAATTAATTTTTTATTAAATTACAAATTTTGTTATTTTCAAAAAACATTGTAAATAGTTGTTCCCTAATTCCTGGTAGTATTATTTTTATACATATTATATTTTCTTATTGGTGTTTATTTGACGTTCAAGAAAAATATATAAAAATAATACAAAATACAAAATTTGTACAAAAGTCAATTGAATTTAAATTTTTTTATTATTCGAATAACGAAATAAAACGCTCTTATGAAGAAGCAATAATTATTATTTAATTTTGTTTTTTTTTTTCCTTTTAATTATGAACTCATTGTCCTTTTAATTAGGATAATAAAAACAAATTGGTGTTTTCCCTTAAATGATGTGTATATAATTCGGTTTGTTTTTTAAACGTCCCCAGGACTCAAGTTATTGTAGTAATTTTTTTAAATAAATTAAGTATCCGTTCAATAATTTAGTAATCGTCCCGCACTTGAAATTGAAGCAAAAATTGCTTTTATTTGATACAGTTATACTTTTCGCGGATAAGTTACGATCAGATATAATGAAGGATTGGTTTTTTTCGCGGTTTTCGCGTATTGTGTCGCGATTTTCGCGGGTTAGTAACGATCAGATTTGAAGGAGGTGAATTTTATTTTCAAATTATAATTTTTTCGGTTTTTCGCTGTTATTGCGGGTTAATCGCGACCGGATATGATGGAGGGAATGGTCTATCTATATAACAAGGCCGTACCCAACAACCCTTATATAACATCCGATTTCAAAACAAAGTCGTAATTGACACTTAAAGAAATAAAGTGTGAAATATATATGAATTTTATTTTCAAATTATAATTTTTTCGGTTTTTCGCTGTTATTGCGGGTTAATCGTGACCGGATATGATAGAGGGTCTATCTATATAACAAGGCCGTACCCGACAACCCTTATATAACATCCGATTTCAAAACAAAGTCGTAATTGACACTTAAAGAAATAAAGTGTAAAATATATATGAATTTTATTTTCAAATTATAATTTTTTCGGTTTTTCGCTGTTATTGCGGGTTAATCGTGACCGGATATGATGGAGGGAATGGTCTATCTATATAACAAGGCCGTACCCGACAACCCTTATATAACATCCGATTTCAAAACAAAGTCGTAATTGACACTTAAAGAAAAAATCTTCACGTACCGTATTAACTAAGAACCTAATAACTTGTTTAATTTTTTTATTTGATAACACTTGTAATCGTTTCATAAAAAAAAATTATCTAATTTGGTTCAGAAATCAGAAATTGGTCGAAATCGGTACCTGCAGAAATGTCAAATTAAAAACAATAAATTAATAACAGGCCACTAGAGTGAATTAGACCAGAGGTTCCCAAAGTGTGGGTAGCGACCCACTGCTGGGCGGCGAGCTGAGTCTAGGTGGTTAGCATTAAAAAACAAAATCGCAATAAATTACAATTATCAAACTCACTTCACTAATACAAAAGTAGATGTCAAAGATGTTATTTGCAAAAATTGGAAAACAGGCCCATTATTCTCATTAATTAATTATTAATATTAATAAATTTATGAATTAAAGTTTTTATTTTTTTTACAGTTGGGTCGCGAAAACCTTAGGGTTTTATTAGTGGGTCGTGGCTGGTAAAAATTTGGGAACCCCTGAATTAGACTGTTCATAGAAATGTTCTAGCACCCGAGTGAATAAACCGATTTTAATAAATGAAAAGGATTTTTGTAGGTAAAAGATATCTCGAAAAACTAAGCCACAAACTTTTTCAAATTGGTTCCTAAAAATCTTAAATCGAGCTTTCACAATGAGTTTGCGCCTAATATTCTTCTTCGGTATTTAGGACCACTAATAAATTTAAAAAAAAATGGCAAAGTTACCTAAAACTATTTAATACTAAGTGATGACAACAACTATGTTCACCACCCCACAGTTAACAATTTTTGTCTTTGTTGGAATTCTAAACATGATAATTTTGAGTCTAGTGGACTGTCAAATTAAAATATTATCATTATCACAACTCCAATAAGTTGAATCCTGAGCAAGTTTCCAATCAATTTAGAATTGTACTTGACAAGTCTATGGTACAAAGTATGCAATGCAAATCTAATTGAGTAATAACTATAAATGACTTCTACTATTTGTATAAAATAAAGAATATTATATAACAAACAGTACAAATTTTAATTAAAATATCTTAATTATAAATCCGATGCAATAATAAAACATATCATCTTTGTAAGCTTGTTAATAGCGATAAAAAAATGGTTTTCAAAAAGCGATAAAAAAGATTGGATAAAAAAGATAATTTTTTTATTTGAAAGGTTAATTATTTAAAAAAAAAAATTTGATTGGTACTAACACCATCAGTACTTCAGCCTGAATTTATTAAAATTGAAAAGTGAAAGTGATTTACAAAGATTATGAAATTGTGGAAAGTTTTTTAGTTTTTAATTTATTTTTGTACAGGCACTTACTTTCACGCTATCTTCTATTTTTTTATGAACATTAACTCAATACTGCAGAAGAGTTACAATATTTTTTAATTTTATTTTATTTATATAAAGAAAAAAGTGCCTTCAAATTGTATTTCTTTTTTATGTATGATTGACTACAGATCTATAAAAGACCTTTTTCTATAAAATGTATTTAAAAATCAAAAATTCAATATTGTTGTTTTAAGTAACTAACAGATAAGACTAAAAATGACTAGTTGAACAGACTTGAATATTCCCCTTTTTTGTGCATCGATTTTCATTCATTTTCAGAATACGATATTTCTCACTGTTTAACAGGGATGCCAACTGGGGTGTTTTACCCTGGAGTTTCCAGTTTTTCAACAGAAACTCCAGTCTCCAGGTTTTTTAAAATTTTACCAGTTTTTTTCAAAATTCATAATTTTAAAGTAAAATAGAAATTCACATAAACTTTTCACCAGTAGATGCCATTTTACTTGCCTATACTAGAACTTTTGTCGGCTATGTGAATAAATTTTAACAGATTTTCTAATATATAAAGCTACAAATTTGCTGATTTTTTTTTAAATTGGGGGCCAAAAAATCGGGGGCCCATAACTTTAAGAAATAACTGTTCTCATTAATTAACTAATATTTTTCTAATTTCAATTTTTATGTATTTTAATTTATTGTATTTATTTTATATTACTTTTTATAAAGTTTTATTCTAATTTGAATTATTTTTTTATCTGCGGTTTATTTTATGTTTCGTTCGTTTATGTTAATAATAATGTAATTTATAATTTATTATTTTTTCTATTTTTCTATCTAAATTTTTTTTGTTTTTCAACTCTCCAGTTTTTCCTCGGTCAAGAGTTGGCAACCCTGCTGTTTAAATCAATGCCTGTCCAACACAATTCTGCCAATCTGGAAATTATTCTGATTTTCAAGAGCCAAAATGATAAAAAATGTATCCAAGAACTATTATAGTGATTTTATTTTATTTCATTATAGATATGCATATGATAAAAGTGTATTTTTAAATTAACTTCATTATTAAAAATTGAATGAAAAGTTTGTTTTATAATTTTTTTGCTTGACTCTTCAAATTTACGACATAAATCTAAAAGAGCCACATGTGACTCAAGAGTCACCGGTTGGACACAGAGCCGTATCTAGAGTTTTCGGCGCCTATGGCAAACATTCAAAATGGCGCCCACTATTTGAACTATCATACAAAAAATTAATTTCAAATTTTTAAATGCTATTATAAGAAAAAAAATTAGATAAATTCTTTATTAATTCAACATAAATATTCAATTTGAAATTAATACATTTGTTGATTTTTAACAAATGCAATAATTTCAACTAATTCAATGCTTAGAAATTTTTTTAATTTAATTTTTCTTGCTTTAATGTTTGCAAATTTGTAGATTATTTCATCAAAATTTGCTTCTTCAAATATATCAAATATAATATTCGATTGACAATATAGCAAATCCGCACTTAAGGGATCGTGTTTCATTGTTGAACGCAAGTAATTTTTAATGAGCTTAAGTTTGCTAAAACTTCTTTCGCTACTAGCCAGTCACAGTTACTGGAAGTGTTAGTAAAATTCGTAAAGAAACATAAATATTTGGATATGTTTCACACAAAATCAAGTGCAACAATTTCCTTAAAATTTCAAAATGATGTAAAGAGTTTAAATTTTTTAACAGCTCCGCACTTTGAAATTTTAAGCATTCGATTTCATTCAGCATCTCACCGGAATCCAATTCTGAATACTCCGAACAAAGGTCTTTCACTGATTTATTTAATTCCATCATGGATCTAGACATTAACTTTTCTCCCGACAAAAATTCAAATAATTTTCAAATAATTTTGCAAATTAACAAAAATTAATTTTGAAGGAAATTACGTAAACTTTGAATTTTGAAATTTTGTATAAAGCTGTAATAATTAATAAATCATGTTTTCTAAGTAAAAACTGTTTAAAATTCGAAAAATGTGAAATGAGTGAGCGCCGTTTTAATCAGGCGCCTATGGCCGGGGCCATGTGCCATACCATAGTTAAGGCTCTGGTTGGACAGTACGATCGATATAGTATACGCGAATGCGAGGATACGTGTATTTTGATTTTTGTAATTTTTTTTTTCAATTCTAAATTAAAAATAGAAAAATTGTAAAAGTTAATTTTACAATAAAACTTAATATAAATATTTAATGTCTTTACTTACTAGCTTAAAAATAGGTTAAAATAATATATTAAAAAAAGTTCTTTCTTTTTTTATTTACAGATTCAAAATTGCACAAACTTTAATTAATATAATCTGATTGTTAAGTTTATCTATAATATTAAAATATTATTTTATAAAGCGGACAATTCCCACTGAAAATTAAAAAAAAAAAAAAAACATAACAAAATAATATTATAAAATTATTTATTAGTTTAGTTAAAAAAAAAAAAACGAATTTTTATTAGTTATCAACTAAATTTAATTTTTAAATTAAAAAAAAAAAAAAGTGAAAATTCAAATTCAAAATTATTTTATGAATAAAATAATCATGACATAATTAAATTCAAATATTTAATATATAAAAACTTAATAAGTTTAATAAAGTTAAATAAACAAAAATGAATTTATAATTGAAACTAAATAAAATAAAAACAAAAATAAAAAATAATTTCTTCTATAAATTATGATAAAATTTTTGTTTCAAAATATAATAAAAAAAATTAATTTTGGTAAACTTTAGTTAAAATTTTATAACTTTTCGGTTCTGGAATATTTCTGCAATATAAATTGTATAAATCTACAAAAATCTAACATACTTATATTAAATTTGATGGTAAAATAAAAAAAATTAACTAAATAAATATAAGTTGTATAAATTTAATGAAAAAATACTAGAAATTCGGTTATTTTATTAAAATCCCAAAAGAAAATTGAAAAATTAATTGACAATTATAAAATGTAAATATTATTATTCAAAGTTTTTCTTAATCATAGAAAAGAAAAAAAAAAGAAAAGGCTTTCATAGGCTGCTAATGATGCCTACTTTACTTTACTGTTCAATTAATAACTTTGTACATTTTTAACGAACTTTAAGTGAATCTATTAATATTTAACAGAAGTGAATGAAAAAAAATTAAATTAAAAAAAATGAATGAGTTTATGTTTTTTATTTATTATTATTATTATTTGTGAATTAATTGAACAAAAGGCGTTAAACCTTAAAACTAAAAAAAAAACCGTAAATATCTAAAAAAATACAATTTTAAATAAATTTCAATTTTTCGTTTTCCAATTTTCATATTTTATCGGGAATAACATAGAAAAAAAAAAATTTACTTAATTGAAAAAATAAAAATAAAAGAGAAAATCCCTTTTAATTTGCATATAAAAATAAAATTCTAGCAAAAAAATTTAGAAAAAGGGGATTTCAACAAATCTATGTTCAAAACAAATAACGATATGTGAAAAAAAAAAAAAAAAAAAAATTCTCTCTGAATGCTTAACGGTAGCTATAAAGTATATAAAACGAACAAAATGATATAACGCGATATAAAGTATACTGCACACACAATATAAAAAAAGAAGATATAAAACTTATTTTGGGATTTAATATCTAAAAATAAAATAACAAAACAAAAAAAAAAAAAAGGAATACACGAATAAAATTTTCGTACAAATGTAAAAAAAATAAAAAATAAAGGATAAAGATCAAAAGGTAAATTTAATATTATCTACTTATTATATACATTTATCATATACTTATTAAATTGTTATATATACATAAAACATATATAATACTATACATACTATATTAGTACAACATAGATATTACATAGAAGTTTTTTTTTATTTCTTGTAGATTTTCAAATTCCGATTTCGAATGAAGAAAAAAAAAAAAACTAATAATATTATTGTGAACATAAAAATAGAAAATAGAGCTTTGAATAGAGATTTATGCCAGGATAAAATAATATTATGTGCATTGTTCACAGAAAGATAATATATCTGAAAATGAAAAATAAATAAATGAATATTTCTATTTTCTTCAAAAAAATAAAAAATAAAAAAATGCAATACTTATCTGTCGTATTATGTTAAGTACAGTGACTCTGAAAATTATCCGCTAACATTATTTCTCCCAAAAATGTTTATGTTTAGGAAAACAACCTGAAAGTCAAAATTTTTTAATTTGGCGGTTGTTTTAGAATTTTACCGATATGCCGAGTAGAAAGGCATTAATTAAATGTACATTTAATATATTTAATTTTTAATTTTGTCGTAGCGATAAAAGTTTAAAAAAATTATAATCATCAATTCTGCATTTTTTTTTATTTCGCAGCGACGAAACATTATCCACATTCAGTTTTATGTTTATAGATACCGTTATTAAAAAGTTCAAAAAGTACAATTTCATACTTGTTTTCTCGAATTTTAAAAAAGTTGTAAAGGGCCCATCTAAATGGTGTAGTAAAATATAAAATTGCAATATTTTGAGAATCACTGTATTCATGAACACAGAGAGATAGATTATGATATCTGTATTTTTCACTCACCATTTAAAGAAGAAAAAATTTGCATTTGAATCTAATTTTCGTCTTTTAACAATTGAAATTGCGATTCCAGGATGCCTGGACTATTTTCTTTGTTATTCTAAAGCTCAAAAATCTTGATGATAATGAATTTAATAAAAACTTATGATATGAAAATTATTTAAATTTTTTTTTCAACAGCATCGTGCAGAAATAATCTTTAAATTTAAATTATTTTTAAAAATATTTTCGAAAATTTTATTCACAAACTTCAAAATTATGAAAGACTAAATTTTCTGCGGAGCTTACATGGTCTGAACCGTGTTTCCATCAAGAGATTATCAGTTGGATTGGAAAAAGTCATATGATCGTCGTCCGCATTTTCATATAAATAAACTTCAGATATAGGAAGTCGGATTGGACTTTCTGAGAAATATTTCAGAAATAGGTTGATATAAGTTGTCGCTTAGAAAAATATCCAACGAATTTTTCGAAATGTGCGGCTTCAGCGAATAAAATTTTTTTGGCAAAAAAAAACATTATTTCAAAATAAAAATAAATTCTTAAATTTTTAAGTTTTTAAATATAATTTTAATAAATTTATTTTGTTTAATTTTTAATCATCTTTTAGATGTTATATTTTTATATTAAAAATTTACTTTTTATTTCATTTACACCCATCACTTTAATTTATTTTTTAACTGAAATTGATCCCACTTTCTTGGAATGCGTATTTTCGAAATTTGATGAGAATCAGGGAATGACTTTTATAGCAATTGTTCATGCCATTCAGTTGATGAATGATCAAACGGAAGGAAAATAATTAGAAATTATGTGGGAAATCTTCCTGGTGTAGGTAATACTGATAAAGAAGATAAACTTCATAACAGAAAATGTGTGGTAATATTGGGCTGGTGCACAGATTTTAATGCAATTGTGAACATATGGGGCTAAAATACAGAAGATTACTTTTCTAGTTCAGGTTAGTCTAGAAGATTACTTTTCTAGCTCAGGCCTAGTCTTTAAGAAAATAGATCTCACACAAAAGTGCACGCGAATTATTATAGACCAGGGGTGCTCAAACGTTTATGTATGGAGAGCCATATTCAAAAATCGTAAGATACTGTAGAGCCGCAAAATTATTAATGCAAACTTAAATTTAAATTTTATTATCATTTTTAGCATTTTCTTAAAATTATTATCTTCAATGAACTTATTAACTAAAAAAAAATCAATATTCAATTAATCCATTTAAAATAAACTTGAAAAATTGTGCATGAAAATGTGACAAATTATATTAAAATTGTATAATAAAATTCAAAATTTCAATTACAATACAACTTAATAATTTATTGAGCCACAATAAAAATCCCAAAGGGCCCCATGTGGCTCATGAGCCGCAGTTTGAGCTTGTCTGTTATAGACTATACCCTGTAGATATAATGCTATGTTAATATATCTATCTAAACTAAACAGCAACACCACAATTTATTGTTGAATAGAGACTTCGAGATTATTTTCCTTATTTCAACTAGCGAAATTTGTATGCAAGTGTATATTTACTTAAATGCATAATGGATTTTCTTTATATAACAGCATTATATGCATGCATTATAATTCATTTAAATTTTGATATTTTGATATTTGTTTTAATATACACAGATTAAAATATTTGGTCACCGAAAAAAAATTTTTTTTTTTAAATATAATAATACATATTATTTAATTTCCAAAATGTTATCCGTCACGTTTTTGAGCTTATTTCTTGCTACGTATACATTACTAAGTGTGTATATTTAAAATAATAAAGTTTTTATATTTTATTTTTCTTTTATTATATAGATAGTCATAGTACAGATAGTATACCAAAAACTATCATGACATGAAACTTATAAAAAATGTACCTAACTTTTAATAATTGTATCCAAAACAAAAACAGAAAACTCCCAGTTTCACGTATTGAAATTTTTAAATTTCGCTGGCTTGATGTCGTCTGTCAAGAATTTAAATGAGGGAATCGCCGAAACAAGTTAGATTTGATTTATGTATTCTCAATTTTTATTTTGATCAAAAGAACAACATAATTTAATAAAATTGTAAGTCAGGTCAGGTTTCTTTAATATTTTTATTTCAATTTAAAATTTAAAAGGTTGGAGATGTATTTTGTGGCCTGTACCTAATCAAATATCATTGAATTTTTTATTTTTTCAAGTTAAATTAGATTTAAGTTTAAAACCAACTTTTTAGTTCCCAAATTTCCATAAAATATATACATACATTGCCGACTTTATGCTACAAAATTTGCTATTAATAGAAATTTTTAGAGAAAAGATTCAAATTTTACATTATTTTCGAATTTTTTTTCTATAAGACCGAAGGAAGCTTGCTTCTATCTACAGTTGAAATTAATAGAAATGCATTTCGAGGAAGTATTAAGACAAAAATACATCGGCATACATTAGAATTTAGAAGAATTCATTTTCTCGCAGCTACATGTACAATATAAGGCATTTTAGTATCTTAAAATGTGGCATTTAAGAACTGAGTCCATCATTGCCATTTGATGCTTGACTTCATATAAAAACGTTGTAGGTTGTAGCTAAGTAGGTGTACATTTAATACCTTTTTGAGGCCACAATTATTATTAACTCGTACACGAATTTGTCTGTCTGTATTTTGACCATTTTCAACACTCTCCCGCTTTTCGTCATCACAGCGAGCTGAAATTTGGCACACAGGTTCACGTCGCGTGACAATTGAATCTATCAAAATATAAACCGGAAATTTCCACGGAAAACCCGGAAAATCGAGAAAAATCATTTGAAAATTTTGTACAAATTTGATTAGTGATAAATCCGATTATTCCGAAAAAAATTTCCGGAATGTTCCGACTTATCCGTAAAATTTTCCGGTAAAAGTTTTCTAAATTATACAGGATCAAGTTCCCTATGAACTTGTATCATTACTTTCCGACAATGGTGAAAATTTGCAGAAAAAATCGAGGAAAATTCATGTAAAACGCTTTTCCGGAGTTTCTGCGACCAAGGAAGCGTTTGAGCGTTTTGCAACCTGAGACAAAGTTGTAGAGCGAAATGAGTTGCATAAAGTTGCTTTTGTGGAAAACTCTATGGAAAACCCGGAAAAGCGGGAAAATCATCGGAAAAATTTTCATCGATATGATTAGTTATAAATCTTCAACAATCATGAAAAATGGCATGAAAAATCGAGGAAAATTTGTAAGAACAATTTAGTTAACGTGAAAAAGGCTGAAAATAAAAACAAGTAAAAAACGAGTTTTCAAACAAAAAGGAGGCCAAGCCGCATGAAAAAGTAGAAAATAAATTTTGCTTCACACACAGAGGTGAACTCAGATTTTTTAATTGGGACATTTCTCTTGAATATTCTTTCTCTTCATGAATCAAATCACTTATTGAAATGTCCCAATCGAAAAATCTGAGTTCACCTCTGTGTGTGAAGAAAAATTTATTTTCTATACTTTTCCATGCGGCTTGGCCACAGTTTTGTTTGAAAACTCGTTTTTTATATATTTTGTATATGAAATTTAATGAAATGTCAAGAACAACTTAGCCGAATCTCGTAAAATAATTTTGTTTTAGACATAACATAATAGGTGTTCAAGTTCTTTATATATTTATAATTTTTGTAGAGTATACCTACCTATTTATAAAATATTTATTAATAATTTTCATATTTCTAAATGCACACGAAATCGATACTATTTTTAGATTATTAATATTTATATTATTTAGAAATTTAATGATTTGGTTTTCAAGTTTATTTTGATAAAACGACACGAAATTCAAGTATTTTGTGTAAACAATTATAATTTTATTTCCAAGCTAAAGTTGTTTTTTTTGTAAACTGTCTTTCTTTCATTGAAGTGAATAAAGTTAAGTTAAGTTAAGACAAATTTGAGAAATCTATATTTAGGTCAGTCAGTAGTTAGTTTTACTCAGTTAAAGGCAGTGCAGTCATAATTATTGATGAAATTTATTTTTTTCAGCACTAAAAAATATCATTTCTTATTTTGACTAGTCAACCTTTTGCAATGCAAACGCATTTTTTACCCCCTGCTAAAGTAATTTTAATATTAAATACACAGAATCAAAGCCTCGTTCAAAGCCCTATATAAAGAAATATGTTCACAATACTAAATACATAAATACAGTTTTTCATATTTACTATGTGTCTGTATTTCCATATTTAAGATGTACTATACAAAAATAACAATTACAAAAACAAGTTAAAAGAATAAGTATGTAAATATATTCATTTATGTAAGTACAAAGTTCGAACTCGAAATTTGAAAACAATTTTAACAATGCGGTAATAGTAGACTACAATACATGTTAAGAAAATTTTTTATTACAACGAGTTGTGTATACACAAAAACACATAGACACGAGTTAATACTTATATCACGAGACCGTTAGGTCGAGTGATATAATTTTGACAAGTGTCCATGTGTTTTTGTGTATATACACAACGAGCTATATAACAAATTTTATTAACATGTTTTGTATACTGTTTTAATGTGCATGTGAGAGGTAGTTGCAATCAATACATTTGCAATGCAAAAAATTAACAAAAGTTCAAAATGAAGTAAGTAAATAAAATTTACTTAATATGGAGAATGTAAATAAAATTTACTTAATTAAATAATTACATGTGTATTGACGCATGTAATATACCATTTACCGACCTAAATTTACGATTGTAAATACAACTTACCGTTCACATGCACATTAAAATATTTTTTTCCCAGCTTTCAATATTAAATAGTAAATTATTGATTATTATTTAATAATTGAAAAAATATGGTAATAAACTATACATAAAGTTTAGCTTATATTTTAAAAGTAAATTATAATACTAAATTATTAGTAAATTATAGGTTTTATTAATCATCATAATTTACAAAACAAAGTGTTATAATTTGGAAATAAAAATTTTCCAAATTTATTTGGGCTACAAACAATCTCGAAGTTTTATGAAATTATAAGAATTATTTAGAAATCATTTTTCAGTTAATAGGTTCATATTAGTTGTATTTATATTTCGAACATAATAATCTTTTTTATTGCAGGTACAAATTATTTGATAATACATAATAAATATAAATATGTCATCTAAGGCTTAGACTCTAAGCTATGTAGACTCTAAGCTAGCTTAGACTCTAAGCTATGTTAGTAAGCTGTATTTACTAACCTTTCGCGGCCGCTGGAACCCTGCTAGTTAATAATAATATTTTAAGAACCCTGCTTTTGGGAACTCTCGAGCAAGTTAAAAAAAAACTTACAACACTTAATTTAATAGTAAAAACAAAATTGATAAAAAAAAATCTCAATATCAGTGTAAAAATTTGTAGCATCTTTTGAAGGTCAAATTTTGAACTTTTGACTTCCAATTTTCGAAACATAAAATGTTCTTAGGGAACCCTTGAATTTTTTTTGCGGAACACAGATTGAAGAACGCTAAATTAGTCCATGAAGTGGATAACTCAGTAGGTCAAATTTACGCACGTAAGTAACTCATAAATCCATCATTAAAGGTTCTTATAAGTCCGAAGCTTTTCATTTAGTTTTACTTTACACACTTTTCTTAAAATAACGAGTGCATTATCCTTTTGGGATTTTATAGGTTTTAATAATAAATTTTAACTCTATTTTTTAATAGCTTCCTCAGATTACACAATTTGGATATTACATTCTACGTTAACCAAAATTGTTTTTACTCCTTAAATAATAAATATACTATAAGGTTTCTATTTAAAATTGCAATGTCACCAAAAATGTTTCTACAACATAGCATAAAATTAATTATGCCATATAATTAAACACTTATTAATATAATAACAGTTTTATAAGTATTTAATTAAAACATTTAAATTTTTTTTTTTTACGATATAAGTAGGTATAATTATTATTGATCTTAGATTTGGCTTCTTTTTAAATAAAATTACCATTTCGTAAACAATCACAGGTTGAATATCAATGTGAAGAAATATAAAAAAAGTTGGTCGATTCTTTTTAATTTTATTTTTATTTTTTTTCTAACTTTACTTAATAAATTTTTATTTTAACACAAGTAGGTATAATTATGAGAAAGTTAAAAAATGTTTTTAAAAAAAAAAATATATGAATAAAATATTTTCAAATGAACAATTTAAATTTAAGGAATTTAAGGACTTTAAAATAATGTTTTATTTATACAGAACTTATTTAGAAAGTCTCCCCTTTGTAATTTGAATATTATATAGTTACATTTTCATTCCATTTGTCCCAAAATTCAACATAATGACCTCATTATGTTCATTATATTATTTACCCAAAAATTATGTAAAACAAAAATGATTATCTAATTTGAAAGTTATAATCTCGTCTAATTAGTTTTGTAGTGCTTGGTATTATTATTATTTAGTTATTATTTTAACTTAAATATTCAAAGAAATTTACTTTTACCTTAACTAAATTGTTAATTACTTGCTAGTATATTTAATAACATTTTTGAGTAGAACCTTCATTAATACAAAAATACAAATAATTATTACCGATAAAATTATTTCCCTGCTTCCTGTTCCTGGGTTATAAAATTTTTTATTTCCAAATTCAATATTAAGCTTCTTACTTGCATGTTATTTGCACTTGATTTTGATATTGAAACTAACATTTGCATTAAACTGACCTTAGAACTATTTAATAAGCTGTCTTTTCCATAAAAAAAAACTACCTACCATATTTTTTAATTTTTTGTATAATTTTCTGGTTTTTTTGTACTTTCAGGTGGAATAGTTGTTTAAAAAATAACAATTTGTCAAAATTAAAAACTAATAACAAACAGAAATAAAAAAATACAAGTGTGAAGAGATGTCGTGTAGTTTTCTTAGAAGTAACCTTTAATCTTAAGTGCAGGCAGGGCTGCGAACAATAAATTACTTTGAATATTATAAACTCGTCTTATTAGTTTTTAGCCCAAAGTTTTCCATCAAAAATGAAACATCGGAATTTACATTAAATGTACATTCACCCGCCAATCAAATACTTTTAACTAATGAACCAGCCAGTCGACTTCATTTTCACCTCGAGATTTTATCATTTCGGGTGTTGGAGTTAGAGGTTCGTAACCAGCCAGTCTCGTCTAAATAATTTTCAAACACAATTTTTATAAATTTGAATGAAATAAGTATGTAGGTATGTCGATTGTAGGGGTTTATAAAAATAGTTACAGCCCAAGTAGTCGGAATAGGGTCTGGTTTTTTTAATATGTATATATGGTATACACTATAGAGAGTTTTTGATGTAAAATTATATCGAATACCTTTGATAATCAATGTAAATTTACGTCAAAAATAATTACGTAATTTAACACCAAATTTTACGCCAAATTGACGCGAAATTACACCCAATAGAATAAATTCAAACATAAAGTCGTAATATTAAACTAAAAATTACTCCAAAAGGTTGTAAATTTAATTCGAAGATTTACACTACTATAAATTTAAATTGTGTGGTTTAATATTGTGACCCATAGAAAGTAAAATTAAACCATTAACTGTAATCATATTCTATGGTTTAAATATTTCACCTACAGAGTGTAAATATACACCCGTTTGTTTAAATTTACGCTGTATGGCTTAAGTTTTTAAGCAAAAATGTGTAAATTTACCTTTATTTTTAATGTAAAAATAACACAATTTGTTCCTTTTTGTGTATATTATTTTTTTACGCCTTTAATCGGTTGAATTTTAAATAATGGGTGTAATTTTACATCAAATATTAGCACTACTATCGTTGTAAAATTACGAGCAAAACTGTCTATTTTCTAGAGCGTATGGCCAAATGGTATTGGTGTATAATGATATTGAAGAAACCTTAAAAATATGTTCAGTCTCTGATTTAGACCAAAATATCTTAAAATTGAAGTATCTTAAATATAAATGCTGAAAACGAGCTCTTTACTTGATTTATATATTTTCAAGTTTCGTATTATTTATTGTGATCCGAATCCTGAAAAAATTTACTTTTACGTTTTACCTTATTATTAAATATACTTATTATAATTAATTAATGACATAAGTGTAGCAGTAAACGTCCTAGATATATTTATTAATCATTAAATTATATGTTTTTAGACCCGTTATTGAACTGTGCTGTGCTGAATAAATTAAGCTCATTATTTAGATGTGAAAAATTAAGATTGTGATGTCGATCATTTTATTTTTGATGGTAAATAAAAATATTTCTTCTATTTAGATTAGACGGGAATTTTGGGCAATAAAGCTGTGCAATTTAAACCTCATATACGTGAATGTAATTCTTAATTCTTCATCCTATAGTTCTTAAACAGTTCTTCAGTTTGTCTAGGAATTGGAACCGTGAAGTGCAATAATTTTGAATTACAGATTTTCAAGTTCCATTATTGAGATTTTATAAATCTTGAATTAATGGTCATTAAGCGGTCATGCATAATTTCTCATATTCAATATTACACAATAATTAATGCGTTAAAAGTATATTTTATACGTTT
The DNA here is from genome assembly GCA_964007475.1 of Hybos culiciformis. Taxonomy (NCBI): domain Eukaryota; kingdom Metazoa; phylum Arthropoda; class Insecta; order Diptera; family Hybotidae; genus Hybos; species Hybos culiciformis. The sequence continues at coordinate 92,085,690 of OZ023273.1, read as the reverse complement.
TTACAAGACAAAATATATTAATAAATATAAAATAAAAATTTTCTACAACAAAAAAAATAAATTAAATATTATTTATAATTTAAACTTTGTTGTTCAATTAATTTTCATGTTAGGTGTCCTTAAGAGATAATTGAGAGCTTTAATGAAACATTAATAATTAGAAAGGAAAGTTAATTTTGTTACCAATTTTCTTATGTTTTTGATTATAAAATATTAATGATTTTTATTACTTTATACATACATACATATATTATATGTGTATATTAAAAGAAAATGATTCATTAACAATTTATTATATTTTTCCCCATCACATTATTTATCGAATTCTTATAAAAAAAATTAAAAGAAACTCCAATTGAATTATTTTTATTATTATATAAAATTTATTATTATTATTGTGTATTGTATACAATAATGTCGATGATTATACTTTTGATTGCGGTAGTTCGATAAATTTTAAAACGAAATTTTATTATTTTGACTATGCGACGAATAATTAAGTAGCACAAATAAAATTACAATATTCTTTTTATTTATAATTAGTAGGCATATTTTTGAGAAATTTTCATATTGCTGTTCGACGTTTGGATGTTGATTATTTTCTGAAAAATTTTTCCTAAAAATAAAGTAGCTGTAATAGGCTGTTTCGAAATTATGAAATTATGGAACCCTTAAAAATTCTACTTTTATACCACACCCAAAAAATTTTTAGGTAAAATTTTTGGGTTGATTTTTTGATAACCAAGAAATTTACCAAATAACTGTCTTTAACCAAAATATTTACCAAAATTTTATAAAATATGTTTAAAATTTCTAAAAATATTTTTATTTACCCAAAAATTCACCAAAATTTAACTAATACACTGTTTACAACCAAAAGTTTAACCACAAATATTTGTAGATTTTATGTTAAACTTTTTGGTAATCTGATAAATTACCAAATAGTTCATTTTATCCGAAGTAAGTACCAAAAATTTTACTGAATAAATATATATTTTTTTTGTTCTTTTTGAGTACCTTAAAATTCACTAAAATTTCACCAAAATACTGAGGTTGCAATACTGAGGTTGCCGGTTGTCTCGGTGTTTTTTTCTTATCAAGTACCTTTTTTCATTGCAATAATGAAAACAGTTTAAACCTTAATGCGAGAAAAGACGTAGAGCTCCCGTTTTTGCTACTTAGCCTAATTTAACCTAAAATTTCACCGAATTTTTGGTGATTTTATGGTTCTTTTTCAGTTACACCAGGGAATTTATATTTTCTATTTTACACACATAGGTACATAATAATTTTAATACTATAGCTCAGTGGAAGAGTGATCGATTGAAATGCTAAAGAACAAGGTTCGTATCCCGATGAAAAGCATAATTAAAAAAAATAATTAAGAATAATTAAAAATTAAATAAAATAAAAAAATTAGAATAATATAAATAAAAAAAACTTTTTGCTCCTATAACCGAAAATTACAACCAAAAGAAACTACCTAAAAATTTACCAAATTTCACCAAAATTTTTGGGTTGGCTGAACTTTTACGGCATTTTGGGTTGATTTTACCAAATATTTTTTGGGTGTAGTTAGATTTGGTCTGGAAAAGTGTATATAGTTGAAACAAAAAATTAATAACTACACAAATTATTTTTTAAAATACATTGTTATATTCTTGAATACTTCAAAATTCCTTCTACTTAAGCCTTGTTCGCATCTTCATCTTGCTAATACACTAACAACTAATCCACTGTACAATTTAGTATACATACTTTAAAGTGCGATGAATTTTTGGTGAGTTAGTACTGGTTCAGTCACTAATTACTGGCACTTGACTAAATTATTTGGCCACAAGCGAAAAAAAAGTGCGTCTTAAATCTTAGCATCAGAAGCAGTTAGCACATCGATAATAGGTTATTCCGTTAAAATCCTATAAATTCTATTACAAAAAACAAATAAAACTTAATGCGATGAATACAAACATAATACAGTGATCTTGTGTATGTACTTTATTTCAAATTTTAATTACATTCCAAATTATTTTCTTAGGTAAATATTATATTATTTAATGCAATTGCATTTGTTTCATAGTTCTTCCGTGATTTGAATTTCACTGCATTTAAAAGGTTTAATATATATTCAAAACATTTTTTATATAATACAGTTGTTGTTGACAATCTTGACAAAGATATTCAGGATATTTTTCTACAGAAAGGATACTTAAAATAGAATTGCCTTAAAACCTTCCAACGCGAAATTTTGTAGAAAATAATTTTTGCTTATTCTATTTCGATATTATTTTATGATTTACATTTCTAAGTTAACATTATAGTGTCACAATTTTATTTTTTTTTTGGTTAAATGAAGAATTACGCAATTAAATTTTTGGTAAGTTTGACTTTAGCCTAATGAATGCATCAAAAATTTAATTCAAAGTTGAACTTAAAAAATTATGCCTTACAATTTGTATGGAGAAAATAAAATGGACTAAAAAACACAGAGATTCAGCAGGATTCTTTTCACCGGTATACGCAGTTTGATCTCAGGATTTTAAAACTTTTCGAAACTTTTGCCCATAATTGCCGATTAAATTAATGTTTAAATTATTTCTTCTGTCTGAAGGTCTGAAATAAATGCAAGTGTTTCAAACGCACGCACGTCAAATTTTTATTGAAAATTTGCGCACTCTGTTGAGCTATTTTTCAATTTTTAAACATTTTCATCTTAAAAAACTAAAATAATTAAGAAGCATATATTATTAACTTAACTAAAAAATTTTTGAACAGCTTATTCAAACATTAACATTAAGTCTAATAATCATCCTCTTCTAAGGATTGTTTTTTTTTTTCAAATTCATTTTTTTAAATTATAGTACAATCATTTGGTAGTTTTACCTGGAAAGTTTTCCGGGAGTTTTGAAAATTGGTAATTTTATAGATTTTGATGTGCTCTTTCCGAATTTCGACTTTGCGACCTCGTATTTTATCCGCTCGCGCCGCCATATTGAAAAAATGGCGCCTAAAATTAGTTTTTTGACAATATCTCCTTTCCGACTGATTTTACAATACAAACAATTATATACAATAAAACTAGAGACAATTACCTACAATTTATGTATCTACCTTTTTTTTCATAAAGGCAATAGTTTAGGCGTACGAGCGCCGCAAAGTTTACTCTAACACGCGTTTTGGCCATTAGTAATTATTCATTATTATTATTATTATTATTTGTGATACTAGTATATATAATATTAGATATATAACATCTACATATGATATAGATATTATAATATATGTTTTATTTGTGCATATTGCGGCGCTCGTAGCCTTAACTATTGACTTTACGAAAAAAAAAGTAGATACATAAATTGTAGGTAATTGTCTCTAGTTTCATTGTACATAATTGTTTGGTTCGTAAAATCAGTCGGAAAGGAGATATTACCAAAAAACTAATTTTAGGCGCCATTTTTTCAATATGGCGGCGCGACCGGATAAAATACGAGGTCGCAAAGTCGAAATCTATAAAATTACCAATTTTCAAAACTCCCGGAAAACTTTCCAGGCAACCACTATTTTTCGAACCAAATGACTCTACTATTAATAAATATTTCCATACATATTACAAATTTCTCTTTCATTTTATTAGGAGAAGCCATACTAACTTAATGTAGCATTAAATAAATAAAATACATATTTTTATATACATATATTTTTTTTTCCTTTAATTTTTTGTTAACGGAAAATCTGTTTTTTTTTTCATAGCGAAACATTTTAAGATATTCTCGTTTTCCATAAAGTAATATCAAAGTTTTAATGCATTTTGCAAGCAAAAAAAAATAACCAGAAAAAAGTGAATCAAAATTATAAAAAAGGAATTCTTTATAAAATTAGGAAAAAAAAAATTTCATTTTAACATAAAAAAAAAGTTATTATTTAAGCTTTATGCGAAAATTTCATAAAAAACTAAGAGGATTATATTTGTTGTTAGAACGAAATTGGTTCTACATTCTGTACAGAACATTCAGCTCAAAAAAATTTTTTTTCAATTTAAATTGTGATTGTCGTCCTCATTTCGACTTATTATATCTCTAACATAAACAATGGGAATTGTTATCCAGTTTTTCTTTAGGTCTAAATAGTTGTGTCCATTTCAGTGTATATAGTTAGAAAGAATGTACTAATCTCAAAAGGGTCAGAATAGTAATGAACTGAAATGACAAATTTTCCTATCTTAATTGTGAAAAATTTCAAGAATAAGCAAAAAGAGTTGTTTCCAGGCAAGAGATTTGCTAAAAATATCCAATATTAATTCCATTTTAAAATAAAGTTTTGCCATGAATTTATTCATAAGGTCGGTGGAAAAAAATTTTATTTTAAATTCTATAATTTCTACAAACGAAAAATTTTAATATTATTTTGAACAAAATTTCATATATAACAAACAAACAAAGTTACTGGTTCTTGAAAACACACTAACTTCTTTTTGGCCAAATTAAGTTATATATCGTAAAAGTATACTAAAATTTTCTACAAATCTGTATTAAAATGCTTACAATTGACTACCAGTTTAATAGAGGAAGTTATTCTGGAATTATGTTTATATAGCTCTGAACCACTAACCAGTCCTAACGACTATTAAAATTTCTACAATCATTTATTTCGTTTATATTCAATTATAACAGAGGTGTCAATAGCGTCGATCGCGATCTGCCTGTCGATCGCGTAATAATTTCAGGTCGATCGCCAATAAATATTCATATTTCAGATATTTATTTCCTTTCAAATTGCCATTTTCAATTTCAAGAATCAAAAAATTTATCTAATTTTCCAAATATGTTGGCACAATTAAAAAGTTCTGTTTCTACTAATTCTGATGAAAATAAATATATCAAAGAAATTAAGAACGTTATTGAATAATTTGGTAACCGTTTCGAATATTTTTAAAAACTTGCTAATGTCGTTTTATTTATGAGTTTTCCATTTGATAGCAATATTAAAACAGAAACAAGTACAGAAAACCATTTAACTATTTTTGATATGGATAACATTACACTTGAAGCAGAAATTATTACTTTACAAAACGATGTTTATATTAAAGCAAGAGCTTCCGAAGAAATTTTGGAAGTATTGAGCAGTAGATAAATATCCAGATCGAAAAAAAGTGCTGAAAATTTATACGCCTGTTTTGGTTCGACATATTGTGCGAATCAGCATTTTCACAAATGAAAATCATAAAGTCGAAATACCGAACTGATTTAACAGACGAACACTTAGAATTTGGATCCCTAAATATTATCTTCTCCTCTTACTCCTGCTTTTAAAAAAAGTAGATCGCAGAAAATTTTTACTGCGCGAAATAGATCCCATAGAAAAACAGTTGACACCAACGTTCCCTCTAATTTTTTTAATACCTGAGCGGAAAAAGTGCGGCGTGAGCGGTAAATTTACAGAACAAGATTTAGTGAGCGGAGAATTTGTATGAAAATTAATTAAAAAAAAAATTAATTTAGATAATTAATTTATTATGTAATTAATTTTTTCGTTCAAGCTCTTATATAATTCATATTTATAGTTAAAGTTATGCATTTAATTAAAAATTAATGCATATTATTTATACTTTATATTTTTATTCAAATAACATATCATAATCTACATACTTATCATCTTATAATATTCTTTTAAAACTTAATTATTTGAATTTATCAAAGTAAATCTTTAATATTAACGACTGTATTGTATAATAGACTTTTGTTTATGGATTTTTCCCCCAATTTTTTTTTCTTAAGCTACAAGATCTTTCAAACGATTGATATGGGTTGTATGTACTTTAAATATGAATATAAATTATTTTATAGCAATTTTTTTTAAAATTTGAAAAAAATCTATTGTGCGCGGATAATAAAAACGAGTTCGCGGCAGATTTCAAACTGTTGCGCGGCCGCGCAGCTTAGAGGGAACACTGGTTGACACCCCTGATTATAAGCTTGTAAATTTGTTATAAACGAACAGCTCTGTAGTTAAAAACAAATGAAAATAAAATAATAAAAGTAATGGTAGACGATTTCTTCAATAAAATTATTATAAATATGTATAACAGTATAAGAATAAAAATTAAAAATTGTTTCAACAAATCTGCTAGATATTGATTCCCATAACGCAAAAGAGTTACAAAAGTATTGCCCCTAGAAATAAAAACTTATAAATTATACTATATCGAGTCATTCCATTGGTTATTATCTGTTAAATAACATTTCCGGAAACCTAAAGATCAAACGAGGTAATAAAATGCTAATGGCGTTGACTAAAATTAAATTAATGTTTTCTAATAATATTTATTATTCCATTATTTATATATAAAAGTTGAATCAATATTTTAAATTTATTAAATTTTCATCCTTTTCTTTTCCTTCACCTAGCTAGAGAGTTGCATTTTTTTTTGATTAAAATATAATAATAACAATATATTGAGTATGGAAGCAGGTGTGTTTTCCTATTAATATATTTTTTTCTCTTTTTAAATTAAATTTATAAATTATTTTTAGTGCGCTTAAATTAAATCCTCGACTAGGTACTCGTTTATTATTAAAGCTTTTGCCTTCTCACTAACTAGAATAATCTTTAATTAGGTAAATCATTTTATTCTTTATTTTTTACGAAGTTGGTAAACATTTTAAGTTCTTGTGAAATAAAATAATATGTTAAAATTATTAACAAAACAAATTTAAAAGTCATCAGTTCGCACAAAACTAATTAAAAGTAAAATATATTTTTGATTCCTATAGCTGTACAGCAGTTGGATAACATGAAACGCAATCAGCTTTGCATAAAAATATGTAAATAAAATAATAAAACTTCTGAATTTATTAACCTTCAAATTTTTAAATGTTTTTTAATTGTTTCATATGCATTGACACCGCTTTAGCAATGTGCAATGTATGTACATCATAACTTTTATGTTTTGCATATTTTTTAACTTTTACATTTTTCTCATTTATTAAAGTGACTTAATAAAACTTTACTAAATTTGAACTTGTATAAATTAATTTTAAGTTAAAATTTGACAAAAAAAATTGTATATGTTATATGCATAAATCTGCTAACTTTTCCATACAAACCTTGGTGCAACTCTACAGACGACACTTGTGTACCGATTTTTATAATTTCCTTTTTTAAATCAAGGTATCAGGGGGTCCGCGCAATAACTCATCGGTCGATTTTGGATAAATTATATTCGTTTTTACTCATCCGAAAATTGGCCGATGATTTATATCCTTTGCAATGCACAACTCTTCCATCGCTGATAAGTTATGTGCTTTTAGATAAATAAAACTGATCTGGCAATTTTTCGGATGACTTAAATTCTTTTTAAAACAAAAACTCATCCGCAAAATTATGAGCGGATGAGTTCAATTTTCGAATCAATCGACGTATCATTAAGTATCCAACGTATGTCAACGTCAATGTCAAAAAGTTGTATAAACAACTCTTTAAATAACTAAATTTATAAAACTTCAGAAAACTATAAAAATTTTGTACTAAAAATTATGAAAATATGTTACGTTACGAATGTGTACACATGAAAACACACATCTAATGTGTGAGAATTTTTTAAAACTGATATTTGCATATAATGAATCAATTCAATTAGGTAGACTAAGTGATTAATTGTCATATAACACTTGTTCAGTTTTTTTTTTCGTTGTACAATAGTTATAATTAAAAGACTTTGAAAATTTGCTAAATGCTGTTTTTCACGTTAAAAATAGATTTTAAATAAATAAACTGCCAATAAACACGCAACAAGTTTTCATTTTCCTTATTGCAAAAAAGAAAATAAAAAATTGCATATAACAAGTATATTATAATGATTCATTCAGTTGATTAAAAATTCTAAATTTAGTCTTGTACACATGAACTTATTGAAACTCCAATAATTTTTATCTATATTTTTATTAATTTTAAACTTAATTTTATAAAGTTGTAGTTTGTACTAAAATTATTTCCATGATATGAAATATCTGCAATGAAAAGAAATCATGAAGAGAAAATGTTTTAATTTTTGATTTTTCTAACTATATGCATGATAATGACTTCTTCTAACTAAACTCCTTGATGTGAAATATTTTAAACATTTTTTTTGTAATTAAAAATTCCATAAAAAAATTCTAATAGGTCTGAGAATTTTAAAACGTTTTTTGTGGTTTGGACAGTTTATTTTATTTAAGTGAATAAAATTAGTGTTCAAAAATTGTCCCTGATATCTTAATTTCGACTTCGTGCCAAAAATAGATTATATGGATAAGAATTGTGAAGCTTTATTGATATGAAGCTTTGAAAAAAAAAAATTGTTTTACTTTTTGAAGTTTATACTTCTTTAGCGGCGTTGGAAGAAATTTGGTAGAGGGTAAAAATCCATTTTCATATAGAATTTTTCTGAGAATCGTCATCATTTTTCTGAGAATCGTCCGTCATCATTTTTCAAATATTAAAAAAACAAACAAACCATAATTGGGTTCGAACCTGGCACCTTCAGACTTATTAGTCTGGTGTTCTATCCACTAAGCCATACGGCCATATAATTTTTGCTTTCTAAAATCATATAAAGAGTCTTCTAAATAATATAAAAATTCAAGTTCTTTAAGGTTCATGAATACGGTTAGTTCTTTAAGGTTCATGAATACGGTTAGTGGAATGAAATAAACGGGTTCATGAATACGGTTAGTGGAATGAAATAAACGGGTTCATGAATACGATTAGTGGAAGGAAATAAGAGAGAAATTTTTAAAATAAATTCCGGGGATTTTAATTATTAAAGAAGACAAGTGCTCTTTTATGTTATTTTAGAAAGCTGAAATCATAAGGGCAATATGGCTGAGTGGATAGAATATCGGATTACAATTCTGAAGGTGCCAAGTTCGATCCCCCGATACTGAGAATTTTATGAAATTTTTTTTTTTTTTAATTTTTTTAAGATAATAATGTAGTTACGCCAAATACAAAATACCAAAAAGGGAGAGATAATAAATTGGTCAATTAATTTTTGCAGATTGATCTAATTAATTTCCGTAAAGCGTCATAATTTTTAAAGTTAAAAATTTTCTCTTAATTTAAGTATCTGTACTTCGTTTTGGTAAAAAAAAAAAACAAACACACGAAGCAGTCATAGAACTGCCTACAGAAGTTTATACTTAAAGATTTAAAAACTATGAAAAAAACTATGAATAACAGTGGCTACAAATGATGGGCTGCTCAGTACAAAATGTAAATTAAAATAAAAATCAGTCCATCAGTCCAAAAGCAGTCCATTATTTGTAGCCACTGTTATTTCATAGTTTAAATCTTAAGTATAAACTTCTGTAGGCAGTTCTATGACTGCTTCGTGTTTTTTTTTTGTAATATGCCCTGAATGTGAACGGTGCGGTGAAATAAAGCTCCCCTTTGGGCGTGAATATCTCAAATATCATACTTTTAGTCTCTATAATCTCCCTAACCGTATAATTTAAGTACATTTACATTGTTCACATAGGAAGAATGGTATATTGAATTTCTGAGCAAATTGTTAAAAGCAAATTGCTTCCAAACTAAAACTAAACGTCGCGCCGCGCATTAATATGTTTAGGTGTAGCACAAATATATTTTCATATACTTTATTAATTTAAATAACTGTCATTTCTTAGGGAAGCGTTTTCCAACAAAAACTCATATCATTATTTCGTCTTACAATTGAGCAAGGAACACCCCTCAGAAGTAACGTCGCCCTTAACTGAAACACCCTGTATAAGAATAAATTCATGAATAAAACAAAAATCAAGATTTTGAAAACAACTCCTTATTCAACTTCAATAACGTAATGTTTTTCTGTTTTGAAAATGTGGTCTTTTTTTTGATTAATAATAAAATAATTGATTTTAAAAAATAATTTTAGAAATTCTTGTTTATTTCTCTTTCTTTTTTTTTTTTTTGTTATTATTATTTTTGAATTTTTGATTGTAGACTCTGTAAGGGTCTCTTCTAGCTAGATACAAAATATTTTCATTATAAAAATTATGTTTAGTTTCTTGTCGGCTTTTTAACGACTCACAGTCACAATCAAAATAGAAAAATAAAAATTTTAGTTGTGATTTTTTAATTTTATTCGTAAAGTTTTTCGGATAAATTAAATTAATGTAATAATAATTGTAAATAAATGTTGATATTAAGTGAAAGTTGGAATTAGTCCACAATAATGAATTTTAACTATACAGAACCTAAATTACGAGAAAAATAAATATTTGTTTTCTTTCAATTAATTACGTCTATTTCTAAAATAATATTTTCTAAATTTACCCATCATACGTACTTACCGATGTCCTAACTTGATATCGAATACATTCCATTAACTTTTATGGATATTTCATATCTCGCAAATAATTCTTTATATAATATTTAAGGAAAATTATACAAATTGAACATATTAATGATAACACTATTACAAGTGGTGTATTAAGTATTAATATTTTAACAACTAATTTTGTAAGAATGGTTGAAACACATGTTCTTAATTCCAAAAAAGAGAAATTGTTTTTTAATTCTCAATATGTAAGAACGGTGCTTAATAGCTAGCCACCCACTAACACTTTTTTTTTAAACGCCAGGTGACACGCCACGCTTTTTACTGCATATTTCTGTTGGTGTATGGTGAACATGACGCGCCATTTTTTCTAACACTCCACCTGCCACTCCAATTGACACTTTTTCACGTTAGTCCACACACTAACAAAATTCAAACTGAACGGAAAGTCGGAAAAACGTCATTTGGATTGCTAATGTTCAAAAATCGGATTTAATCGAAAACTAAAAATATGTTAATTATACTTAGCTAATATAAAAAAAAAAATTAAAATTATTAACGGTATCTTAAAATTAACTTAAATTTAAATTGATGCCGACATTTCGATAAAATTTCAAATATTTGAAGGATGGGCGCTGCCCTAGTTCCGAGCCGAGCCGGCCGGTATGAACCGGCTGCAGTACAGCTCATTACTGATTGTATTTATAAACAATAATAACATAGAAAAATACCAATGATAATAATAATATTATAAAAAAAGATTTAAAATTGAATATTGTTGTTGATTCTTAATAATATACAACAAATTTAGATTTTTTTTTGTTATTTTGCAAAACTTATTTATTTATTATTATTATTTTTTTTTTAATAAGTTTTCAACAACAATCAGTTGAAGAACTTTTCAAAGGAGTATAAGAAGCCTTCTTTAGCATTTAAGGACAAAAAGAAACAAAAAAAATCACAAAAATTATTAAATTATTATTTTTTATCGTATAAAAAACGGAACAGCAGAAAACAAAAATAAAATTTCATTTGACATAAAGTAATTTAATTTTTACAAAATATGCATAAATTTATATTTACATACATACATGCATTGTGATAATAAAATATGCTTGTACACTAAACTTTACAATTTTATTGTATAACTACCTACATAAGTTCGTCTGCTCAGAAATGAAACGATGTATAATGAAAAGTATAGTTTCGAGTAATTTGAGTTTAATGTAGTAAACACAATTGGGGCGACAGCGACAACGACAGCGATAGCGACTAACAAAAAAAAATAGAAACCATACATTTGTATGAGAATGAACACAATTGAAACGACTGGCGACAGACATTGTCGCCTGGCGACAAATTAGAAATGTTTCTATTTTGTCGCCGGGCGACAACGACAACCATATATTTTTGTTATTTATTTTTCTATTTGTTTATTTTTTTCCTGTTTATTTATTTTGTCGCCGTCGCCGTAATTGTGTTCACTCCAGTGATATCGCTATCGTTGTCGTTGTAGTCGTCGTTGTCGCCGTCGTTGTCGTCTCAATTGTGTTTACTCCTTAAAGATTTGAAAATTAAAAAAAACGTATGAAAAAATTTTCATCTAAAAAACACATTTTAATCAACATTAAGAATATTCCAAAATAGTTGCATTTATAAAATCGAGTACGAGGAATCGAATGGTGCTAATATCTAATAATGACGTATAAATATCATACGTTGTTTCATTTCCCAGCAGGCGAGTTAGCCTTTTAGGGTGACAATAAAAATTACGGAAAAAATCAAAGTTTCGAATTACAGGCCTTCTATTGCTTGCAAAGTTTACTAAAGGGTTTTTTTTAAAGTCCGATAGAACTTCAAATTGTAAAAAATAACACAAAAAATTAAATTTTAATCCAAAAAATATTTTTCTTCGAAAGATCAATCCATGGCATTAACATTTGAAAATAATTTCGGGCATATGGCCACCGCGGCTGTTCGAAGCGAATTCTCGACGTCCAATTTTGGTCCACTTTTTCGAGCTCTGCTGGCCGTTTGTCACGAATAACACGAACAATGTTGGCCTACAAGCCGTCAATTGTTGCTGGTTTATCAGCATAAACCAGTGACTTCACGTAGCCCCACAGGAAATAATCGAGAGGTGTCAAATCGCACGACCTTGGAGGCCAATTGACAGGTCCATTTCTCGAAATCAACTTATCGCCAAATTTTGATTTCAATAAGTCTCAATGGTTGCGGTCACCGTATGGCACGTAGCGCCATCCTGTTGAAACCACATCTCGTCCGAATCAATGTTATCCATATTTTCAAACAAAAATCATTGATCATGGTGCGGTAACGATCTCCATTGACCGTAACGCGAGCTCCGGCATCATTTTTGAAGAAATAAGGTCCGATGATGTCATCAGCTTGTAAACCACACCAAACGGTGCATTTTTCTGGATGTAATGGAGTCTGTAGCGTCTCTTGTGGATTGGTCTTACTCCATATGTGGAAATTTGGTTATTAGCAAACCCGTGAGGCCAAAAATGAGCCTCATCGCTGAACACAATTTTGCGATAAACAACGACTGATTTTTAAAGTAAATTTGGATAATTTCGTAGCGTTGTTCAATCATGAGTCCAGAGCCGTAACTAGGGTATGGCGAACATGGCCCCGGCCATAGGCGCCTGATTAAAAAGGCGCTCACTCATTTCACATTTTTCGAATTTTAAACAGTTTTTATTTAGAAAACATGATTTATTACAGCTTTATACAAAATTCCAAAATTCAAAGTTTACGTTTAATATATCTTGAAACTTTTGTTGGTTGTTATATTTTGGATGAATAAATTTAGGTTCTATATCGGTATTTTCTTCATTTTCATGCTTAAATACTAGTTGTACCAAATTACTATCAAACAAACAAAATTCATTTCACATAAAAAATAGTGTACTCATAATTGATTTAATAAATGATTTTACTTGTGGCTTATTGCAATAAATAATTTCACAATATATTTTTAAAATTGAGAAATTTGAAACTTAGGCATCAGAACGTAATTTGTTACTCGAAATACTCGAAAGAAAATTTGGAGTAATGGAGTAGTTTAAAACCACCATAAGCTTTAGAGTATTCGAGTATCGAATAATCGTACTGACCTCTCTATTATAAACAAAATTATATAAGTATTTTATATGCAATTTTATGTTTATAATGAATGGAATATTTTCATATATATGTACATTTCAATTTAAAAAAAAAAAACAAAATTTTGTCGTTTCATATTAATTTGCTACTTTTTTTTTTTGTGTGTTGGAAAAAATAACCATTATTTTTCCTGCATATTTGTTAAAGGAAAAAAAAATGATTGAAAAATTTTGATAAACGATTTTCGGTTTTATTTAGTTGTATTGTAAAATTATAATAATGCAGAAAATAGTAATATTATTACTACAATTACCTAGTTTACATGATCGGGAACAGAGTTGAGTTGATTTTTAATATGAAATTTTTCAACTCGACGAAATCTAAACTCTGTTTCAACCCTATCATGTAAACTAGGTAAATGTAAACAGAATATTAGAGTACCTATTTATTAAATTGTTTTTTATTTATTTATTTAAGAAAATTAAAAAAAATTCCAATAACCAATTTTGCTTGTTAACATAACCATTTAAGTAAAATTGAGCTTCGTCGCAAGAAACAATTTTCTCATTAGATAAATTATTTCACATTTTCATTTCCATTTCAATTGTTTTAATTTTTTTTTGTTCAATTTTAACTGAAATAATTGTCACCAACCAAAACATAAATGAATAAAGGAACTCAATATGAAAAAATGAATATGAAAGGGAAATATCATAATTTTATTAAACCAATTATAACATCTCACTGAGAACACGATATTAACTTCGGAAATCAAATAATCTTAATATCCGTTGATTTTTCGCCAGTATATGATGCAAATAGTATTTGATATTTACGTATATGAAAAAATAAAAAGAATAAAATAAAAAATATTTCGATATTAATTAATTTTTATTTGTTTGTTTGTTTTATTTTTATTATTGTTCATATATTTGTAAACAATCACTAAAGCAAAGAATTGCTTTAAATTTTAGTCTACTGCTTCAAACTTGAATTCTTTAAGGTCTGTACCAGTGTTTCTCAATCTTTTTTGTGCTAGCTCCTCCTAAGGATTTCTGAAAGGTGTATCCAATAAATAAAATTACTATTTCTTTAATATAAAAAGATATGGTCAAGTACGTAGCATTCTAGTAATATTTAGAACAAAGTAAAAATACTAAGAACATAAAGTTGGCAAAAAAAAAATTAATTAATTTGATTAAAAAAGGACTTAATACAATTAAGCTGTTTAACATTTCATCATCAAAAGTTAACTATAAATAAAAAATTACAATTGTATAAATTTTCTTTGATAAAATATCTTTAATCATCCTATAAAAGGTACATGTATTGTATAAAAAATAAAAAATAAAATAAAACAAAATAATTAAAAAACAAACTATTATTTTTTTTTAAATGGTTATAGAACTAAAATAATTTTAATAATTAAAAAAAAAAGTTATTTTTTAGAATGAAAAAAGAACAATATGATGAAAAAACTTTGTCAGTTAGTTCACATAGTAATACTACCATCACTACTGTTGAAACGGTTCGAAAAATTTCTCAACAAAAAAATAGCTATGATTCTGTTGATGATGATGATGATGATGATGATAATAATGATGATAGAAAAGATAAGAATTCTATTCAAGAAAAATGGAAAACGATGACAACGTTAAATGTAAAAACATTAATGGTAAAATTGAACTAAGTTGTATTTACTTTTTTTTTTTTGTTATAATTTTAGTTTTGCTTATTTTTGATTTAATTATTATTATATGCACATAAACTTAGAACTTTATAACTATGTATATATATTTCTAACTGTTTGGCACTATACCTAGATTTTAAGTTTTATTTTTAATGATATTGTTACATGTTGAAAAAAAATTTTAATAAGGTACTCCTATAAAACTTATATTTTCTATTAAATGAATCAGCAGAGCAAAATAGTAATGCTTACAAAAAAATAAACAAATACGATTAAAAAGTTTAAAGAAAAAGTTATTAAACTTTATTCCTATTAGCACAACAGATATAAAGTTTATAGTCTTACAGAATTAATGTTTTTGATAATTATTTTTAAAATGAATATAATTTGACGTATATTTTGACATATATAATGTATATACTAACTGGCAGATCAATCAAACGTTGTAATAAGGATATAAGTACACAAATACAGCTAAAGTGTTGTCGAAAAAATTAATGACGTTCTCAACTACAGTATTTTTTAGACTCAAATGTATAATTAATAAAAATACAGTACTCGTTCTTCCGATTTACGGAGCAAATTGTAGTAGTTATGGTATTGGTTCAAAAAACCCGGACAAACTTTTACAAAAGTATTTAGTTTATTGCGTAGTATTTGTAGTTTATTGTCAGTAGGTACTAATTATTTGATCCCTTGTAACAATTGATTAACTGCGTTCCGGCGTGTCCTACTGGAACATAAAAATTCACAGTACACAGTTCTATCGAAAAAAAAGCTATAATCGCACTAAATATTTCAACTTAAAGAATTTTTAATGCTCAAGCATTCATTTACTAAAAAAAATATATAACAGCGTTTAAAAATTTTTATAATTATTTAATTCAAAATAATTATATTTTAGTTTAACTGCGGTAGACAATTTTGGGATAAGGAGGAAATAAAACAAAATATATTTATTCAATTATTATTCATTTAATCAAGCAACATTTAATTTCAATAAAATTAATATTGGAAATAATAATGAAATTCCTGAATTATTTAAAATTACCGGACAAGAAGAGGATATTTATTTATCTGAAATTATGCTAAAAATATAAATTAAATTGTATGAAAAACAAAAAAGAAGTTTAAATTGATTATTATTATGTCAAATTAATAAGTCGAAAAAAATATTTTTTTTTTAATTGAAGTCGATATACTTAACAGTAATACGATAATATAAAAAAACTAAATAATTAACGAGTTTTTTAAATTTTGAAACATCATTATTAAAAAAACTATAATCTTTTTACTCTAACTCGATCAGGACAGAACTGGCGGGAAAACGCACCAAACGTAATAATAAATTTTTATATTTTCTTTGATAGTTTTGCGACAATAATTATAAAGAAAAATTTTCTCAATAGTAATTTGCTTACGAACTTTTATGTGTAATTTAATTACTCAGCTGCATTATAAATTCATTTTATTGTGTAACGGAAATTAAAAGTACATGAGGTGCAATATCTTGATTTCTAGATTAGGGGAATTTATTAGGCCTCCCCGCAAAACAAACTACTTTATTAAAGATTTTATTTTATATTAAATATTAATACTAATAATAATTATACATAATATACCGACCCTTTAAAAAAAATTCTTTTTCATGTCTATTCTTAAATTTAAGTTGTGCAATATTTTCACATTTTTTTTACATATATTTTCTGTGAAGTTGTCCTGTTGAATTTCAGGGCAAGAAAAGAAAATCCCAACAGGAATTAAATGCTATAAAACTGCAATTTATCTTCATCATTGTATATTTTTCTGAAAATTTATTTTTCAGTTAAAATTCTTTTTTTGGTAAGCTTGTATAAAATGTTCATACATACACATAAATAAAAATATAATTTGGTATAATTTTATTCAAAAATAATAAAAGCTTATAAAATTTTAGAAATTTTACAAAAGTATTAATATTTCAAGTTCAATTAGATAACTTGAAATATTAATACTTTTGTAAAATTTCTAAAATTTTATAAGCTTTTTTTGAAATGTTGTAAGTTAGAGAACGATTATGAAAATTGTTTTAGCTGTTGAATTGCTCTTCAAAATTTGACCGTCAGTTTTTAGGAGAGTGTTTTTATGAACTTCAATATATCAATATACAATTTCATAGTAAGTAGTAATTATAGTTAATTCTTAATAGTTAACAATTAAGTTTTACCATTATCATGTTGAGACCTTTAAAAGAAATAATTGACTATTTACAAAAAATTAAAAAAAGGTCAAAATTCAAAATTGAAAGTGCATCAAAAATCCAAACCATAGTTAATTAATTATATATTAAATTCAATTTGGAAAATGATTGTTGTATATTTTGTATACTGAATTTAATATTTTCTTCTTAATAGAGACAAAAATAGGTTCTGTCATTATTGTTTTTAATTTTGCCAGCTATCAAAAATGTTTTAAATTAAAAATAAACATTTATTTTAAAATTAGCATAAAGATACAAATAAATACATAAACATAAACAAAAACGAAAAAAATGAACATCATAAATTTCCATTAAAAAAAAATAAAATAAAATAATCTCAAAACTCATTCGATGGACACATTCAAGTGCACTGTTGCTGCTGCACTTTAGAGATTATTATTATTATTTTTTTGAATGAACTAAAAAATTATAAATAAGGGGAAAATTGAAACAATACAGAAAAAAAATTATTATTATTTTTAATAACATTCTCATGATGGAAATTCTGTGCTATACCTATGTACAAATTTTTAATTTAGTGCCAGAAAATATATTAAGTGTTAAGTTTTTGAACAAGAAGCTTCACGGTATAAAAAAATATTTTATAAATGACTGATGTATGCATCGTACAAAAAAGTAGGAATCAAAAATGTGCACAATTCAAAAGTTCTTTATGTAACACGAAATAAGAATAGAGATGATCGGATGTGTTTATTTCTGCATACGATGGTTAAAAAGGGACTTGCAGTAATTTAGGGGCTTTTAATTGATTTTTAAAATAAAAATTAATATTTAAACAATTCATTTTTAGTCGATTAAGATATCTTTTTGGCCATCATAGTTAATAGTATAATCATAATTTTTCCTTTATTTTATTTAAATAGATATTTTATAAAACATTTTGTCTATTTTAATGGGCTAAATATAAAAAGTTTTACTGCTATAATATCGATGCATAATAACATTAACGACACTTTCTTGCAATATCGAATATTTCCATCAACTTTATATATAATTACAATATTAATTGTGAGAATTAATTTCATTCATATATTTAATATTTGATGATTCTACATGTCGATTATTGGTTTAATAGTCTTATATTTTAGGGCTCGAGTAATGTCGTTATAGCTGAACATCAGAACATGATTAAACAGTACTTATATAGCTTTCTATAAAAATCAAAAATTAACTAAACTTTTTATTTTCCATTTGATTAAGCTTGGTGTTTTGCGTTTACACTGTTTGGTTTTTCAGTTTTTCCATATTTTATTAAAGAAGTGATAGAAAATCATTTTGAACAAAAAAAAATATGAAGCTTACGTGTGTTCTATGAAAGTGTTTTTTGTTTTTTTTTTTCTTAAAAATATTTTTTTTATTTTTTTTGCAATTTCAAGACAGGTGAAATAGTAGATTACAATACATGTTATGAAAATCATAATATTAATAGGCATTCGACCGTATCTATGTATCAATCAGACATCTATTAGAGTTAAAATAAAATATAAAGTATAGAGACATCTATTGGAATTTAAATATACATATAATTTAAATATATTACATATTTGCCGGCATAAAAAAAATCAATGAAAAAAACATTGTAAAATTCGAAAAAGCATTGCAAACTACGGTAAATTTGTTGGAAAATAAAATTAAAAAATGTATTTCAAAAATTTAAATTTATTTAACTTCCGTGAATATCTCACGGGTTTCGACTAGTTTATTATTAATTGCGAGTTGTATATACACACAAACACGAGTCACGAGTCATATTTATATCACGAGACCGAAGGTCGAGTAATATAATTTTGACGAGTGTCTATGTGTTTGTGTGTATACACAACGAGCTGTATAACAAATTTGATTAACATGTATTGTATACTGCTTTAATGTGCATGTGAGAGGGAGTTGCAAAGAGAGAATATAGAGATAATTTATAATAAAAAATAAAGATAAAAGAAAAAAAGTGAAATTTTCCACGTTAATTACACTTTAATTTCTCTTTCTTTTAGAGATAAAAAAAAAAAGGGAAATTTTCCACGTTCATTATCCTTTAATTTCTCTTTCTTTTAGAGATAAAAGAAGAAAAGGGAAATTTTCCACGTTAATTATCCTATAATTTCTCTGTCTTTTAGAGATAAAAGGAAAAAAGGGAAATATTGTGAGTGTGAGAGATATTATTTTTGTTTATAGTATTACGCAGTTCAAAATGAAGTAAGTAAATACAATATAAAGGAAATGTAAATGCAATTTACATCACAGGGAAATGTAAATATAATTTACATTTCCCTATAATTGCATGTGTATTGATGCATGTAATGGACCATTTACCGAGCTAAATTTGAGAATGTAAATACAACTTACCGAAGACATGCACATTAAAATATATTGATTGCAAGAAAAATATATATCCAAAATTTATTTTCAGTACTCTACATATTATTTGGTTGTATTAAATTGAAAAAAAAAATTTTTGTTTTGAGACACATTTTATTAGAATCTGACTTATTATAGGTTTTTTGAGTAAACTCAGGAAATGACTTTATGTTTTAAATCAGGCCTGTCCAACACAAATCTACTTAGGAGCCAATCTGAAAATTATCCTCATTTGTAGGAGCCACTATGAAAAAAAATTATACCAAAAACTAGTGATTTAATTTATATTTTATTATATATCGTCTGCACATTAAATGAAATGAAACAACGTATGACTGAGAAATGAAACAACGTATGACATTTATACGTCATTATTTGACAATAGCACCATTCGATTCCTCGTACTCGATTTTATAAGTACAACTACTTTGCAATATTCTTAATGTTGATTAAAATGTGTTTTTTAGATGAAAATTGTACGCTACTTGATATTTTTTCATACATTTTTTTTAATTTTCAAATCTTTAAATTCAAATTACTCGAAACTATACTTTTCATTATACGTTGTTTCATTTCTGAGCAGGCGATATATGCTAAATGCATTATTAAATTCTAGTTTAATTTAAAATTTTTTGACTTTATTTTGGGTTGAATTGTTGAATATATAATAGTATATTACTTAAGTAGAGCCGTAATGAGGTAATTACAGTCGAAGTGAATAAAATGTCCGAGGGCGGTAGCCCGAGGAAATTTATCCACTGAGACATTAATTACCTCATTAGACTCGAGTTAAGTATGTTACTTTATATTATTTCCGCCTATAAGAGACCATTGAAGCAAATAAAAAGCTATTTTAAATAATGAATTTCAAATAATAACGGTTACACAAGAAATATTAGCCGATTCGAATATGACTGCTACATATGAAAGTCGACGGTAATAACACGCGCTACACAATTCAAAACAAAACAAACAGATGATATTGACACTTGTTATTCAATATTTCATCAATTTCAATACTACACCATGACACAACTCGATTGTAATAGACAATTACAGTACTCTTCCCCAATATGAAACTCGACTGTAATCAGTCATTTACGGCACGCTTTTTGCATTCATAAATGGTCGATTATAAGCGGAAATAATATAAATATATTTAGTTAGAATATATGATTTTTTTTATTTGCTCTCATGGTGGTCAATTTCTAACTAAATATGTAATTTACGTTTTTTTTCTATGAAATTTCGTTTTTTCATAAGAGCCACAACCTTGTCAATCCAGATTTATGTTGGGAACCACGAAAAAAATTTAAAGAGCCACATGTGGCTCAAGAGCCACACGTTGGACAGGATTGTTTTAAATAATAAAGGAATATCAATTTGAATAATTTTTGTTTTTATTAATTCGATTTATTATATGAAAGCCCCTAAAAGTTAATATTTTTAACAGCTCGCTTAAGCCCAGTTTTCACGATCCAAGTACACTTTGTCCAAGTTACTTTGATCAAAGTAAGTTGAGCATTGTCCTACTCAACTTTGATTCAAGTTGACTTTAACACCCTGCTTACACGATCAAAAATAGCATTCAAGTCTATTTGGACAAAGTGTACTTGGATCGTGAAAACCGGGCCCAATGTACAACACTTCCAAATTTTAAAGTAAAATTTGACCTTGTCGCTAGTCTTATGCTAGTTTTATGGGAATATCTTTTCGTATTTATTCTAATTGTACGGCAAAAAAATTAAAAACTTTTAAGTTGCGACACTATCGGATCAAATTACTAAATGTTCATCATTAAAATATCAATTTTAAAGTTATTTGCGAAAAAATGTTCCCAAACAGAAATAGAACTCAGTTGAAAAGAAAGAAAGAAATAAATTATTTTGTGGTGCAATAAGTTTTTCTGGTTGTAATATAACCAGTTTTATAATTAATTTGAAAATATTAAAATAAAAAAAATAAATTTACAAAAATCGATAAAATTAATATCCCTGTAAATAACGTCGAAAATGATTTTCACGATACATTAAATTTAATGGGATCGACCCAAAGCTAATTTTATCGACCCAAAGCTAATTTTAATATCTTACAATCGTCGACGTCACAGCTTCATTTAATCTAAGAATAATTTAATCAACCCTATATACCTATTAGGATTGTATTTGTTCAATTCCAATATTAAATATACCGCAGTGGCATAACTACAAATTTTGCAAAAAAAGGAACCAATAATTTTTGTTTTATTTTTAAAAATTTATTTTTTAATTTTTTATAAAAAAAATAACTCTTCAGGTTTCGCCTATTATGCTAATTATCATATAACTGGCGAATCGTCAACGCCGTTTTGCATGAACATTAAACTTCTTTTTTAAGTCGGAAACGACTCACCATCATTATAGGGTGTCAACAGCTGTCATCGACCAGATAGCAGATATTGACATCCCTCCATGCTTAAATTCATTTTCGAAGTAATGTTCTTAGTGTGATTTTGAATTTAAATAAATAAAAACTTTTTTGGTGAAAAATTATGAATTTTGTTGGTGAAATGATGACAAACGGTTCGCCCTTTAACATCGTGCGACCACAGCATTTGCTGCGTTCGCCTACCGGTACTTACGCCACTGATATACCGACTTACAGATAATTTGTGAAGTGAAAAGTGAAAAAATCGTAAGTGTGAAGTGAAGTATGTTGCTGTCATAAATATTTATGAATTTTTCAGATAACTGTATAATTGATATCTGCGATCATATTTTAAGATTAATTTAGATTTCTTTTCTAACTGACTACACAAATATAAAAAAAAATTCCAAGCCCTTATAAGCCTCGCTAAAGTCCAACACATAGAAGTAGATTTTATAAAAATTTCTTTTCCATAAAGCTTGTTTTTCTGCGAATTTGATTGTTTGAATGAAAATCGTACAAAATTAAATAAATACTTTTTGAAAATTGTTTTTAGGAAACAACTATTTTTAAAACTATTGTCAAATAATTTGTTAAAATTTAAGTTGGGATTCTTGATACAAGTTCCTGGTATTTTCAACAAATTCTTCAACAGGTTAATAATATCGTGAACACTCAGTAATAAAAATGTTAAAAGTTAAAGTAAAAAGGTTTTTTTTTTATTTTCATATAGTAAGGTCGTTCATTTAAATATACATTGCTGCGGTATACATATACATATCATATGTAAATATGTATAAGTATAAGTATATGTATATATAAAGTTTTTCAAATTATGACATATTAAATTTAAATTTTTTTGTATTAAAACGAGTTGATATATATTCGAGGGTACTCTTGAATTAAAAAAAAAATTAACTTTGTTTTTCTTATAACCAGAATAAATTAAATAATTTTTTAATATTCTTAAAGTATTTTCATATATGCAAATTTTTTTCTTTTTTTTATTCTTTGTAAATAAAATTTGCATAATATTGTTTTCATGTTTTGCTCAAGTTTTATGTATATTACTTTTATGAAATTCAGAATTTTATTATAATAATTTTTAACTTAAAATCCTCATAACATTTATCGATCACACATAAAACTAAAATCATTCATACGAACTGTGTTCAATGCTCTTGTAGTCATAAGAAATATTAGTTTTCGATTTTCGATGTAGTCTGTACTTTAAAATAATGAGCCATTATATGAGCAGACTCGAATACTGATATTTAATATACCATAAATTGCAATATAAAGTTATTGTTAATAAAATCGAGTCAGTTTAAATATTTAAAAAAAATATTAATATTAATATTTTGCTAATTTTATTTTTTATCTGAATTTTATTTTAATGAAAAATCCTAAACTTATGGCTGTTGTTCATCCAATAACTTAACGAAAAACAAAGCACAAAATAAAACGCATTTTCTCTATTATTACATTAGATTCAATTTAGTTCAATGAAATTAACAAAACCTTAACTACACAGAAAAAAAATTGCTCGTACTCATTACGTCAAAAAAGTTCGTTAAGAGGACTTGGTACCAGTTTGAATTTTTTGTCCCAAATTTTTTTTGAAAAGCAGTTTTAGATTATTTTAAAGTTAAATTTAGAAAAAACATTTCATTAACAACCTCCGAACTGTTTAATACTTTAAAAGAGTATAAGACTTTTTAGAATCGGTTAAGGCTAAGTGCTCGAAATCTCTTCAAAACCATTGTTATGTGTCACAAAATGGTTTTGAAGAGATTTCGAGCACTTAGCCTTAACCGATTCTAAAAAGTGTTATGTCATTTTAAACTATGAAACATTCCTGATGTTGTGAATGAAATGTTTTTTTTAAATTAAACTTTAAAATAATCTAAAACGGCTCTACAATCAAATTTTGGGACAAAAAATCCAAACTGGTACCAAGTCCTCTTAACCGATTCTAAAAAGTCTTATACCCTTTTAAAGTATCAACCAGTTCGTAGGTTGTGAATGAAATGTTTTTTCTAAATTTAACTTTAAAATAATCTAAAACTGCTTTTCAAAAAAAATTTGGGACAAAAAATTCAAACTGGTACCAAATCCCCTTAAGAGGACTTGGTACCAGTTTGGATTTTTTGTCCCAAAATTTGATTGTAGAGCCGTTTTAGATTATTTTAAAGTTTAATTAAAAAAAAACATTTCATTCACAACCTCAGGAATGTTTCATAGTTTAGAATGACATAAAACTTTTTAGAATCGGTTAAGGATAAGTGCTCGAAATCTCTTCAAAACCATTTTGTGACACATAACAATGGTTTTGAAGAGATTTCGAGCACTTAGCCTTAACCGATTCTAAGAAGTCTTATACCCTTTTAAAGTATCAAACAGTTCGGAGGTTGTGAATGAAATGTTTTTTCTAAATTTAACTTTAAAATAATCTAAATCTGCTTTTCAAAAAAAATTTGGGACAAAAAATTCAAACTGGTACCAAGTCCCCTTAAGATAACGAAAAATAATGAATAATTACGTTTTTGTAACGTAAATTTCGTTTATTTTCTTATTACGAACATTTTTTTCATGTATACACATGTATACACATTATATGAATGAGTTTTTGTAATGCACTTATGAGTCAAAATTTAAATTTAGCGTGGTTCTGGTTCGTCAATTATAATATGTTCACCAGCATTGATATTAAGCCAATGTTTATACTTTATGGCCGGCTTAAAAAACCATCTTCAATTTATGTACTCTATCTTTAACGCATTGGTCATCGTGGGAGCTGATGACGCGCAAAATGACATTAATTTTAGGCATCCAATTTGGCTGTGTATTTCATAATCCTTAATTACTAAATGCTTAGAAAAAATCAAAATTGGTTATTTCAAAGCTCAAAACATACAAAATAAAAATATTATTGAGATAGAAATTGTTTATTTCAAAGCTACAATTTCACATTTTGCAAACTATGAAGTAGGACAATCAAAAATAATATTTTTATTTTGTGTGTTTTGAGTTTTACTCGGAAATACGAATTTTTGCGATTCTTTTTCTGAAATTGAGCATATTATTTACATATTTAGCTATATTAGCGTTCCATTTCCAATCTCATTAAATCATACCTATAAAAGAATAATCAAGCTCATAAAATATAAAATTATTCTAACATTTACAATCCTATACTATACCAAAAGAGAAAACAATTTAAAGGCGTAATGAAAATAAAATTTTATAAAAAACGACCGCGCTATTTAAAAAATGAACAATATAGTAATTTAAAAAAAAAATAAATACTTTTTATGTAAAGTGTTTTCCCAGGAAATTACTAAGTAAAGTACAGTGCTTTTTAACACTTATTTCTTTAATAAATTAAGAAAATCCTTGATAAAATTTTCATAAGAATCTTGTCATTATATTTTAGTTTAGTTAAATTGTGCAAAAAAAAAAAAAGGTTTTATTTTCTAACCACTTATTTTTTTCTCATTCATTAAATATTAAAATAATTCGACTTTAAAATATGCAGGGTTTGTAATTATGAAAGTAGAAAACTTTGCGTTTGGCTCAAAATAATAATAATTCAGAAAATTATAATTTTTCATGACTGACAATTTTAGTACAGCTATATATATGAAGGTTAATTTACATCTTAAATTATACAATATATTTGAAAATCTTTTCTCCAACTTACGTTTTCTTGATGGTGTACGTCGAATATGTTTCTTTTCTTGTAACGTGTTTACGACTACGCGACCTTCAGATTTTTGCATATTCCTCAGACGAGTTTCTCGGAACCTACCCGACCTTAAACTGAGACTGGCATAAATTATATTTTCGAGAAAACGTATTTAAAAAAAAAAAATATTCAAGCTTTTGTAAAAGTTCCAAATTTTTACTTAAAACAGCACAAGCAAAAATTTCGATTTTTAGTATATTTAACAGATCTTGCTGGATATCATATTACAGAAAACTTTACAGCAGTACAGTCAGATTATTATAAAAAAAAACAATTCTCTGAGCTTTTCATTAGCATAAGAATAATTTTTATCTCATTTTATATGATGCTAAGCTTAAAAGTTTTAATATTTTCATTGCGAGTTTTTATCATGTATCATAATTCTTGTTACCGTTTAATTCTTATTATTTTGTATACTCTCATAAACGTTTTAAAAGAAATTTAATTTTTTTTGAAGGTAAAATTTTGATAATTTGATAATAATACGACATGTTAAATAACAGAAAAAATAATATTAAAAGAAATAAATAATAATAATAATAATAATAACATGTTATGTTTTCATTATGTAGGTACGTGTATTTTCGTGAATAAATGTTAAACGTGCTGTTGAAAAGACAATTATATAACTTGACGTTGAAATATTTTCATTAATTAATAATTATTTTATTAAACTATAAATGCATATAGTAAAAAATATTTATTTTACAAATGAATAAGTTAGCTAAGAAAGAGGACAAACTCTTCCTTTCTGAAAATATGTCATTACTTACTTGCCCAAATTACTTACTACATTACTTACTTGCCAAAAAGACATTTGCCCACAGACATTTGTATTTTTTGTGAAATACATTTATTTCTATTCCAACAATATAGGATTTTTCTGGAATATTGAACCGACAACATGCTAAATTTGCTCAAAAAAGTGAAATGACAAATGAAACTTTCTTCCTTTTTAGCTCAAAAATATAAGTTTTGTAAAACAAACTGGTTAAATGTCGGATGGGCAAATGTCGAATTGGCAAATGTCTAATTGGCAAATATCAGATTGGCAAATGTCCTTGTGCAAATGCCGGATAGGCACATATCGGATGGGCAAATGTAGGATGAACAAATATAATTGCAAATGTCAGATGGGCAAATCTCTGATGAGCAAATGTCATTTGGGGAATCGTCTGCCCCTCTTATATACTAGGAGGTCTTAAGATATTTAAACCTTAATATGTGACCGTTAGTTTTAATATAACT
The DNA here is from genome assembly GCA_964007475.1 of Hybos culiciformis. Classification (NCBI taxonomy): domain Eukaryota; kingdom Metazoa; phylum Arthropoda; class Insecta; order Diptera; family Hybotidae; genus Hybos; species Hybos culiciformis. Next base: position 92,058,539 of record OZ023273.1, on the reverse strand, counting down.
ACGATAAGTCCTTTGTAATTGATGTTATTAAGATTTGGAAGTTAAGGATTTAATTTTTTCTTATTTGAAGGTTCAAAAAATATTTTTATTGTAAGAAAAAATATTTTTCATCTAAGAATTGTACAAAATCCATAATAGGTGGCAAGTATCGCGTGTCCACTAATTTAATCCTATACTATACAACATTAAAAGAGAACTGAAAATATCTTTTCGAATTACAGTATTGATTAATTCTACACCGTCAAACGCATATTCACTCTCGTCCCACCCTGAGAAAATTTTCTCAATTTCCTTATCTTTCAGTGGTCGCTTATAATAATCCATTTCTATAAAAATAGTAATACTATTATTTCAATAAATTCAAAAACACCACCAATTTCTTCAAATTTAGTGCAAATGCGTTATAAAAATGAAAACATAGATGCATTGTGTATCAACTGTGATACATTAATTCACACAGTGAAACTGTTCACAGTGCATGGTGATGAGACATAAATTTAAACACCGATTTGCAGCACAAATATGAAGCAATTATTAAATATGGTAAGCGGCTAATTCATCGCCTAGCAATTCATCGCGAATCAATTCATCGCCAGCAATTCATCGCCAGCAATTCATCGTCAAGCAATTCATCGTCAAAAAGTTGATCGCCAAGCAATTCATCGCCAAGCAATTCATCGCCAGTAATTCATCGCCAGTAATTCATCGCCAGCAATTCATCGCCAGCAATTCATCGCCAGCAATTCATCGCCAGCAATTCATCGCCAGCAATTCATCGCCAGCAATTCATCGCCAATTGGTGATTGGGTAGAGGCGGTGCCCAAACCACTAAATAGAGAAGCTTTTTTCTTGGAAATGCTCCGTGTCTATGGAAAAAATTTTTTTTCTTTCGAAATATATAAAAAAAAAAAATAAAAATTAGCCCGATGTGGCAGAAACTTGGTGAGGAAGTAGAGGCGTTTCCCAAATCAACAAATTCAAAAGTTTTTTTCTCGGAAATGCCCCGTTTTGGAGATATGGCCACTCAAAATTTTCATACATTTTTCGACGGCATAATTTTTTTTTCGCCGAAATATAAAAAAGAAACCAAAAAAAAATATGTGAGTCTCGGGACACACGGAAGAAGTGAAACTTCATGGCAAGTAGTATTTTCTGGAGCGGCTTAATAAATATTTAAAATGGCCAAGTGCATATAAGACATGACGCCAATCGATTTTTTCGGCGGCGACTAGTTGATTTTTGTCCTTCGACTGCCGCAGCCAGTCGACTTAAAATAACTTGTTTTCGGGGAATTCGGCGGCTTAGAAAAAATTAAACAAAAAAAATTAAAAACCAGAGACTACTTGGTGGAGGCTCTTCAGCCGGACAATTCTTGTTAATTGATGTCACAATTATTGAGCATTTAGTGCTTAATTTGTGACTATTAGTGCCACAAAAACTAGAATTTGTGCTCGCTTGGTTTTTCAGAAATTTTGATTTTCGAATTTCGAACATGGGTCAAGGAGTCTCTCTGGCCGGATTCGAATTTCAAAAAAATAATGATGCTATCATTTAGTGCTTAATTTGTGCCTATTTGTGCTACAAAAACTAGAATTTGTCCTCTTCAAAATTATGTGAAAACAATTTTTTTTAGATTAGGCCAAAATTCCAAAATTTGAACCGAATTTTTTTTCGTCGAATTTAGAAAAAGCGAAAATGCCACCATTTAGTGCTTAATTTGTGCTTGCGTTTACTGTACTTTGTGAAGAGTGTCGCAGAACTAGAAGGGTGAGGTGCGGGGCGGCGGGCGGGCGAACTGGTGGTTGGTCAGTGGGCCGCAAATCCCACTGACCAACCACCAGTTCGCCCGCCCGCCGCCCCGCACCTCACCCTGATAGCTGAAGTTGAAATTTTTTCGAACTTACATTTTTTTCGGCGCGGCATATATTTTTTTTTTGATAAAACAAATCATCACAAAGTACAATAAACGCAAGCACAAATTAAGCACTAATTGGTGGCATTTTCGCTTTTTCTAAATTCGACGAAAAAAAATTCTGTTCAAATTTTGGAATTTTGGCCTAATCTAAAAAAACTTGTTTTCACATAATTTTGAAGAGCACAAATTCTAGGTTTTGTAGCACAAATAGGCACAAATTAAGCACTAAATAATAGCGTCTTTATTTTTTTGGAAATTCGAATCCGGCCAGAGATACCATTTTGACCCATGTTCGAAATTCGAAAATCAAAGTTTCTCAAAAACTAAGCGAGCACAAATTCTAGTTTTTATGGCACTAATAGTCACAAATTAAGCACTAAATGCTCAATAATTGTGACATCAATTACCAAGAATTGTCCGGCTGAAGAGCCCCCACCAGACTACTTAGATATAAAAACATTTAAAAATTCTAAAATACTTTTTAAGCTCAAAAAGTTTAGTGGCATAATGGCTTTTAAATTATTTCAAAATGGCTAGAATTATGGCTGCATGGCAACACTGGTTGCCAGATGATTTCACTATATTTTAAGCCGTAAACAAAATTCCGGTTACAACTACATTATTAGCGACAATAATGTATGAAAAAACAGCAGCGTGGCTTAAATTATGTTTTCTTTTTCTTGCCCGAATAGTTTAACCTAAAATAACTTTTTCAAATATGCCTGCAAAATTTCATGTTTATTAGTACTTCTTCTGAAAAGGAATTATAATAAAAATATTCTACATGCATTGCATTAATGGAATTTAATGGCAAAAATAATTTATACCAACAACTCAATTACAAATTACTTAAAAAAAAAATCTGTTTTAGTTAAAAGAGCATTTTCAAATATGACTGCAAAATTTGACATTAGTATTTCTTCCGAAAAGTAATTGTAATAAACATATTCCTCCTGCATTTTATTAGTGTAATTTAATGTCAAAAATAAATTACACTAACAAACTAAAAAAATTACATTAAGAAAAATTAATATCAAAAATAAATTATCTACAAAATAGGTGCATTGGAACATTTTTATTCAGAATACATATTTGTATTCCAAAAACTTTTTGAAAATTAGCACTAATAATTAATTAATGAAATATTTGTTATTCAATAATTTAAAATAAATTTTATTTTCCTTTCAATCGATTTTAATTCTGAGCCAATATAGAGTAGGTTATTGCGCTGATAAGCTTCATTAAGTTGCTAGCGGCTGTCGGTTTTATCATCAGCTGACACATAAATTTTTTCTTTTTTTTTTGCCTTTTTTTTTGTTAATAAACGAGGAATTCTTGACATTCGGCGTTACATTTTTGACACTCGGCGTTACATTTTTGACACTTACATTTTTTTCACTCTCAATCACAATGCCTCTAAAGAAGTTTCACTTCAAAAAAACATAAAATATGAATCGCCGGCGGCGATGAATTGCTGGTGATGGATTGCTTGGCGATGAATTGCTGGCGATGAATTGCTGGCGATGAATTGCTGGCGATGAATTACTGGCGATGAATTGCTGGCGATGAATTGCTGGCGATGAATTACTGGCGATGAATTACTGGCGATGAATTGCTGGCGATGAATTACTGGCGATGAATTGCTGGCGATGAATTACTGGCGATGAATTACTGGCGATGAATTACTGGCGATGAATTACTGGCGATGAATTGCTTGGCGATGAATTGCTTGGCGATGAACTTTTTGACGATGAATTGCTTGACGACGAATTGCTGGCGATGGATTGCTGGCGATGAGTTGCTCGGCGATGAATTGCTAGGCGATGAATTAGCCTAGATTCATTAAATATAGCTCAAAAATTAACAAATATGTTATGTTATTATCAAAATTCCATCAAACTTAACTTTTTTTTGTTGAAAATTCAATTTTTTTTAACGAATTTCATTATCGCACTTCAGATCAGACTCTATTTTAACTGTACGTGAGCGACTACAGAATATTTCAATTTGTCTCGAAATACAGTATTAAATACATTACCGACTTTGTTATTTAGAAAAATAAGTATACCAAGAGAGTGTTTGTACATAAATATTAGAAGAGAACTTGAGCTAAATGGGTTTTATAACAATAAAAACTTATGTGTCAGCAATGATACACCCAAAAAATTATGTCCGTAATTCTCAAAAGATTTTTGTCTGTTGATGGTTCTTTTGTCTGTTTCTGTTGCAACTAACAAATTATAATGTAAAAATGCCTACTCCAACATAATGTTTAGTAAAAATAAATACAAAGAACTGATTTCAGTTTTGGGACTTTAGGCACCGCCTCTACCACCCCTCGAAGTTTCAGCCCATTCTGAGTGGTTCAAGGAAACTGTAGTTTAGACGAAAAAATTAACTGCGGGGCTTCAGGGATTAAAACCTCCTTTTTCACAACATAACCTATGGCTACGCGGGCCAAAGTCTTTTCGTGTTTCCCTGCGGGGCGTCAGGGATTAAAACATCCTTTTTCGCATTCTAACTCATTGCTACGCGAGCCAAAGTCATTTCGTGTGTCTTCAGGGATCAAAACCCTATTGTTATCGCAACATAGTCCATTGCTACGAGAGCTTAAGTGTTCCTGCGGGGCTTTAGAGATTGAAACCTCCGGTATTACGTCTTTTCCCGATTTTGACTTCCGGGATTTCGTCTTTCCGGGATTCTAACTTCCGGGATTTCAGAACCCGGGATTGTGATTACTGGAATATTAGCTTCCGGGATTGTGAATGGGGAAAAAAAAATTCCGGGATTTCGTGCCTCCGGGATTTTCGACTCCGAGCATTAGACCGGCTCCCTTATTTGTAAAGTATGTAGAAACTTGTATAATTTAATCTTGTGCGTTTGTCATTACTATCTATGAGCCTTTAATTTTTTCTAATATAAAGATTCCTTGCCCAAGATCGATCTACCTGCACATACTTTTTTAGTTACACATTTAGCACGTAATTAAATTAATTAAAATCATCGATTATTATCTTTCTTTATCCATAATAATAAGAAGAATATTGTTGTGTTGATTTTTAAAGTATATTATAGGCGCCAATGAAACTGAAACGAAACGTTCAATGATGATGTAATCATAATGTTAGCATCAATATCCTTATATACAGTACGTACATTATCCTTATGGAATAAAAACAAAAGGTAAACATATTTATAAAAATTTAATAAATGCAAATACAGTAAGTTTATACATAAAAATATATCATTCTGTCTGTGTACTGTAGAAATATTTACTGACTTAATGTTTTTGCAGGTTGTTTCTTATATAATTACAACTTTATATTTATAATTTTAGAAAATACAATTTAACTTATAGCCTATGCGTATACACTAGTATGAAATATTCAGAAGAATATTGTCACATCATATTTTCCATAATTTTTCAATAATATTGTTAAACAATTAATTTAATAATCTGCTTATAGTCAGTCCTCCAAGTAGCACTATTAAATTCACATACTGGCGAATTACAATTTCATTTCTGGATTGAATTTTTACTCAAGGAAGAAATTTCAACCTGAAAAATTTAAGAAAATAAAAAGCTAAAAAACATATAAATATGTTAAGAAATAATATATGATGTTAATATATACATATAGATATATTTTGGCACCCTATATGTAATACAACAACAATGTGTATAATAAATTTTTCGTTAAAATATTAAAAATAAGCATATGTACGTATATGTTCAAGTGCCTATTATTTGTGTCTTGAAACAAAAAATTACAATTAGAATCAAATTTACCACTTTAGTCCTGTGACGAAACCAAAAATTTTAAGAGTGGAGAATATGGAATTTTTTTTTTTAAATGGTTTGAGACATTTGAAAAATGTTTCTTTTACAAACAAAAAAAAAAAAAATTTACAATAAAAAGAAAAAGTTAAAAAAAATATATAAAGAACCAAAATTAATTTTCATTCAACACGCTTCGTTTTCGCTTTGATCTGAAATCTAAAACGTACTTAAATTAAAAAAAATTACAAAAAATCATTTTAAATTTATGTATTTTAACAAATAAATCAAATTAAATTTTCAGTTAATTTTGATGAAGAAAGGCTATTGTAGATTCAAAATATTTTAAGAACATTTTTTTCGTTTTCTGCCACAGAATTTTTACATATATGTAGATGAATAGATAAGAACATTTTCCTATGTATAAAAAAACATAATAGGTATTATTATGTAATGGGTATTATAATGTACTTACTGTATAGTACCTATATATATGAATACTATATATGCGATAATGTTGTAATATAGTATATATATAAATATATATATATATATAAACAAAGAGTGAAAACAATTCTGTTCAGGGAATATCATAAATGTTGTTATGATACTTTTAATTAGATTTTAAGAATATTATATTAAATCTTTAAGATATGTTGATATTTCGCATGGGAAACATTTGAATCTATTCAAGAACTTTTTTTTTTTATGTTAAAAAGGCAAAAAAAAAAAAGTGATATTATATAAAAATAATCTTATGTTTTATTGGTTAAGACTTTTTTAACGCCATTAAGCATTAAAATAAAGATGTTTGTTACATGGAAAATTAAACACAATTCCTTTCTCCTGTTTTTTTTTGATTTGTATTTCATTTTTCATCATCAACAATAATTTTGCGTGATATTTTTGAAGTGAATGAGTTTGAGTTAGTATTTATAAAATTTTGTCAATTAAGACCTTCACTTTAATTTTTTTTCTGGCAAAGAGGATTTCCGAATTAAAAATTAAGAGGAAATTGGAAAAAATAGTACACAGTAATAATTTAACTTTGGGAAGCAAAATTTATGGCGTGATAAATAATCAAAATTAAATTGTCATAATTTATATTTTCTAAACAGTTATATTGACAAATCGTAAATAATGCTAATATTGTCTGTTTGTTATCGTCTCAACATCAGCTAACTAAAAAATTATCGATTCAATTAAGAGATCAGTTCTAAAATGTCTATCAACTAAACTGAAAATGAACTGAAAACAGAAAATTGATCCAGGTTATTCCATTAGATTAGTATATAATAGGTATAGATATTAAATTTATGTACAATATGTTTATTTAAAAATTTTCAGTCACTGAACGGGTATCGTAAAAATGTTAGTAAATTATTAACGTAAACTTTTCTTGAACTTTACATTAATTTGAAATCATTACTGAATACTTATAATGTTAAGTACAGAATTATTTGAAAGAGTCGACCATTTTGATCGTCTACTATTAAATTTTATTGCATTAGTGTCTGCACTTAAATTCTATAATATAATATCTAATAATTTAAGTGCTTAAAATTAATTGCACAATTATTTTAAAAAAAAATTTCAGAATAAAATTGAACTTTTCTCTTAGTTTTGAAATACTTTTAATGAAAATCTTTCGAAAGAAACAACAATCTCAGAGTGTTGTACAAATTAACTATTTCCGAGACAAATAAAAAGAGACTTAATAATATATAAGGATAAGATATCTTTAATATCGTGGCTGGATGCAAATATTAGTTTGCCAAAAAGACATATGAATGAACTCGCTAAAACCTAATATAATGTTGGGTATACTTCATATGAGTTATATCTTCAATATTGGGCCTAGGTTTTCAAAAGATAGTTTACAAATCATAATTCTTTGTGCATTCCTTATAATAATAATGAAAAAATATAATGACTCATTAACTTTGAACAATATACGTTTGTTTTTGTTTCGAAGCTCTTTTTATACCGGCATCTGAAGCTCATTAGCTCATTAGCGCATCATCCTCGAAGTATATAAAAAATCTAAAATTAAGAACGGAACTTTAAAATACAACATACAGAACACAAAAAGGGTCAGAAAACAATTTCATCTTTAGTTTCAAGCTTTAAGTAAAATTTCAAAAACAATATAGTCATCAACCATCGGTTGAGATTTACTTATTCCACGATTTTGTATGCATGGGTTTCGTTTATTCGTTGCAAAATATTGATATAAATTTTTGATCTTTAGTGAAGCGTATATAAATAGGCCAATAGTTCTTATCTTATTCTAATGTACCTAGATTTTTTTATTCTCTTTCGAAATTATTATTTATAAAAATGAAAGCTGGGACTGATTTATATAACTAATAACTTTAAAAATATTTCGTTTGATATTTCAAACGACATTTTTCGACTGACATTTACTATAAGATTTGGCTCCTCTGGATTCAATTTTTGAAGGTTAATATAGGGGCATATATATAGGCCTTATCATCTCCTAACTAATGATATTTATTTCTTTCAAAATTGTTTGATAATCCGAAAAAACCTTATTATGATTATTATTATATTTTATTATTATTATTATTATTATTTTAAATAGAATGAAGGTCATATTTATTTTGGAAAACTATAGTTTTGACGGCTTTTAAATAAAAAAAACTGGAATTTCATTTAATAAAGAAGGTCATGATAACGAATTTATTAACATAAATAAGTATATTTGTGTTTCAAAATAACCCTTTTTTTATTAGATTGTACAATTTTCTTTCATTTTAATACTATATAGAAATATTATGTAATTTTGGTATTAATTAGAAATTTATATGTGTTATTAGAAAGGTCCTTTAAAATAAATGTCTATATTCTTTTTATACTTTACTAATAAAGGAAAATTTGAATTCAATTTGTATTCATAAAGCATATATATTAAGAGACTGAATATATTAATATCTACAGTACAACTAGGGAGTCCATTACCGGTTTTACCGTTACCGAAAAACCGGTAGTACCGAACAATACTTCATTACCGAAGTACCGAATTACCGAAGACGAATTACCGACAATTTCGGTAATGAAATAATAAATTATTTTGATCTTAAAAATGCATTATCGAGACGCATCTATGAGTGGCGATTTGTTTGTATATGCGGACCTTTTTCGCTTTCTTCATATCCCTAATGTCAGGAATTTAAATTGTGAGGATTATGGAATTTTTGATCAACTCTCACAAAATACTTTAATATCCCAAATTGTTAACCTGTTAGAACGTTTATGTGTTAGCGAAGAAATATTGGACACAATTTAGAGACAGATACAGAAATAATTTCTGATGACAAAATGAAAATGGAACAGAAACCGGTAGAACCTAGTTCTCTACAGGAAAGGCTTCACAAAAGAATTCTAGAACGATACACACAACAAACATCTCAACTACCACAAAAAAAACCCAAAAAGGATTTAATAAATGTAATTCGCGCGGAAGTAAAGTATTTTGAAGTGAAGGCATCAAAGGAAAGCATTTAAGCACCATACATAATTATATAAATACCGTTAGGCCCACAAGCGTCGATGCTGAAAGGGCTTTTTCCGATGCAGGATTGCTCGTCACGAAAATCAGATCAATACTTTCCGACAAATAATAATTTATGCTTTTTAAGATCATATTTTCAAAATATAAAATAACGTACTTTTCTATTATCTAATGATTTTTTCATTTAATTCCTTTCTTTTAATTTTTTAACTAAAAACAAATGCATTAATATAATATTTTACTAAATTTTATTTTATGAAGTGATTAATTTCCGTTCCCTTTTCGTGAATATTTTCTAGCTGATGTAGATTATAAAAAAAGTCAATTACCGAAAATTACCGGTATTATCGGTTTCGGTAACTACCAATTACCGAATAACCGGTTATGAAGAAAGTGCTTCGGTAATGGACACCCTATAGAACTTACTACAAACTTAGTTATATACGACTTTGTTTATGAAAGTAAAGCGATAGATCGTGCAATTTTAGTTCCACATAATCGATAAAGTATAAGGTGAATGTAGGAAATAGGTAAATAGGAAATAGGAAATTGAAATTGAACAATTTTCTACAGAACTACATAATTCAAAAATAAAATTATGCTAGAATTTATGAAAGGTAGTATAGATTGAAAACTTGGTCAATTGATACATCAGACAAACATTTATTTAAAATTTAATTTTTATTAGAAATTGTAAACCAGATTTTGTTAAATTTATGATTATATTTTTAGATATGTTTGAAAATGTGTGAAAGCTGTTCGACTTTTATCAAAAATTTTAAAATATCATATTATTCTAATTTATATCTACTTAGTAATACGGCGTCTTGACCACGAAATTGAAAGTGGAATTCCAATGTTCTAATCGTTGTGTAATTAACAGAATTTAAATAAGTTATAAAATAAGGCAGCATATATGTATGACATCAAGCAAGCAAGTCCTATACAAAAAAAAACAGAACCTTCAAAGCATCTCGTATAGGCATGTAAATCATAACAAATGTATGAAACTACATGAAAATTCCAATGGAAAACTTAAAGATAATTGGTCTGTAAAATAAGATTAAAACAAAAAAAAAAACATAATTAAATTATTAAATTCAATTTGTCATACTTATAATATTATTTTTTACGAAATAAAAACGATTGTATTTTATAAAAATTTTACAAATCAATTTTCGATTTTTCAGTAAAAATGTATACTTATATTATGCTCGGCGTAATCGCCTAAGTCGCTTCACCGTCATTCATTGTAATTATTATCTACAAAATGTAGGAGTTAAAATTTTCCTAGGCCTATTATCAAAAGTTTATTTTACATTAATTTAAAAAAAAAAAAAATTTTTTTCTTTTTAAATTGCAAGGATTTAATAAACTTTTAGGTTTTTAAAACTTTTAGATGAATAAAGTGTTAGAAAAGTTTCCACCATTATGCAAATATTTCTTTAATTTTTTAACATAGTTTCTAAGAAAAACATAATGAACATAGCTTTTGTCAATTTTATGATCTAAAATGAAATATTTTATTTTCTATATTAGTAAGTGAGCTTTATATTGTTCAATGGCCTAGTTTAAACGGATGTACTACTTTCTATACCTGTTCAGGGACAAGAAAAATATTTTTTCCTTCTTAAAATTTATTCAATATTTAAAAAAAAAAATAAATAAAAAATTGTAAATATAAAATTCTAAAAAAATAATATTAGATATTTTGTTCCTACTTCATCAGCAAAGAAATTTTGAATCAAAAATTGATTTTTTTTTTTATGAAATAATAATAAAAAATAAGGAAGTACAAAAAACCTATAAAATCCTTAACATTTTTTATCTACATATGTGCATAAAAATATATTCGTTACATTAGTAAAAATCTTGTTTTATGAAAATAGTAAACATTTTTTGACATTTTACAAAACAAACAAACGAAACTCTAATTCATTTCTTTTTATTTCCATTCGTTCCAAGTTGTTGAATTTAAATTTTCCTTTGCTATAAAAATTTGGTTTTAAAATGAATAATAAATAATGTTGTTAAATCTAAATTTAAATTTTTCATTATTTTCGGTTAACTTAATTTCTTCGTAATTAGAAAATTTACATGTTGTAATAGTTGTAATACTTACGAAATTTAATTCTTATTTTCAAATTCAAAAACAACTTTTCATAGTATGTACATACTAATTCAAACAAAAATTTTATATTTATATTTTTACCAAAAAGCATTTATTTTTATAAGAAATTCCCAAAAGCTTAAAAAAAAATTAAATAAATAAAAAGGAAAATATTTTTCTAGATAACCAAAAAGAGAAGAAAATAAAAATAAAAATTTCATACATAATTTTACATGATATGAAAGAAAAAAAAAACATTAACGAAATAAGTAAAAAAAATAAAAAAAAATAAATAAAATAAAATAAATAAAACTACGATAAAAGTACGTTAACGTTTCTATGTTGAATTTTAGTATGTATATATGTAATATAGAAAATTTTTAAACAAAGTCGTATGAAATTTTCATATATTTTATTAAAATTTTCTTGTTTTTTTTCTTTTGAGACATACAGATATGGATTTTTGGTTGATTGCGTTGACTATGATTATGTTATAAATGAAAAGCATACACATAAATTATGGAAAATTTCAAAAAAAAAAAGATTTTAATAATGAAGATATTAAAGCCTTGGTAAACTGAAATTTTTGTAACCATAAACCCTTTTCAGGTTTCACCTTTTATTATTTTAGATTAGTTTTGTAGTTGTTCCTGCTATAAAACCTTACGCTTAAACACATTTAGGAGCCTGAATCTGAAGCTTGAACTTCTATTATATACGATGGTCTAATTTTAAATTAATCTCTAAATTTCAATTTTGTAAAAATAATCTTATCAAAAAAACCTGTATTTTCAAATGAGACTCTGTCTCAACAATATTACAAAAAAATATTACATATATGAAATTTAAAAGAAAACAAAAATATTACATGTATGAAATTTAAAAGAAAACATTGAATATTAAGTAGACATTTATAGAAAATAATGTTGCCCCTAAAATTAAGGACTTTTTTTTTATTTTAAATTTAAAGCAGAAAAAATATATTTGTTAAGCAGAAAAATATATATATTGCATAAATTTTTTTTCAATTCAAATAGTATGTATACATAGATGTTTTCATTAAAATAAAATTGTGTTTTCGATTGTCTTTATTTGTACTGTACATACCATGTAAGAGACTTTAAAAAGTTTTACGAATTATGATGGGAGTGATTAAGTTTATTCAATTTTCGTCAACAAAAATAATTCAACCAAACCTAAGTTTTGATACCTAATTTAACATAAGGAATTATGCATAATTTGAATAATTTTTATTTTTGCAATGTTATGGTCAAGTAAGTATATATATATATAACAAATATTAAATTATTCGTCGTAAATTTACTACATCTGAACTTTCGTTCTTAGGGTTAGTATCAAAAGTGAAAGTTAACAGAGACTGAATATTATTATAAAATTTTTACTTACATGTGAAAATTTTGGATATTCTTGAGGAAAACTTGTAATATTAATATTTTCAATTAACAATTAAAACAATGAAAATAACCCTTTAAATTTCATTAAAGTACAGTCCCTAGTCGCAAACCTTCTATACTTATATAATTGTTAGTAGGAAGTTTCTTTTTATTACTAAAATCGTGTATTACTTCCGTCTTTTAATGGAAAATTATTTTTCCACACTTCTTTCGTTGTACTCAAATGACGTCTATTGTGCAAAGGAAAATAATATGTACGCTAGAATTTTGATCTGTCGGGAATCAAAGCAGAACGCTCAAGCATTGATACTGAAATCAATCGCTTTCCACAGTATGCTATCCAGTGGGCTGTATATAAAAATTTATTTAAAATATTATTTCTTTTATTTTCGAAAGAGGAAAGAGTTATCAATAAAAATTGATTAAGAAATGGAGTTTGCTGACTTTTATTTGAAAAAAATTAAACAAAAGCGATAAAAGCTACAATAATAATAAGAAACAGGATTTTATTGTACAAAATTACACTCTTCAAATTCAATCTTCTATAAAAATAAAAATCATGAGAGGCTTGAAAATCTTTAAACGATTTATGATACTTATTTCATAAATTTAACAATAACTTTCAGATTATTTAATTTTTTTCATGATTGCCTTTGTAGCCCAAATAAATTAATATAATATTTAGAGAAATTTATTATATTTTTTAGTGATGAACCAAAACATAATATTCAAATTTCCATTTATCTTTTCTCAGGATAATAAAAAAAAACCATTACAAAATTTGTGCACTATCATAATTAAAGCACCGAATAAAAAAGGATACAAATAATATTTTATAGCTAAAAGGATAAGACGATATTATGAGCTTCTAAATGGACAGGATCTTCGAAAAAAGTTTTATATTCGAAAACATTGAATGGATTAATGAAACAGGTATTCTATACGTATAATGTTTGAATATAAAATTCGACCCAATCGTAATACATTATACCTAACCAACAAACCAGCTGCTGCTGCTACTTCTTAGATAATTAGATTTCAAGAAACTAATAGCTATTGAATTAAAATTTAAATAAAAAATTAATAAAATTGTAAAATATAATTTATGCACTAAATGTAAACATTAAATTGATCGTTCGAGCCGGATAACACAATTCCTGAAAAAGGTTTTAATACTAACTAATCATATGATAAAAAAAACAAAATAAAAACTTAATAAGCTAGAACATGAATATAACATGTGTCATAATAATTTAAAAAAAAATATGAAAATTAAAAAAAAATTGATTCAAAAATAATAAATGCATACTCTTGCAATTAGATACATGCAAAATAAAAAATGCAGTGAATTTTGTCAGTGTTTAAAAATCTATTAAAAAATAAAGTATAAAGATTATATCAAAAAAAAATTTGTAAAAAATTTGATCAAATTTCATGTCAAATTTGTAATCATGTCAACATTAATCAAAAAATACCAATGAATTGAATTAATTGATAAAAAATTTATAATTAAAATCCTTCAACATTCTCGGTGAGTACTTTAAAAATTTTAGTTTTATTTAAAAAAAAAAAAAAATTATATATTAAAATTATTTGAAAATACCATTTTGAAAATAAAAAATACAGCACGGTTAACTAAAGAGTACATTATTTAGTTAAGTTTATATTTACAATAAAATTGTCTATGAATAATTAATGTTAAATTTACATGATGTAATATACATTTAAAAGTTTATAATGTTTTAGAATGCTTTTATCTCGAATCAAAATGTCTATTTGTGCCAGCAAAGAAGATTTAAAAAAATAATTGGATTGTCTTATATGCCTGACAACTAAATTCACATTGGAAGTTTTGGTGATCATTAGAATAATGATGGGACTTTAATTCTTTGCAACCAATTGAAAGTTCTCAGTAGACCTGCAGACATACTAATTATAAGAAGTATTTAGCTGTTTGTCGCGTTTTTGAAAAACAAGCTCTTTCTTCAAGGCTCAATCAAAATGCCGTTTTCAACAATTATTCAATTCTAAATAATATCCGGTTATTCTTTTTTTAAATTTCTACGATCGCTGTCTCATATACTAATTTTGATTGAAATCCACTTTCTGTCCTCCTACGATTTCCCATAAATATTTGAAATAAGAGTGAGTATAAAAAAGTGTTTTTAAATCGTTAAAACGAAAAGGATATTCATTTAGAAAAAGAAAATAAAATTGCGTTCTTGTACAAACTTTACTTAAATTTTAAGTGAAAATTTATTAAACATTTTTATCAAAGAAAATAATAAATTCAAATTATAACATTGAAACTAAAATTATGCACACAAAATCTTTTAAAACGAAATTTGATTCATTTCGTTAGTTTTAATTAGGACTCTTTTATTTTGATTTCTATTCCTAAAAACCTTAATTAATATCTTCAATTACATTTTACTTATGATCATAATAAGTCCTACGGTAAGTTTTTACAACGAGATTTAGTTTATTTATTACGGGTTTCCGTAATTTTTTTTTACATAAATAATTTTTGAGAAACTTTAACCAAATATACATTTTTAAAAGTACATACTTATAAACTTATAATCGTATATTTAGCTTTCTTTTTTTTTTATTGATATTTATATTCCGAATCTGTCTGAATCATCATAATTTTTTTAGAATTTTCTTATTATTATAATTAAAGTCATATAATCTACTTAGGATTTAAATAAAGCTAATTGAAAATATTCTTCTGTGTTAGCTCGTCCATGAAAATCTTAAATATACACACAGGAATCAGGAAACCTTTTTTTTATACAACGAGCAGAACATAAAAATAAACAATAAATAATAATTAATGAAATATTTATCTTATTTTTAATAAAATATTCTCTTTGTTAAATCATCTTGAAATTTTAATGCCTGTTGATTTTTATTTTATTTTTTTTTTCGATTCCTTTCTCATCTTCATTTTTAATCTTTTTCGTCAACACTTTTCATAACTCATGTATTTATATATTGTTGAATTTATTTGTTTTTTTTTTTAAATGAAAAATGGTTTTAATAATTTAAATATTTGTTTTTTAATTTTGATTTTCGTTCGAATAAAATTAAAAAAAAGAAGAGATTATCTTTATTTAATATTTTTCCTAATATCGAATTGTAAAATAATTTTTAGCAGTGAAAATAACAACGGCTCATGGCTGGTTAAGTGCGTAATATTTTCAAAGGGAACTATAGATTTGGCTTTAATAATTAAGCATTTTAGTGTGGAACAGGTGGACAACGGACGTACGAACGACTAGACAGAAAATTTAAACATATTTTCCGTTTTATTCATATGTCGATTTAGACTAAAAAGTCTCATATTTAAACTATTTAAGCGAAATCTGATATATTAACATTTTTGTAATGATTTCGTTTGGAAAATTACGACACATCAATACAAATTCAATCATATTAAAATGTAATATCAATTGTCATTCTAAAATTTGTCTTGTTGAAATTTTTCAGAAAGATCAAATCAAAATAATTGGTATTGAAATACAGAACTGGAGCTAGTTATTTGACTTTTGGAATCAGCTTTATTCTTTATTCACATTTAAATTCATGTTTTTGGATTTTTTTTTTTTTTTGATAATGCTTATTTTCTTACATTATACATAATGCACATTATAATGTTGTATATAGTAATGCATTAAAAATATATTTTTAACAGTACATAACTATATATAACTAAGTATATGTACTATTGAAGTATAAACATTTATTCTTAAAATAAAATTATTCTTTATACTGCTAAAATACACATTATAGATTTAAGTGATAATAAAAGCTTTTTCCTAAAATCCTAAATCCATTAGGTTATGGCTTTTTTTTATCGTTATGATAGATGATTTTTTAGAACTAGCTGTAACATACCATTATTGAACTTAATTGATATGTTTAAAGATAAAAAATGTTGCATTACATTTCATTTTCTTGTACAAGCAAGTGACATAAAAACTTTTATTTAGGTATTTACACCATTTTATGGTATAGATATTTCGAAAGAACATGAAATAAGAATAAACATTATGTTGACTGTAATAAAATGTACATTTTCTCTTTTATATGAATGTTAAGATTAATATAAGATTATTTTATATTAATGATCACATTCATTACATTTGCATGTGTCCAACTTTTGATGATGGATTAAAAATGAAAAGACAGGTTAAGGGTGTTTCATTTTAATAGTTTTTGGCGAATAAAATAAAACAAAAATGATTATAAAAATAAATAAAATTCATGAAGATAATGTTCAAAGAATTTTAAATATCGAATGTTAAGACTTCCAGTTTTGATTTACTAAGATAATAAAGTATAATATATAAAAAAAAATAAGTAAACGAATAAGCAAATTAATTTTTTGACCATATTTTTTGGTAAAAACTTTGCATAAAATCAAAAATTTTTTTTTTTTTTCAATTTTCCAATTTTCCCTTTTTTCCCTTTGTTTGAAATTACAAAAAAAAAAAAATATTTATTTAACAAAATTATGTTAAATTGTAACTATATGAATAAGCCTAGTATATTTACATATTATGAAACTTTAATAAAAGGAACTTTTTTGTGTCAACTATAATAAATTTATTTGATTGAATTCATAATATTCTTATATACTGAACAATCTCACATTATTTTTTAAATGAAACACAAAACTTAAAATTTTATGTTTCAAAAATATTTTTTGCATTATTATTTTATTCTTTTTGAAATTAAAAAAAAAAAAATATTATCATCTTTGTTGGACCAAGCCTTAAAAAAATTCAACTTTTTGGATAAGATTTGACATTTTTTAAAATATTTTTTTTAATTCTTTCCATATTTTGCATAATGTATGTATATAATAAGTGCATAATCATTTATAGAGTCAGATATTTTAAAATTTTTAAATCATATCAGAAATTCTTTTTGAATTTGTGTTAAACTTATATTCTACGGATAATATTTTTAATCATTGTATAATTTTGTGATGTACATATTATGATTTATGGAATGGTAACTTTTTTCTGGGAAAAATAGAAAAATTCATCAAATAAGACATTTAATGATTTTAAAGTGATAATGCAAATAAAAGTATAATAACGCAGCTTCCGACGCGAAACTTGATAGGTCCAAAATTACTAATACCCTTGTAAATTTATTATTACTAGTCGAAACCCGTGAGATGTTCACGGAAGTTAAATAAATTTAAATTTTTGAAATACATTTTTTAATTTTATTTCCCAACAAATTTACCGTAGTTTGTGATGCTTTTTTTCGAATTTTACAATGTTTTTTTCATTGATTTTTTTTTATGCCGGCAAATATGTAATATATGTAAATTATATGCATATGTAAATTCCAATAGATGTCTCTA
Source organism: Hybos culiciformis (assembly GCA_964007475.1). Lineage (NCBI taxonomy): Eukaryota > Metazoa > Arthropoda > Insecta > Diptera > Hybotidae > Hybos > Hybos culiciformis. The sequence goes on along the minus strand of OZ023273.1, from coordinate 92,040,403 downwards.
TACTTTATATTTTATTTTAACTCCAATAGATGTCTTTACTTACTGATTGATACATATATAGATAGATACGGTCGAATGCCTATTAATATTATGATAGTAAAACAATGACGAAGTGAATATTTTATTCATAGAGAGCACCACAAGTATTTATTTAAAATATTAATATTTTCTTAAATAAAAGTTAATTTAATTCTCGAATACTCTGAATAAATAACTTTTGAACTTTTAAAAGATTATTATAATTCTGGTTTTTTTGCCAATTTCGTAAAATAATAACACTTTCTTATCATGTTTTACAACATTTACTGAAAAAGAATTCCGTATAGTTTATAAACAATGTTTTAATCCATCTAACGACAAATTATTCCAACTTCACTTTTAAAAATTGATTTGTATACATATAAAATAGTCGAAGCTAATATTTTTGTAAAAAAAATAAACAACATTTCTTTCTGTTTATGTTTAATTAAGTAAAGCTTATTGAAAACTTCTTATTATTGTATTACTAGTATATATTTAAAAAGAAAAATAATTAAATTAATTAATAGAAAAAAAAATACTTTATTAAAAATTAATTTATTTTCTCAATGTCAAACAATTTTTGTAATAGAACACAATTTTTTATAGGCGGAAATTTACATTGTAATATATAGTATTATATAGGAAAGTAATTTGTCAAAACAAACTTTAATTAAATTAGTGGGCGCTATGAAATATGAAAGGAATCGAAGATTTTATTAGAAATTTGTTAGCAAACTATGACTCTAAAAAACGATGACTTTAGAAATGTATATTTAGAAAGAGCATTCTATAAAAAAAATCTGTATTATTTTATTAATTTATTACTAGTCGAAACTCGTGAAATATTCACGGAATTTAAATAAATTTGGAATTTTTGAAATACAATTTTTAATAATATTTTCCAACTTTTACATTGTTTTGACTTCTAATTTTAATTTTTGTCAATCAGTCAATCAATCGTATAGCATTGAAAAAAAAGTACTTACATAGATAAATGGTCGAATGCCTATTAATATTATCAGCGGCGCGTTACACCGTAGGCAAAGTAGGCAATTGCCTAGGGCACCATGATTTGGGGGGCACCAAAATACTAAATAATTTTTTTACATGTAATACTTTAAATTTAAACTAATTTTCAGTTGTCTGCTACCTTTAACTCTTTTAAAACAGAAAAATCTTAGATTGTGACAAGTCACATAAGATTATTTTGTATATTCAAATTTTAGTATGTATTGAAAGGGAGCACAAGAAAAATTAATTTTGTTGATTTATTGATGAATTTGTGGAGCATAAAGTGAGAAAAGTATCGTTGTGACTGGGAATAATTTAGGACCGGGAAATCAAAATTTTTATATATAGAAAAATTTTCTACTATTAAAAAAAAGTTAACAGGCTGGGTTAAAAGAAACATTCAAATTTCAGACAACGGATTTTGGCACTGCCCATCTGGAAACTCCGCTAGCTTGGTGGGCCACTCCAGCTCTAAGTGTATAATTGAATTTTTTTATTCATTTTTAATTATTTAATTATTTTATTCTAATTTTTTTCAATTCTTTTTTTATTCATTATTTATAATTTGGTTACATAAATCAATAAAGAAATATATGTATATGAAGTAAAGAAAGCATTCCTTATTATATTAAAATTGTTTATTAGTTCATGTAAATTTTAATGTAGAAAAATTTTAATTGCCTAGGGCACCATAATGTCATAACGTGCCTCTGAATATTATGATTTAAAAAATGTTATTTATTTAAATAAGATAAACTTGACCAAAATCTATTAATTTTTAGAAAAATTAAGTACATTATTAAAATACTCTGTGTTGTAACATGATTTGGTATAATTATATGCAGATGATTTCTCGCATGTAATGCATGAAGATGTAATGCAATTGCCTTCCAAATGGCATTACTATGGTAGATTTCTGCGACATATCAACAAAAAGCTTTAAATGTAGAACAATAATAGTAGATTACAACACATGTTAAGAAAATTTGTTATTACAACGAGTTGTATGTACACAAAAATATATAGACACGAGTCAATTCTTATATCACGAGACCGTTAGTGATATAATATTGACAAGTGCCTATGTGTTCTTGTGTATATACACAACGAGCTGTATAATAAATTTTATTAACATGTTTTGTATACTTTTTTAATGTCATGTGAGAGGTAGTTGCAATCAATGCATTTGCAATGCAAAAAATAAACAAAAGTTCAAAATGAAGTAAGTAAATAAAATTTACTTAATACGGAAAATGTAAATAAAATTTACTTAATTAATGTTTTCTCAAATTTTACTAAAAACAATCTTTTATACATAAAAATTTTAAAATAAATTTAGCTATACAATTATAATACAATTATAAACTTTTGATTATATTATCATTTAATCGTAAATAAATTTATTGTAATTCCTTCACTCAAAAAAAAAATGCAATCAAAATCGAAAGCAATTGTACTTCATTTCAATTTTTGTCCGTAATTGATACTTTTGAAGTCAAAATCTGTTGTTTTATTTGAAGACATCCTGAATGAAGTTCAAAATTGAAATACCAACTTTACAGACAATTTTAAGACTGAAAACCTGTCCTTATTTTAGGACTTCAAATATTTGCTTTCAAAAGAAAAATTATTACTTCATTTGAATTGTAATTGCTTTCATTTTACCTTGCATTAATGAAACTATGTTCTTCAAATTAATGTTTTTAGTTGCAATAAAATAAAATGAATAACTTTATATTGAAATGAAGTAAGTCCTGTTTTATTTTCATTCATTTTATTATATTTTCCATTTTACACATTGTCGTAAATTCAGTTCATAGCTCAGTGGCAGAGTTGGTGGATTGCAATGTTTAGGATAGTGGTTCGAAGCTACAAGCGGGCATAAAAAAAATTATTAAAAAAATTTAAAAAATAAAAAAAATATAAAAAAAAATAAAAACAAAATAAATAAAAAAATTTAATAAACAAAAAAAATTAAATAAAATAAAAAACATTAAAATATATAAAAAAAAAATATAAAAAAAAAAATAAAAAAAATTAAAAAACAAATAAAAAAATTTAATAAATAAAAAAAATTAAATAAAATAAAAAAAAATAAAAAAAATATAAAAGAAAAATTAATAAAAAAATAAAAAATTAAATAAAATAAAAAAAATATTAATAAAAAAATAAAAAAAATATAAAAAAAAAAAATAAATAAAAAAAAAATTTAGTCTAGCATTTTTTTTTTGTATTTGCGGTGTTTTTGCTGATGAATTTGAAAGGTTTTTGGTTTTGGGGTAATAAACTTTGTTTTTGTAAAGATACAAATTATACGTAAATTTAACACTATAATAATTTTTACTTGAATTATTTTGTTTTCATTTCGAAAGATACTTGCTAATTTGTGCTTTCGATTTTGAAATGAACTACCATTTGTTTTCAAATCGAATAATTCTCTGTAGGGACAATGCGAAGAAATCTCACTTTAAATTGAAGCAATTTTTTGTTGTTTGCATTATTTCTTTGAGTGTTCTGCTGCTATTATTATAATAACAAAAATTGAATTTGCCTCATTTTAAAAAATCAATATAAATTTTGTTTAAAGTTTTTGAATAATATCTTTAATATTCCAGCCCACTACACTATGTGCATTTTATATTTTATACACAATTAAAGGCATAATGGAATGCATTTTAGATAGATAATCAAATACAAATAAGATATTATGACAGTTTAAGTACATTTATTATATATGTACATCCAAATCTTTATAATAAACATAATCTGCATTTTTTTTTATAATAAATTTATGATCAAAATTTAAAAATCTTTTTTGTTCAATTTTTCTTTTGTATATTATTGGAAAATTTTTTGTATAAACCCGAATAAATATAGGACTCTGTAAAAGAAGATTACACTAGATTACAAAAGAAAAAAAGGAAAAAGATCTGCGAACAAAGTTTATAAAATAAAATGAAGTGTATTTAAAGAATATTATTGTTCATTTGATTTATAATTGAATTCAGTTCGTTGAAGAACTTCTTCTTCAACGGCGCTACAACCCCTTTCGGGCCTTGGCCTCCTCACGTTGAAGAACTACTATAAGCAAAATATCGAAGTTATTAATAATTTTATTATTCAATAAGTATTAGAAAGCATTGGAATTTCGTTAAAATTGACTAGACTAGAATAAAGTATCAAATAATACAATTTAAAAATATAGATATAAAATTATGAAGCCCATATCAAATGAATACTTGGGCTCCAATCATTTTTAATGTGCCAAAATTTAAATCACAAGTTCCATCAGGGTAAAACTAATGTTGACCAGTGTTATTCAAAAAAGGAATGAAATTTTCTTAAAATAAATAATAATAATAAACATTTTAAAAGAATTTATTTGAAAATTCTAAATACAATTTTTCTTGTGTATCCATGTAGGTTGAACTCAGTGGCGGATTTAAGAATATGTCGCCTAAAGGCAATTTTTGAGAATTTTAGTGTTATTTGATTTTTAATAAGAAGCTAATTTTTTCATTTAAAAATTTATTAATTATGTCTTCAAATTCTCTAACACGTTGAATTCGATGTGCATTATTAAAATGTCATTTAATTTTCGTTTCAATAATTTTTTCTGAAGATGATTTCCACTTTTCGAAAAACGTTGTTATATTTTTTTTTCTTTGATTGTATACTAGTTTCCGAAACTTCTTTCAGATGCGGATATGTCAGTTTTCTGGAAAATATGTTTAAAATAAAGAATTTTTGACAGTTTAAGTCACTTTCATAAAATTCGTATACAGATCATTTATTTAATAATAATTTTTATTTTTTTTTTCCGTCCCTTTAAATTTTGCGCCCTAGTGTACCTATTCGTAAATCCAGGGGTGGTTGGACTGGTTATTAAATATTAAAAAACGGGCACCAACAGGTGTTTTTATTTCTTTTCTTAACTTTAAAAGTTCTTAAATTTTATACTCTTAAGGGTAGAGTAAAAATTGTATCGAAAATGTATCTAAATAGAATTATTTACGATCGATCGACTGCCCGCCTTTTGAAGAAATGAAATAAGACGTAAAAAAAACAACAACAACAACTGAAATCCAAGTAAAAGTTTTTAAGAAATATGTGTGACACTTTCCAATAAAAAATAAAGAAACATTCATTAATCTTTTTGATTTCGTTTTTTTTTTTTTTTCGCTCGTTCTAGAAAAATTTACAAACTATTTTTTATTCAATTTAATTTTTTTTTTTTTACTTTCAAGAAAAAGAAAACAATTTGATGTCTTCGTAATGATAATAAATTTTTATGTTTATTTTTTTTTTTTTTCGTTTTTGTCAGACTTTGTAAACATAAATTTGCTAAAGAATTTATTTAAAGAAATTTTTTGTATAAAGAGCAATAAAAAAAAAAAAAATTATATTCAACATTTTCTTCCTTTATTTTTTTTTTTCCTTTATTTCCTTCAATTTTCATTACGTTGGAAAATAAAAAAAAAAAAACGAAATTTTAAATTTTTAATTTAAAATATTTTTAAAATTATACCATTAATTTTTATTGTTGAAAAATGTCATTTGATTTTCAACAAAAATTTTCAAAAAAGTTAAAATAAAATACTAAATATTTTTAAAGAAATTTATTTTTGCTCATTTCAAAGTTCAGATATAAGTACTTTACTACTTAGTAATTGTATTTTTAATCGTACAAATGATGAGAAACAATAATAAAATGAACAATAATTAGAATTATGTCTAATGTAAGAAAAGAAAATTCTAATTTTCCGTTGCGTTATATATTATGTACCTTACAAGGTTCGTATCACCTTCAAAATTATTTCGATAGACCGACCAACCCAGCAGGAAATATTTGTCAATAGTCTGTTTGAAGCAAATATTTAGTATAATATTGATCAGACGCGGATAAACTTTTCTTGATAAACGTCGACCTAATGTAAAAATTGGAATGCAAAATCGACCTGAAATTAACAGAACTTTTTTGCACTTTTTAAGTACGTATTCAAGTAATAGCTCTTAAGCATGAATATTTTTGTGGTGAACTGACATAACCGCGAATTTCATAACCGCGAAAAATTTTTGTCATAACCGCGAAACTAGAATTTGTATGAGTTTCGCGGTTATAACAAAAATTTTTGTTATAACCGCGAAACATAAAAATTCGATTTTTGTCATTTCGCGGTTATAACAAAAATTTTTGTTATAACCGCGAAACGAAATTTTTTCAATTTTTTGCCATATTTTTTCGCGGTTATGACAAAAAAAAATATAAGACATTTTTCGCGGACACTTTTATTTTTTATTTCGCGGTTATGACAAAAAAGTTTCGCGGTTATGACATTCGCGGTTATGTCATGTAGCCATTTTTGTTCAAGATGGACCAATAAACCAATATTACAAAAAATTTCTAATTTCAAGATTTGTTTGTATAAAAAATTTTATCAAATATACCAAAAAAAACTTCAACCACTAGAGGCGCAGTCTAAATTTATTTTATGTGAAACACAAACACGAACACAAATTTAAACAAAAAAGTTTCTTGATTTCTAATTTTTTAATTTGACATTTGTAAATTAAAAATGTGTTCAGTTCGAAAGTTTCTCATTTTGACTTTAACCGTCATTAAAGTAAAATATACAAAATTAAATTAACCCCAGAAGCGTAAGACGCTTCGCTTCTGTGGATGTCCAACGACACCTCATGTGTTTTTTTTTTCTTTTAAAAAATGGATCAAATGTTAATCCGAAGGGTATTGATTTTAGTAAAACCGTTATTGTCTCATTGTTTGCATACAACCAGAGATCTCGAGTAGGAATGGAGTAGAATGTAAAATTTTAAAGATTTGTTGAATAATAGTCTTCAAAACCTCAACGAAATCTAAACACTGATGTTTAAAATACAGATAGTAAAAAAAAAAACAACTTGCATTTTATTACTCTAGAAACCACTGTGTTCTTCAAGCGCACAATTTAATAGATACAAAATTCTTGAAATTATTCACTTTGTATAACTATGTAAGTAACAGTATAACTATATAATAAAATAATTATCATTAAAGACCATAATTTACAATTAAAAATAAGTCCCTAAAGAAACAGGAAAAAAATTTCTCTTAAGTAATATACAAATTGAAAATATTATACAAAGAGGAAAATTTATATTTCATAGCAATTTAAAAATATTAACTAAAACTCCATTCGAAAAATTATACAAATTATTTAAAAAAAAAAATGTACATCCTTTTTTTTTTTTGTTACTCTACAAAACAAAAATAAAAAAAATATTATTTTAATTAGTATAAAGTCCTTTTCACATAAAGTTAAAATATATATTTTATGTAATAATGTGTCCTTTAGAGATGAAATTGTTTTTTTTTTTTAACTGACCATAGTAAAATTCGTTTAACCCAAAAAGAAAATAAAAATATAATAGTTAATAAAAAATAGAATTAATGTTTTAAACGACACTTTAAATTATACTTAAAAAATATATAATTTAAAATAAAAATTTTTAATTATCCAACACTAGAATTCAACTTCATGCTCATAATTTAAATTTAAAGTTTAAAATTTTGTTTTTAAGTATATAATATAACGTCCTCCTATTCCAGTGTTCATCGAACTTCCGTTTCCTAGGTTTGCTCATAAAGGATTTACAAACTTTTAAGTTTAATGTTAATATTCTGAAAGATATTGGAACTCTGAAAATCTGGTAACTAAAATTTATGTTTATTATCGGCAATTTCTTTTTTAAGAATATTATAATATTAACGTACAGTAATCCCTCGAACTGCGCGGTAGTTACGTTCTGAAAAAACTGCGCGCATTCCGGAATCGTGCACTGTGAACCCTATTTTGTATTTGCTATTACATTTTTTTTCTTCAACAATTTCTACATTTTTAGTGGTAAAAACAAAATCGCGCAAGTCCGAAACCGCGCAGGCTGAAACCGCTTACTTCGACAAATTACTCTACTATAATATGTATTTAGTATTTATATAATATAAAAAAATTATAACACTGACTTCCGAATTAAAAAAACTTCGTTAAGAAAATTAGTATTATGTGACAAAAATATGCCTTTGGATTGATGTGACTCCCTTTTTGGTGGATTTTATGTTCTTTGACTTAAAGAAAAACAAATGAACATTGAATTTGAATTAGGGTTTCCAAAACGGATATATCTGTATCCGGTATCCGCGGTTATTTATACTCTTAACCGTATCCGATATCCCTTAAAAATCTCACGGTTAGCAATTTTAAGTTTTTAACAGATAGGAATATCAAATAATAGTACTTTAAAGCAAGAATTTAACATTTTCAAAAAAATTCTTAAAAGAACACAAAATCTGGAATTGCTTTATATGGCACTGAAAACAGACTCAGAGAGAAATTTTTCGGTTTCATGAAATTTTTGTACCAAAATTAGATCTCGTCTTTTTTGTGCATCACTTAATGCATTAGTGTTCCTGAAATACTATTATTTAAATGAAAAAAATCAAAGAATGTAATAATATATTTCAAATTTTATATATAAAAATAAATAGTATTCATAATTAGATTCAATATTATTTATTTATTTTTATACGGTTATCCGGTATCCGCCGCATAATTCTAGAATTACTATCCGATAACCTCGGTTACAGAAAATCCGGATATTTGGAAACCCTAATTTGAATATAATAAAGCATGAGTTTGTTTTTTTTTTTAAACCAACTTAAAGCAAAGAAATATTTTTCTTATTTCCTTTTTCCTGAAAAAAAAAAAAATTATTTAATTAATTTAATTAAATTTAATTCACAATGAAATATCTTAAATAAATAAAATAGATATGTTTATTTTTTTTTAAACACTTTTAGTGCTTTAAAAATAAAATATGGTTTCCTATTTTTAATAAAAAAAAAAATAAAATTAATAATTACCATAAAAACATTTTTATTTTTTGTTCAAGGTTGAGAAAAATACTTTGAAAACAAATTTATGTAATTAATTATTTATAAACTTTTGGAGACCTTTTAATATGTATAGGTTATAGGTATACCCATTTATTTAATTTTTTCAATTTCAAAGAAAAAATTTCTTAAGAAAATTTCAGAAATTGGAAAAAAAAAGAAAACAAAACAAATAGTGGAAGAAAGGATAAAACGACAGTCCATAAAGTTGGTTTGAAAAGAAATTCTTCTTGCAGCTTGACCTTACTTTTTTAAAGTACGAAGCTGTGACTAACAACAAAAGTAGCGATGAGAACGCATTAAAAATTTAATAAAAGCATTAAAAAGCCCTACATGGTTTTACATGACAGTTGCACCAAAATAAGCACCTCTATTAAAAAACATTTTGATTTTTTCTCATGCACGGAGAAAAATAAGGTCGTAACGTTTACGTCAAAAAAGTTCGTTATTGAAAGTCTCGTTGAAATAACAAAAATTTAAGAAAATGTAGGTTTTGATAACGTAAATTTCGTATTTTTTCATATTACAGAAAAACTAACCTTTTTTAGTACTCGTTAAAAAAGTTCGTTAATCGTTAAATACGGGAAACAAAAATTTCATTCCATACAAAACTTATATTTTCCATTTTACACATTGCCGTAAATTTAGTTCATAGCTCAGTGGCAGAGTTGGTGGATTGCAATGTTTAGGACAGTGGTTCGAATCTACAAGCGGGCATAAAAAAAATTATTAAAAAAGAAAAATAAAAAAATTTAAAAAATAAATTAAAAAAATAAGAAACCTAAATAAAAAAAATTAATAAATAAAAAAAATAAATAAATAAAAAATAAATAAATAAAAAATAAAAAAAATTAATAAAAAAAAATAAAAAAATAAAAAAAAAATAAAAAAAATGAAAAACAAAATAAATAAAAAAATAAATAAATAAAAAAAAAATAAATACAAAATTTAAATAAATAAAAAAAATTTAGTCTAGTAAATTTTTTTTTTGTATTTGCGGTGTTTTTGCTGAAGAATTTGAAAGGTTTTTGGTTTTGGGGTATAACGTACTTTTTTAACGAACAACGTTCTTTTTTCAACGAAATATTCGTATGTGCAAAATCAACGAAATTTTCGTTAATTTTAACGCATTTTTTAGTTTTCAGTAAGAGCAAATTTCTTTCTGTGTGCGTAAGCTAGTTCAGAAGCTTTTATCGTTAGTCGGCGCCGCCGGCCACTTCTTCATAATCTTATACCTTTAACATAAAATTGTGCTGGAATTATTTTAATGAAAATTTTTCTTACTATCAAGGTCTTACTTAAAATAATAGTTGTGTTTGTGTAGTTGTAATTCTGTTGGTTCTTTCAATGCAAACTAAATGTTTAGAGAATTTAAATTAAATTTATATCATTTCTACAATTTGTGAACGAAACGATTTGAAACTATGTACTGCCATGCTAATAAAAACCATATATTCAGATTAAAAAAATTCATATATCCAACATTCTATTTTCAAAATCCTGGCAAGGGAAATTCTAAATAGAATTTAAACTTTAATGATTATTTAAAAGTGATTTCAATTTTCAAGAAAAATTGCGGGAAAAAATAATGAATTAGAAAATTTCTATAATTAAAAAGATTTATTACATTAATAAAATTAATTCTAACAAGTTCTGCAGATTCAACAGATTAAATTTTAAAACGATTTAATATTTAAGAATGGGGTAAATTTTCTTGGACAAAAAATGGAAATGTTACATTTTGAAATATTCTAATTCGTGAACGCAATTTAAAACGCATTTACTAATTTTTTAAATAAATAAAATTACTTAATATATCGTTCACAGATGTGTTTAGTGCATATTTGTGCTACATTCGAGAATTTTACGATCATGTATGTATATTAGAAAGTTATTTCAAAACAATTTGTCAGCACAAGTTCGTATATATACCTTATTTAATTTTCAGAAATGAATATCTAGTTAAAAAATTTGTTAGAACGTACTAAATGTAAGTACGGTCAATAATTTCACGGAAGGTAGTTTTTATGTATTACGCTATATTAAAATTTGGCTCTACTACTAAATGTGTATTTAGTATTCAGCAATATTTGTTATTAAAGATGCGTTTTTTATTAATTGTATTTTATATATGTTTAAATTTGAAACCAGAAAATTTATGTAATTAAAATAAAAAATTTTAATGAATGAAAAATTATTTATCTCAACGCCATAATATTCTCGTCATTAACAAAGTAAATATGCAATTAAATATGCAAAGTTTTTTATTATGCAAAAAGAGCTTTAAAGTAGATTTTATACAGGATTTTATTTAATTTTTTGTTTTAAAAATATTCTACAAAATTCGCTGAAAATTTTACACAATTTTATTGATTAAATTAACATTAAGACGAAAGTTCCATCATCAACACCAATTTTTTGTGTTTTTTACAGCTTAGGTTTATAATAGGTATGTCGTTTAGTTTCGATTCGGTAATAATGTAGAGCTTCCTTACACCTTTAAAAAAAGGATATTGTTAAACTAAAATAAATAATTGACTCCATTGCTTTATTGAAATTCTGAATTTTATAAATTTATTTTGATTAGGACTCATTAGAATAATTAACTTGACATATCATATTGGCAATTTTCGAGTTAATTGCACAGTTTAATTTTGAATGATGATAGTTTTATGATATGAGATTAATTTTGTATTGAAATTGTTTGCTATTAATTCCATGAGATTTTTAATTTTAATAAATTTCTTGTTTTTTCTCGGGTTCAAGTCTTAGAAGTTGCTGTCAAGTACGACATGACAACTTTTTGAACTAAGTCGATATTGAGTCTTTTCTTGAATGCGATCATTTATAGTTCCTTTGTAAGATAAATAATTACTTTCAAGTTAGATTATAATACCCACTAATAAAAACTAAAGAATTAAGATAAATTTTAATTAATTTAGTATCAGAAATTTTTTGATGAATGTGAAGAAATTATATTTAATATAAAAAAGCACAATTTTCGAATTCAATTAATTTTCAAAATATGCATTTTCCAAGACATAATCCACGGATATATAAACAGGATAGCTGACTTCTGAACAAATTTTATTAAAAAAAAGTAACTAAAAAGTATCCGTAGATTCAATAACCACCGTTAGGAATAAGGGACCGATACGAAACTGTATAGAATCCCTTATTCAAGTTAATACTTTTAGCCGAAATGACCGACGAGCCGCAGAATAATCCCTTATTAAGTAAATAATTTTAGTTTATAAAATAATTATTCTTTTAGTACTATAAAATAATTATTCTAAAATAAAAACATAATAACTAATTATAAAATAAAAGTCTTTAACCAAAGAAAGATTATCTGATTTCCTAGCAGCGACAAAATAAAAAGAAATATTTAAAAAAGCAAACATAATATTGAAAATATTATTTTACAAGCTTGTCAATTTGGAAGCTAGCTGGCTTTGCTTAAAATTTATAACTAAAATCAAATTTGATTATTGTTCGACTTCGGAATTAAACAATTAAATGTCAGTTTATAAAATAAAATTTAATTTAAAGTTAATTTAAAAAAAGAATATTAGTGCATTTTTTGATTCAAAATAACGAAAAAATATCGTGTAAAAAAATTTAAAGAAATTTAATCAGTGTATAATTCCTTTTTTAAAGCGATTATGCCGGAAAAATCTAAGCTTAAATCGGAAAATATTTTGGGAAAATTCAGAATATTTTAAATTAATAAATGTAAACAACATAAGGGACTGTTCACATATTACGTAACGCTTTTTTTGCCGTTTTTTAACCCCCCCCCCCCATGGTAACAGATCGTAACAAATTCCGAAGACCCCTCCCCCCCCAGAAGAATAACGTAACAAAAGTTAAACACTTTTTAAATTACTTTTGAATAATTTTTTTATTAGAATAAAATTCATTACAAAATTCATTATAACTTAACTTTTTTTTTGCGTGCATTAATATTATATTTAGTGTAATTTTTTTTATAAAAAGGAGGAAATTTGGTTACATAACATTTTTATAAACCCCCCCCCCCCGCGTAACAAACCGTAACAAATTATCAAACCCCCCCCCCCCCCCCCCCTAGGCCGTTACGTAATTTGTGAACAGCCCCTAAGGGACTAACCTAGTGGTGGTAAGTGATACTATGGATATTTTTTGGGAACGAAAATTTTGTATGAGTCAAACATCCTGTTTATATATCCATGACATAATCGGAAAATTTTCGGTTCAATTTGTTTCCTTTCAATAAAATAAAATTTAATTTTTGGAAACTGAATAAAGATTTTTTTTGCTTCATATTTTTATTTTTTGTTCAGTTTTTGCTTTTAAATAATTATATTTGTTGTTTGGTTAAGTTTAAAGTCCTAAGCATTTTAAGCAAGAACACAATACTATTTTTTATACCTACTTAAAAATGCATTTAACTCGAATTTTTCACGAATTAAATAAGTTTTTATTTTAATTTTTTGATTTTGAAGTATAAATGTAAAATGAAGCTGTTTAAATGCGTTTAAATTTATTGCGGCTTTTAGATTTACAATTTATTTTATTTCATATAAATAAATGTTAAATCTATACTAATTATAAATGTATGTTTTAGTAATTAGTTATCTTATATCAAATATATATTCTACAACTAGGATCAGTATTTTAAGTAATAATAAATTTTATTAATGCAAAATTATAGCTACATTGTGCGATTTTTGCTGAGAAGCTGTTTATGTTGTCTTTTAAATTTTGTTCTGTTACATCAAGTTGTTAAAATACTAATTATTTAAAAAAAAATAAATCTTCATAGTAATTTGTTTCAATTTTCAAATGAGATAATTTAAAAACAAAAGTAATAATTTAATTTGGACTTAATTGTTTAATCTATGGGAATTTAGAAATCAAATTATTTTATTTGGAAATGTTCCAAATATTTTAGAAAAAAAAATTTGTTTACTAACCAACGAAAAAGATAAAATATTGTTGAACCAACTGAAAAATTCACATTACAATTGTATTTTATGGAATTTTTTTTAAATTAAATTGTATGTATAGTAAATAGTACATATTATGTATAAATGTATACATTGCAAAAATTAAAAACAAAACTAATTTATCATGTTTTTTAATGTTGTTATATATTCTAGGAAAATTATTTAATCCGCATATAATTTTATTTATTTTGAATAAAAAAATATCAGTTAAGTTAGGCTTTTCCTAGTTAGCTTATGGTACATGAAATTCCTTAAAAAATTTCAATTAAATCCAAATTAGCTGGCAAATATGATAAAATATCAGTTTTAACACAATTTGTAAATTATCAACTACAGCTTTAAGCCAACGCTACAAACCTACAAATCTAAAAATTTAATAAAATAAAAAATATATATATATTAGTATCATTTATTACAGCAGTAAAACTCTAAAAAAAAAATACCTATATTTATACAAATTTTTATTATACATATTAACAGTTTTAATAAATTACACTTGCATTTGCAAAGTGTGAGCAGTAAATTGGCTTTCCCACATTTACATTTCCTGCAGTCTCCTTTGCAGGAACTTCTAATCAATTCCCTGCATGACCGGAAAATCTCTGGAATCGTCATTCAAACTGGTTCCCACGACTTTGAAACCTTATTCCAGGAATCGGGAGCCAGGGGTTCCGGTGACGCGTTCGGCTCTTCTACGAAAAAATGCGGCGGAAAAAAGATAACCAAAAATAAGGACACATTTGACACAAGATTTTAATTCTTGAATACAAAAGTGTGGTTCTATCCTAAATCTTCTTATTTGATTCTTATTTTTTTAAAAAGGTTCAGATAACAAATGAATAATAAAACATTATGAAAGTGAAACGTTTTATGTTGTTAAATTTTAGCTTAAAAAAACGAGCTTAATAAAATTTTATATTTTAGTTATAATGCTATTATGCAATATTTTTTTTGTATTTAACATTCAATCAATCTATACATGGGCGGCAATAAAACCTCGACGAAAAATGAAGAATATAGCTTTCATAATTTGAAATGGATGAGTCAGTGATACGCAAATGTATTAGTGATGTCTTTTATAAGCCTAAGCTACCCTCATTTGCTGTTTTTATCCGGCTGGTAACGGTAATATTAAAATTCATTACTACATGTTAATGTTAGAAAAATTCAAAATTTTGACATAAAATAATAACGAGGGCTCATTTCCACGTATTATTATAATATAATCATTTTTTTAAAAATATCTTTTCCAAAAGGCTTTTAAATACAATATGTAAGTAGTAACTCTATAATTTGTAGCATATTTGAACTACAAAATGTGTACTATTATATTAGACCAACAGTATAATGAACTTGGTGCATTTATACAACATGTTGGTCCTCTAAGAAAAATGTCTATAGTTTTCTAAAAAGTAAAATAAATATATGTGCTATTTTAATATTACATACTTATGTGCTTGTGTATACTGTCTAAAAAACAAAAAAAACTTTTTTTTTACTTTTAATATTCCAATTTCAATTTTTAGTAGGACTTTTATTTTTTTTTTTGTATTATACATACGGTAACGGTAATAAAATAATATTATTGAAACTTTAACCGAAATAAATTTATATAAATTCATACGGTAGTACTAAGTATTGATTTACAAAATATAATAAATATTTGATTTTTTTTTTTAATTTTTATTTACAAGTATACTGTACCCTTTAAATTTAATAAGCCCCTTCGTTATGTTCATAAATCTTTATTCTCAAATTATTTAAATCCTCAGGAATAAACAAAAAATTAAAGTAGATAAATTAATTTTCAAATCTATATATGCTCACTTCTCACTAATGCTCTGATCTGAAACGACTGGATAAATTTTGCAATGGTTATATCTATTCCATACTCCTAATTTGTGGAGAAAAAAGAAACGCCAATAAGAAAAAATTGAACGAAGTGGCAAAGAATGGATAATACCAAGGCCCACTTGTACAAATTTTTAGAATTTTCAGTACCGCTTGATAATAAGTCCTTCGACAAATTAAATAATTTTAGTACAACACTTCAGTTAACGTTACAAATACACCAAACAGTATTTGAGAGCTAAAAGAATTTTGTTAATTTCGTCCGCCGAAGCTGGAAAAAGATGCAGTCGAATGGATACGAGATTATTCCGTTTGCGCAAACTTATATTATGTTTGGATGTTTTAACTATGACCATGCTGCAGTCTGAACCTTGTGTACTTTCAATTTATACAGCGTTACAATGTTTAGATTTTTTTAGTGTACGGGTTGTTAAAAATTTCGAATATCACCACTGGGTACTATCCATTGTTTCTAACTGTGGATTTTCATATTTGAAATAGTGATACCATATGCATTTCGGTTTTAGCGATTACATACATAAACCTAAAATATCCTTGAACTTTGTAAAAATACTTTTTGTTTTGCCTCACAATTATGGTAATTTTTTATATTTTTATGTACATAACTTTTAAAATGTTTATTGCATTATTATATGAATTTTTGTTAAATTTAATAACAAAACTTTTAAGGGCTAAACCAACTTTTTTTTTTTTTGAATTGTTCTACCCTATGGGCTGAATTTGAAATCAACTGCAATTTAGTATTTTTTTAGTACTTTTTAACTACTTTGTGACCTGACTGTCGTATATCGTTTATGATTTTATATTGAATAAAAAAAAAAAAGGGTTGTGCAAATAAAATAAAATTCCTTTATTACACTTTGTATTTGGATTTCATAATAAAACTATCTAAGGATCATTTTTCTTTTTATATCAATTATTAAGGTTCACACAAATAAATAACAAACGTTTTTAATCAATCTTTTATTTTTCCTAAAAAAAGGGTTAATATACTTTTGTTATATACTCTTGTCAAACGAAAAAGTAGACCCTTAAATATATGTATGTACATATATATTATTCTTCTTTTCAATAAAATATCAAAATTGGAGAAAATAAATTAAATATATCATAAAAGATATTTTTTGCCTTATATTTATTCAAATAATCATAAAATCAAGGATTATGCGGATTTCAATTTTAGGGTCATTCCATGTGTTTAAAAAAAAACCACAAACATTTCAATAAAATAAATAAATCCTTAATTAAAGTTTTTTCTCTTTGGTGCTTTTTAATTTTTTGTCTTGAAAACATAATTATGTATTACATAATTGTTTTTACTTAGAAAATGTATGAGGTGCAAGGGGGATTTTTGAACTTTAAAAAAAAATAAGCAAATAAAATGTTTCAAAGTTTGTTTTCAGTTTTTGTAAGTTTCTATTTATGCTGTGTATGCAATAATTTCACCCTAAGGATGACATGGATGACTAAGCCTAGGCAAGGCCTAGGCCCCGACAAGATGACCTGGTTTAACGCAACATATCGGTCCATTCAACAGCCTAATATTGACATCTCAGCGTTGTGAAATTATATGAATAGCTTTTAAGTTTTATTGTGACAATGCGTAATAAACGATCAAATAGAAGAGCGAACGTTAGAACTTGTATCAATACATGAAAATATAAGTGAATAAAATTAAATAGAGTAAGAAAACGAATGTTTGATGAACAAAATACAGCGAATATTGAACTGAGGTCCTGTGATAAACAGTTTATCTAATTATTGATTTTTTCCTGCTGAACTACATAAACGGCAATTTTCATATTTGAAGTATTGAATTTAAAAGAACTTTTTGGTTTTTTACCAGAGTTCAAGATACTAGGTTTTTCGCAGAGTATTCGTTTAGTTGAGGCTTACCTTAGTAATTTGGAAATGTAATTCGTAGATGAATTTTTGCAGTTTTCATCTACAATAAACACGGGGGATGGAAATAAGGCCGCGGGAAATAAGGCAGCGACGTTTTTTTGTTGCGGTCTTATTTCATTTTGAAAAATGAAATAAGGCCGTGAAGATTTTTTCGCGGCCTTATTTCGTTTTTCAAAATGAAATAAATCCGCGAAAAAATCCTCGCGGTCTTATTTCATTTTGAAAAATGAAATAAGACCGCAAAAAATTCCTCGCGGCCTTATTTCGTTTTTCAAAATGAAATAAGACCGCGACAAAAAAAGACAATTATTCGGAGGGCTAATTTCATTTTTATAAATGAAATAAAGCCTCGTAATCTTGTGGGGTGAGCACACAGGGCAGGGGGCAGCAGGGCGGCGGGCGGGCGGTTGGTCAGTGGGATTTGCGGCAAGATTACGCGGCTTTATTTCGTTTTTCAAAATGAAATAAGGCCGCGAAAAAATCCTCGCGGCCTTATTTAATTTTTCAAAATGAAATTAGCCCTCCGATTAATTTTTTTTTGTTTGTCGCGGTCTTATTTCATTTTTCAAAACGAAATAAGGCCGCGAGGAATTTTATGCGGCCTTATTTCATTTTCCAAAATGAAATAAGACCGCAACAAAAAACATATCGCGGCCTTCACTGCGCCAATAAACACTGACGATGACGTTGTTGTAGACCTGATGATTCACTCACCTGAATAATAATGTAATGTTAGGCACAAATGCAAAAGTTAGAATAGTAAGAATTTAGATTCCAGCAGCACTGGAAAGATCATTAATGGCTATAGAGTCTAAGCTTCTGCGACAAATCGATTTTGATTCGATTATTGAGGATTTCGATGTAATTTCAAACTTTCAAAACGGCATGTATCAATTTTGTGCAATCATAAAATTTTCTTTAATTCATCTACATTTAAGTAGGTATCCTAAGAAAAATTATTATTTTTTTTATTGCTATTCCCTTTTTCCAAAAGAATAATTAAATCTTCTTTGAGATGAAAAAAAAAAAATGTTTATGGAATAATATATAAATGTAGGTATATGTATAAAAAAAGCTTAAACTTCAAATATAAACATCTTACCGAAATTATAACATATGTTCAGTTCATGATTATGATAATAAATTACAAAAATTAAAAGAAAAAAAAAATATGTTTTGTTTTCTTTAAAAAAATACAAAAAAAGGATGTCTTGATATCCTGTTTTGAAGATATGAACAAAAAAAAAATTAAATGTTTGTGTATCACAAAATATTGATTTGTTTTTTTTTTAAGCATTTTTATCCTCCCAATAAAAACATGAAATTATAAAAGAAATAAAAATTTATTTATTTTATTATTGTATTTTTTGATACAATTTGGGAATTGGTTTTTTTTTTTTTCTTATTTATTCAATAAAATAAATTCAACTTTTTTTTTTCTTTTTTTTTTTATAGAATAACAAAACCAAAAAGGGTATAAAAAGTTTGGAATCTTCAAGGACATTAGAGCATAATTCCGAAAAAAAAATTACAAAAAAAATCAACATAATGATTGTTAAGAACAAAATTTTTGTGGACACCTATATTTCTATATCTAAATATACTGAATACACATGTATAAAGGGCATTTGAACTAGTAAGGCCGTGATTGTACAAAAGTGTCAATTTTTCTTTTAATTTTCTTTAATTTAAATTTTATTTGTTAGTAATGGCAACATCATCATCTGATAAGAAAGAAAGGTAAAGGAAAGTAACGAAATCTTAAAGTAATTAAGATATCGTGAGTTAGTATAAGAGAGTTCAGAACTCAGAATGTCTGAATAATATTATTATTAAAAGTTTAGTGCCAGAAAAAGTAAATTTCATACAATAATTTCGTCTGCTAAGAAATGAAACAACGTATGATATTTATACGTCGTTATTAGATAATAGCTCCATTCGATTCCTCGTACTCGATTTTATAAGTACAACTATTTTGCAATATTCTTAATGTTGATTAAAATGTGTTTTTTAGATGAAAATTTTGATACTTGATATTTTTGCAAACGTTTTTTTAATTTTCAAATATTTAAACTCAAATTACTCGAAACTATACTTTTCATTATACATTGTTTCATTTCTCAGCAGACGATTTATGATTTCTCTTTGACGGTAAAAAAATTCTCAAAACTATTTTAAGATCACAATAATCTGCTGAGAACTGAGACGAAACTACAAAATTATGTTAAGTAGTTAAATTAAGATACCATTACTGAAATATTAAGATATCATGAATTATTGAATATTTTAAATTTCTCTAAAATCGCATAAAATTTTTTGATAAATTTTATACATTTTTAATATCATCAAAAGAGAACTATTAGGGTATTATAATTAATATATTATTGCTTTTCCCTTTTTTAAAGGACGTATGCTGTGCTGCTTTGATAAAAAATTTGGTGAAATATATTTAATGTTGTTATTATATATTTATGTATCATTTTCTCATAACAACGAACAAAATAATCATATTTTTTGTTCAGTTTTGCAAATGAAGATTACACATTTCTATGTAAAAATAAAATATCCATATAATATTTTCAGTGAGGTTAAATTTCACCAATTATATTTTGTTCAATGGGTTAATCTATATATTTTTGCGTATTGGCAAAGAATAACATTATAAAGAGATGCTGAAAGAAATTCTCAAAAAAAAAACCATATATATTTTCCAATAGAAATGAATAGCATTTTATTGCATATTAGATTCAATATTCGCATAGTGTTTTTTTTTTTCTCTACCATTATTCATTCTTTTTTCTAACTGTATATATACAAACTGTTTATGACACATTATTGTTATTGCAATTATCCCAACAATGCTTACAGCCAATTGATATTTGGGTTGAATTGAAAATGCTAAAAGTTAAATTTTTTTTTTATTATTTTGTTGTAGAACTATATTATATGTATATAAGAGTATGTATATGTATATTATAATAACAGAAGGAGTTATTCTATACATACCATATAAGTTGGCCTTCCGCAAATATGTATTACACATATTATACAATTTTGCCTTGGCATAATGGCGTGATATGTAATGAAAAATCACTAAAAAATACATGCCAAAACTAAAAAAAAAAAAAAAATTAATGAAGAAATAAACTTTTTTTTTAATAGATTATATGTAAAATGAAACAAATTCTGTTAAAATATATAGGACAAAAAACATGAATTTAATTAATGAAAATTTTATGTAGGCCTGTAGGGTTATTTCTTGTTAGACAGAAGAAAACCCAAAATTCGTATCTAATGAATTTGCCTTTTATCTTCTTCAATTAACATTTCCAATATATTTTATTTTTATGTGAGTGTTTCAAATAATAATGAATCCCGAATTTAATGAAGCAAATAATTGAAGTATTCTATATGATAGGTACATATATATATATTTAGTATTTTATAAGGTAGGTATATGCAGGGCTTTTTTTGTGGAGGAACGCAGTAGAACTCAGTTCGGCTACCTTAATATTTAATAGTAGATCACAATACATGTTATGAAAATTTGTTATTCTTGCGAGTTGTGTATACAGACAAACACATAGACACGAGTCATATTTATAATATTGACGAGTGTCTATGTGTTTGTGTGTATACACAACGAGCTGTATAACAAATTTGATTACCATGTATTGTATACTGCTTTAATGTGCATGGGAGAGGGAGTTGAAAACAATACATTTACAATGAAAAAAATAAACAAAAAAGTTCAAAATGAAGCAAGGAAATAAAATTTAATTAATACGGAAGTAAATTTATTTCTCGAAATGATTTCAAACCGGATGATTTAAGATCAGCTAATTCCTAAAATATTAAAAAAAAAAATTAGTAATTTTTCCAAAAAAAAATTATTCATTTTCTTTTTTGCAGAAAAAAAAATCGAATAATTTTTTTTGTGGAAAAATTACTATTTTTTTTTTTTATTATTTTAGGAATTAGCTGAACTTCTTAAATTTTATTTTTAATTATTAAAAAAAATAATAATAATTTTATAATTATTTTTTTTTATAATTAAAAATAAAATCAAATAATTAAAATTATTATAATTATAATTTATATTTACAATAAATAATCTCCTTGTTGCTGCCATTGTCCTCGTTTGTTGAAAATTTTCAATTCTTTCAGGTTTACCATTGTTTTATTTTTATTCATTTTGTTTTTTTGAATAAAATAAGTTCAATTTTTGAAGTGTGGTTTAAATTTTTGTACTAAAATCCAACCACACTCGCTTAAAAATTTAGTAGTAGAGGTTCGAAGATCCTTTAAAAATAGTAGATTGAAACACATTTTAAGAAAATTCATCGACTGATCGACTGGCCGCTTTTTAGAAAAAAAAAAAAAAAAAATAGCCGCGAATTTTTTTATTGGTTCTTTTTTTTTTTTTTTGTTTGCTCAGAGGGAAAAACATTAGCTCAGAGGGAAAATATAGATTTTAGCATTATAAACTAAACTTTATTTGACATTGATATGATGCATGTGAGAGGTATACATTTGCAATTTTTTTTTTTTTGGTATTTGTCTGTATTGAAATATTGTGAGTGTGAGTGACATTATTTTCGTTTATAGTATTACGCAGTTCAAAATGAAGTAAGTAAATACAATATAGGGAAATGTAAATACAATTTACATCAAAGGGAAATGTAAATACAATTTACATTTCCCTATAATTGCATGTGTATTGTGTATTGTAATTTTGGCTGTTTTGACCCAATATTATAGAAAAATCATAAAAAACTTAAATTTTAATATGTTCAAAGTTAGAAGTCGAAAGTTCTCATAAATTATCCGCAATTACTATTTCTATTTTCGCAAAAGTACAAAAACGTACTAAAATAAAAAGAAAAAAAAATATTCAAATCCAATTTTCTCAAAACTATGTTTTTGCAGTTTCGTGATTTTTGCATGAGACCGACGATATATAATCACTTTTCTCCATTTTTTCTTAAATGTATTCCCTTTTTGGTTCCTTTTTTGAGCGCTGAGCATAGGCGCCCGGAGGGGGGCAAGGGGGGGCCTTGGCCCCCCCTGGCTTTGATGAAGAAAATAAAACTTAATCAGCGATGAGACCTAAACACTAAACTAGTACAAATTAGAAACCCGATTTTAATTTAAATAATATTAGAATGTTTGTCATTTTTCAAACGAAAAACAAAAACTTATTATCTCGCACAATAACTTTTTTATAAGAACGCTTGCCCTTAAATTTCACTTTTTTAATGCAATAAGAAATTTTGAGAACATTTAAATTAGAAATTAAAGATTTTAATTTTTTCAGATTTTTATGTCATGCAGTATTTAAATTGTTTTAATAAATTATTCAATTTTTTTTTCATATTTTTCGATTTTTGAGTCACGGGTAAAAATACAAAAATATTTATAAATTTTGGAATTTCTAAATGCACGGAATTCCAGATATTTCTTTTTCATATTTCGCTTAGTGAAGAGCAACACATTTATGAAAAAAGAATTCCTTTTCTGGTTACTTTTATGATAGAGACATTGTCGAAGTAGTTCACGCGAGTTTACGGATCTACGCCACGCGACGTAAAAAAGAAAATCATCGTTCAGTTACAATAAAAAAATAACTGTTCAGTTACAAAAAAATAAAGCAATTGCATTTCTTAATATTTATGGTGTAGAAATATCTATGGTGTATAAATATAAAAGATTATTTTTTTAACTTTTACGCCGGAGAAGTTCAATTTACGTGTTTGAGTATAATACGCCTCATAAAGTTTCATATAATGTGTCTTTTTTATGTCGCATACGTGCATGAACTACGTCTAAAATATCTTCGTTGGTTTTGTTTTTCTTCTAATTGGCGAGTTACTGAAAGTTTTGGAACGATTCGGAAGACGGAAGGTATCTGGTTTTTTTTTCTTTATATATGTTTTTTCATATAAGATAAATGTAACTTAATTCTCAACACATTTTTTTTATTTTCATCGTTGAAGAAAAACATATTTATAAGCTTTTTAAAAAAATTTTCTTGCCTCCTCCTAGAAAAAATCCTGCGGGCGCCTATGCGCTAAGCAATAATTCAAAAAGTAGCGTCGTTGCTTGAATTGTACGTTGGAAAAATAAATATAACTTCAAAAATCGGCGTATGAACCAGAACTGCCCAGTTCCCACACTAAGATAAAAAACGTTCTAAAAATGCATAAAATAAAGTATTTTCCGCAACAAAAATCAAGATACATTTATGTATAAAACTTACTTATGTATAAAACTTACTTAAGATTTTTTTACGATTCCTATAAATCTGTCGCGAAAGCAAAGTATAGTTTTTCTATGTTGCAGAGACTTAAAAACATGGCTGCGAAGAAGAATGCTTAATTGGTTTAGTTTGAAATTTCTAGTGGAAACTAATTGACCGACTCTCAAATATGAAAAAATAGTACGTGATATTTTATTTATTTTAAATCATGATAAATATACATTATAATTAATAAAAAAATTTTGTCGATCAATTTTATAAATGCCCTTCATAAATTATTTCCAGATCCGCCGTTGATAGTATCACATGTAACCTCTAACTAAATGTTAAATCGAATTGAATTAAGAGGATGTGATGTGGAAGTCCCAAACATTTTATGACCGGACATTTTTTTAGAAAGCCGTTTTAAATTATTTTATAGTTTAATCTAGAAAACAAATTTCAATCACTACTTCGCAGTGTTTCATACTTAAAAATAGTATGAAAATTTTTAGAATATGTTAATTGCTCGATATCTATTCAAAACTATTTTATGACATAAACAAATAGTTGAACTTCAAAATAATCTCAAACGGTTGTACAATTTTAAGACAAAAATATTTGGGACTCGCTCATCCGCTTAATCTGCTAATTTATTATTAAAATGTACTTAAAATGACATTAGTGTTAACTGGAAGCCTCCTAAAACAAAATTATAGTTCATTTTTAATATTTCAAAATTAAATTGATTTAAAATTTAACAACTGCAAGTCTATACAATTAGTGCAAACCAACTCCAGCTGATCACTATATATATAAATATAGCCCTCATTATAGCGAATTTAGTTCCCCAAACAGTTTTAATAATTATCTACATAGTTATTTAAAAATTAACAATACGTAATTATTTTTCATTATCGCTTACAAATAACTAGTTTTAAATTTATTTTTTAAATTTAATTTATTTTTGTTTATTCAATTTGTTTTAATATAGGAATTAAAAAATTAAAAATATCATTTATTTCCTTAAAAAAAAAAATTTTCATGAAAAGATTTTTAAAATGCCTTTTCATTTATAAACTTAATAAATCATTTTTCATTAAAAAAAAATGAAAAAAAATCTACACCGCACCAGCCACCAACGCATTTTATTCACACACAAAAATACAAAAAATATATATTGTAGCTTTGGTGTATAAATTGTAAAGTTTAAAAAAACCTCACCTTTACGTCAAAATAAATACAGACTGTAAATTATCTTTAAATGCGCGTTCATACTAGTTTTGTTATTATTTTCAAAAGGAAAAAAATGAACATGAAATAATTTATTGATGACAGCATGAAATGTTCTCACCAAAAAAAAAACAAAAAATAAACAAATAAAAATTTGACAGTGAAAATACTTAGAATAAAAAAAAAAAAAAAAGTAAAAATTATTGATCAAAACAACAAAACCAAAAACAGAAAAAAAGAGCAAATAAAATAAGAAAAAAAAACTTTTTCCCCTCCTCCTTTCCCCCCAAAGATAAATTTTCAATCTGATATGTTTTTCTTTTGAAAGTTTTTCTTTTTTAATTTTTTTAAATCAACTTTTATCTGCACCCTGCCTGGAGTTTATTTGGAATTCGTAAACTTTATAAAAATTAAAACAATTTTTCGGTGGGAATTAAAAATATTTCAGAACACTCAACAAATTGTGTGCCGAATTACCGAACTTCGGCTCCAAAGTTGATATTGAAGAGTATCCAATTATTTTGTGGCCAATTGTCCACTCTAAAGATTCTGCATTAGTTTTACATGTGATGTCATAGAAAAATTCTCTGAGATGGAAAAATTGAAAAAAAAGGTAATACCCCTTTTATTGCATACTACTAGATTATTTTCTAGAATAAAATAAAAAAATGACTCATCTCTTTCATTTATTTTTGAACTGCACATAGCGTGTGCCAAGTATTAACATCTCCGCTTATCAACATTTTCTCTCCGTTTGATTCTACAACCTTCTGGTAGTGTAATAGGCCTTTCATGGGCCATGTTAACAGATGATAAATGCAGCTGTTTTCCATCGCTACGCTTCAAATTCACTACTGTGACGCCTTAGCATAAAGTGACGAGATTTCTGTTGGGTCAAGGTGGTACAGCGGGTGTAGAAATCGTAAACATATATATTTTATATTTTTATAATTTTTATAATAATATTTTAAATAGAAAAAATAAAAAATTATTTTAAATAATTAAAAAAAAGTATTGTCAACAATTCATCTGACTAAAATAATATAATATTTGAGTAAAATGTATCACAATCTTTTGTAAAATTGGTTTTTACAATAAGAATAGCTTTTAATGTTTCGATTGTTATTTGTGTTTTTGAGAGCTCCATATATTATCCATATATTACCAAAGGAATATGGTACAAATGTGGGCTGACGGGAAAAATGTGGTACAAAATGTGGTACAAATGGCAATGTGGGACGCTTGCTTAAAAGGTGCGACTGTACCACGTAATGTGGTACGTATGGTCACATAACCTTAGCAGCTAAATTTAAACAAAGAAATGCTTTAATTTGTTTCTTTTATAAGAATATAAGTTCTGGGCTTACTGTTTTCTAGATTCACATTTACATTACTGTACAACAAGCTGTAGTTGTTGGAACTTCTTTTTTTCTAATAAACCCTCTCAATATATTTATTTTTATAATCCTGCTAGTGCTAGGGAAAGAAGGTCAATTATTTACTTATATTGTAAAATAATTTTATTTTATTATATTTTTTTATGACAAATTGTTGAAAACAAAAATATAAACTTAATTTTATGGCAATTTTGTTTTCTATCTAAAGAACAAACAAGAAAACATAATTATGTTTGTATGATTTTTTTAAATTTATTACAAAACCATTTTTTCTCTTTTCTTCCTTTAACGTAATTTAGGAATTGATTGTAAATGTTGAAGCTGCAACTAATTATAAGACTATAGAGCACTTTATGTGTTAAGAATTTATTTGGACAACATCATAATATTAAATCACCTATGTCCTCTGACATTAAGCTATTATAAGTGTATTTTGTTTTCGCTAGTATACTACAAATTTTAATTTCATTAATTTTTATACGTTATCTATTATCTGTCAACACTCAGATCCAGGTGTTAACACAATCGTACTCGTACCCTAAGGCGCAAAATACATTTAATATGGTTTACGAAAGTTAAAATGGTTAAAAATAAAATTTTAAAGGTTTCTAAATTCTAAAATTTGTTAACATAATATTTAATAATTTTTTTTTTGTCGTATTTATCTACACAAATAAGTATATACAACATATACCAAATTTATAAATGTATAACCTCTATAGTACATGTACACATTGTTTTTTCGATCAAAACATAACATGCGATAGAATAATTTCCAACTTCTTACTTTTCTTAACTTATTTTTCTAAAAGTTAGATATATCTTAAATCAGCTTATTTTCAAATTAATTATATTAAGTGTTTGTTCATTTGTTGTCTGGCGGTCGAATGTTATTTTCATTTATTTGTACCCAAAACACTACATGTATAATAATAACAACAAAATTATAAAATAAATCAAAAAAATTATATTAAAATGTGTATTTATTTCCCTATGCTTTTGTTTTTTAATTGATGTCTTAGACTTAGAGTTATATATGTTACGGGAAATGTGCGAATTCCGGTAAATGTGAGTTTACTTTTGGTAAATGTCAATATTACAGTACATTTGCCCGCCCGATTGACCCCATTTTTGCGGAGGGCGTAGAGGGGGTACCCCTTATCCAAATAGGGGAGTGCGGGGTGGCGGGCGGGCGAACTGGTGGTCGGTCAGTGGGATTTGCGGCGCGCGCCGCAAATCCCACTGACCGACCACCAGTTCGCCCGCCCGCCACCCCGCACTCCCCTATTTGGATAAGGGGTACCCCCTCTACGCCCTCCGCAAAAATGGAGCCAATCGGGCCGCTAAATGTAATGTAATTTTAAAATTAATGGTTTTTAAACTCACATTTACCGGAATTCGCACATTTCCCGTAACATATATAAAGATAAAGATAAATTTATTTAAAATGAGCCCAAAGTGTACTTTGAAATTTCTTTTGTTTTCAACTGAGAAGTGATAGTAGTTTTCTTTATTTATGATAAAAGTTAATATTTCAGCAATTTTAGTGACATTACTATTTAATCATTATAAAGAAAATGGCAAATAGTTAAATATATTTTTGGTATTTATTTAAATTTCTTTTGTAATAAAATGAATACTTCGATTAACTTTTAAATATCCCAAGTATAATAAAAGTGAAATCATTATTTTAGGTTTAATGTATTACAAATTACAGTACTTAAAAAAACAGGTGTCAGATATAAAATCTAAATATACTTTTTAAACACACTTTCCTTAACTAAAGCAGTTTTAGTTATAATCTTTCTAATATATTTAATTGGTCACCCAGTTTTTGTCAATTTTCAGGAAAACAGTTTAAAGAAAGGTTGTGTGTAAAAATTTCTTAGACTATTCACTATTATGATTGTTCGGTTGCTGTAAAAAGTTTAACTTTAAAGCTAGAAAGCTAAAAACAAAAATTGATAAACTATTTGACATTATAAAATCATATAGCAGCATAATTATAAACTTGTATGCGGTTATACCTTGTTCCCGCAGAGTTTATTGTAATACTGACTATCTTAATAATGTACAGAATTTAAAATATGTATAAATATTTATTATCACGAAAAATTTATTGATTTTACACGTTCTTTTGCGTGAGTAATTAACAAAATAACATTAAAATTTTTACCTCAATGCAAAAATTGTTTTTAGACAAGAAAATAAGTTTTGTATAACGAACAACGTTAGTACATCAGACAATTCTTATGTATAATATTTCCGTACCTATAGTAACATTAATAAAAAGGAACAATCCTAAAAATAAAGAAAAATAAAATTTTATAACTTTTTTATACGTCACTTTGAATTACAAGCAAAGTTTTGAAAATGAAACTCCAATATTATTTTTATATATATATTATATATCAGGGGTGGCCAGCTATACTAACTTTGGGAGCCACATTTATGAATTAATATTTTAAAGAGCCATTTATAATTTGAATTATACATATATATAGGATTAATCTAATTTTAAAGTGAATCAGTTAAAATTTTTAATTTAAACTGAAATTTTTTTTTTCGTAAATTAATAGGAGTTAAATAGTTTTTTTTTTCAAATTTAACTGTTCACCTAATTTTAAAGTGAATCAGTTTAAAGTTAAACTTTTTTTTCTGGTGTAAATTAGTAGGTGTTTTAAATTTCGTTTAGTTAAGTTGTGGTTAAATTTGCCAAAAAAATTTGTTAAAAAAATACGCAATATGTAAACGAGAATATGTAAACGAAAATGTGTAAACGAGAATATGTAAACGAGAATAGAAAGTTTTCTTATAGGAATTATTACAAAATGTGCATAAGAACCATTCCAAACCACTTCAAAAGCCGCATGCGGCTCGCAAGCCACGTTATGGTCACCTATGTTATATATATTATATTAATATATACTTATATATAGGCAGATACCTTCATTTCATATGAATAAACCGAATAAACGATAAAA
The DNA here is from genome assembly GCA_964007475.1 of Hybos culiciformis. Taxonomy (NCBI): domain Eukaryota; kingdom Metazoa; phylum Arthropoda; class Insecta; order Diptera; family Hybotidae; genus Hybos; species Hybos culiciformis. Next base: position 92,010,803 of record OZ023273.1, on the reverse strand, counting down.
TGTAACAAATTTATTACTTTCTTCGTTTCTCAAAATTTAATAGTTTCAGTTACATTAAAGTCCAATAATTTTATACGTACACGTACTTCGGAGTTAGGCAGAACTTTTTCAGAACTTTGGTGTACATAATGAATTTAATTTATTTATCGTTTCTTTCTTCTTTTTTTTAACAAATTTATTAATTATGTCTTCAAATTCAATTTTCTCTAACACGTCATGTCATTTTCTCTAAAACGTCATGGCTAACACGTCTTTCACAAAATTCGTATGGATCTTTTTTTTTTTTGTTTATAATAACATCGATATCAATACCACATTTATTTTTGAAGTAGTCAAATATTTCATTCAAAAAGCTATAATAATTTTTAGTCCTTTGTAATTCTTTAATCAAAACATTCTTTTCAAATAATTCATTTGGACCATCTGTTGTAAAATCATCTTCTTCGGATTTGCCAAAATGCATTTTCCTCTTTCTATTTCTCTTCTGTTCGTAACTAGAGCTAACCGAAATTGTCAAACATACTAATTTTTTTCCGCCCTAGAAAGGTGCCAGGTGCCTATTATAGTGTACCTACTTGTAAATCCAGAGTTTGAAAACAATTTACGGATTAAAAACATTCATTATTTCTTTACATCTGACCTTTATTTTTAATTCCAGCATACATGCAACATGCAAGAATTAAAAAAATGAATTTGTCTTTGAAATGGAATTACGGAACGCATCATTGAAAAAAAAAAAAAATATTAAGTAAAATTAATGCAAAATTTGTATTAATAGAATTCCCAAAAATATGAATCTTAAGAAAACTGAAAAAAATACTGAACAAAAAATTAATAAATTGAAATATAAAAATTATTCGACAACGACTAAGTATTTTCATTAAATGAAAAAATTAGTAGGTCGTTCAAAAATATATATCTTAAACGCTAATCAGCAATAATATTGTTCTGTAAGAAATATGAATCTATATATGTATTCAAATATGTTTCCAAAATTTTCGAAACAGAACGGAGATTCAATGTACTATCAATTTCTTGATCTCTAAAAAGGAAGCCAAAGTAAGTATTATATTAAATATCTACAGCTACATATTTAAACAAATTCTTTTTGGAATTAATAAAAATACAAAAATTAATATCACAATACAAGTTAAATAGTTTAATATCGTTATGATATATTTTTATTTCGAATTAATAATTTTTTTTGTAACATGTAAATAATTTGCAGAATGGTATCGTTTCACATTTTAAATATTTTTCACAAAATACAAGAAAATCTATTATACTCCGACAAATTCATTTAAGATTGAGAATAGCATAAAATTTTTTTATTTCAAATTCCCCCGCACTTTTAAAGCTTTATAAAAAATAAATAAAAATTGCAAACCAAATATTGTTAATTTTGCGATTGCGATTGCGACCGAGCATTAAAACCAGAGCTTTATTGAAGTTCGAATACACAGAAACAATAATAGAAGCGAAAGCATTTTGAATCGAAATAGGAAATTTGAGCTTAATCATATTTGTTACTTTAGCTTAGGATTAGGAAATCAAATTCAACCAAAATCTGACGGAAATTTTAATTCTTCATTATTGAAAGAACGTGAGGACATCGAAATTTTCTTAGGCACGGGCCCCAATGAAGCTCTTTCCCGGACTGCATATATCTTATTCTGAAAATACACGGTGAGTGTTATTTTAATTTACGTAGGTAGGTATATGAATTTAAATTAAAATTAAACTCATATTGAATAATTGCACATCGTAAAAGAATTTTAAATCGCGTTTATGATAATATGTATTATAAAAACAAAATATTTTAATAATTATTTCTTTTTTTTTTTATTCTTATTATTATTATTCTTTCACTTAAAATAAAATACACATTAAAATTTAATTAATTATAATGTATACAAGAATATTATGCACTCATTGTTGTGCTTGCCTTGAGGTTTTGTTGTTGAAAAAAAAAAAAAAAATTCAACTAAATAAAACTAATAGTGCAAACAACAACTATGTACTCAAACCCAACTACATATATGCAAATAAAAAAACAATTATAAATTTTTTTAGCAGGTTTATTGCAAAAAATAATAAAATTTTTCTTTTACTCTGTATACAATTTTATTATGCAAATTAACTTAACACTATGTTAAAAACAGAAGAACAGAAGTATAAAAAGGAACAACCTGTAAATATTTGTGAAAACATTTTGCACCTTTGAAATTATTACTATTCTTTCTTTTTCGCTAAAGCAGTGCTTGAGTTATTCGTTCATTGTTCATATTTGTTCATATTCAGATTATAGCTTAGTCCCACCTTGTATGTTCAATATCTAAACTATGAAAAATTTAAAACCACAAAGCTTACAGAATATAAGCTCTTGTTAATATCAATATAATAACTACTACCAAGATCTGATAAAATATAATATATAGTTAGCTTATGGCTGGTTAAATATAAAATTAAACAAGACTAATCACTATACCAAAGTTAACAAAAAAAAATAGTTTACATAATAGAAATATGTGGTTTTATTTTGAATTCAAAACTTTTTAAATTTTTTGGAAATTTTCAACAAAGTCACGATATATTTTCCAAATTAAATATTTTTCGTATTTCAGGAAAGAACTGAATATAAAATCCTTATAACTGAAGCATCCCTAAAAATCATTTCGTTAGGTTATAAATTATTTTTTTAACCACACAAACATTTCAAAAAAGATTTTTTTTTTTTTTTGTATATAACAATTCAGATATCTCAACTTTTCACAAATGTGTGATTTCACATTTCCCCAGATATGAAAATTTATTTAGAATGAATTTCCTTAACGATTTCAATTTATTTTCTTTTACTATTATCAGTGGTTTTATACAACAATAAAAATATTAAGTTTACCTATTTTTTTTAATAAAAAAAAAAAAAAAACTTTTCCTACTTTATTTTTCAATATATAGAAAAATGGTTGATCTAATACAACTTTAAAGATTGCCTTTTCCATCACGTAGCTTTTAATAGATAATATTTAAATTTAAAGTTAAAACTTCTTTTAAACTTTGTAACAAAATTTTTCCAGAATTATTAAATAGCAAAAAAAAAACAAAAAGCAAAACTATAAACATAGTTAGTACGAGTTAATACTTAATACGAATCAGCAAAAAATATAAAATAAGCACGGCTTTGATATGATGATTTAATATAACTTTACTTTTAATAGTCTACTAGTAGCCATAGTTGATATTTTGACAAAAAAAACTGTGAATGTTAAAAGAAAGTATAGACCTAAATTTTTCCCAATTTTTTACTACAATCATTTTTCGATATACATTATATTACAAAAAAGATTTCTCGATCTACCCCAGGCAAATAAAGTTTGAAATTAAAATAGATGTTTATGTATATATGTATATTGCCAATTTCAAACTCTTTTATTTTTCAAAATATCTGATTAAAAATATTTTCTACGTATACATATGTTCTAAACTAAAATAATATTCAAGTTTTAACAAAACCAAGAAAATGAAAAAGATTCAAATTGATTCTATATCTATATATATCTTACTTATGTACAATGTATAGTTAATTTATAGAAAACAAACCACAAAAATTTATATTTTGACATTTCATAGATACATTCACACCAACAGAATATCGCATGCTTCAAGTTCTCAAGAGCTTTCAAAAATAACAAGATTTTTTCATAAGACAATTTTTTAAATTTAATGGTTTCAAGAGAAAAGTATATAATCATTTTTGCAAAAATTTGAGGTTTATTTTACATACCACCATTATATTAAGGTGGTATGTAAAATAAAACTATATAATGTTAAAGTTTATAGTTTTTTTATTTAAAATAATTAATTTATTATACTTACTGTATATTCACTTTAATATAACAAGCCAACCCTTTATAATTCATTTCGAATTAAAGAAACATTAATTTTATAAAATCCTCTCATTCATGGAAATACATGCACCTAGATAATATAATTAAAAATAAACAATTATATTTTTAAAGCCACCAAAAATATTCATCTCCAAACTGAATATTTTTAAGAAGCCACAATTTTTATTAAATGGAAAAATATGTTCATTAATTGTGGTAAAATAGCTATGTACCTATTGTGCATATTTTATTTAAAGAGAAAAAAAAAGCTCACCCAAAACCAAATTCCAAATAATTTGAATAAAATTGTAGCTACTAGAGAAAGGTACCATTGTTGCCACTAAAAGGTATAAATTAAAATCGAAATGGTTCCAATTCTATTTGAAATAAATCAGAAATCATGAAATTATATCTGTAAAATGCACGTACGTAAATAATATATTTTGGTGCACGTTTTTTTTTAATATATATAACATTATCAGAAGAGGACAATTTTGATTTTTAGCGTAATTTTTGAAAACTGAACTTAAAATTATTGTTTTAGACATCTCAAAAATGGAAATTTAATGTAATATAAGTTTTTCTGCCAAAATTTAAATTAAAAAAAAAAAGTAATTCAAAATTCTCTATGTTTTATCAAACAGTGTGCATAAGTCATACCACAAGTCATATATCCAAAGTTCATAATCTAAAATTAAAAATTGAAATGTTCAAAATAAATCATAATGCAAACAAATGTTTAAATTCTAAAGAAATTCAAATCCTCACAGAAAATAATTTCATCAAATTTAGATTTTGATTTTATAGAAAACTGATGTGAGATCGAAAAATATGTGCATAGATATAGTTCCATTATAAATTTTATAATTTTTTTGTTATAATAATTTTTATATTTTTTTTGTTGTAAATTTGTTAAAAATCATTTCTTTGAATCATAAAGGTGGATGAGATCTTGATAAATTTTCATTCTCTTCCATTAGGATTTTCATATATTTGGATTTTAAACATTTGGATTTTAAACATTTAGGCTTTTGAACATTTAGATTTTACTATATTTTTATTTTCCCTTCAAGTTTCAGTTTTGAAGCATTAGAGTTTTTTTTGGATTATGACCGTCAACCGAAATATTACTGTCAATGGTTTCATATACATGTTCGTGTTTTATGATACGAACAAACAATCAAGCGAAATCTATGCCAAACCATTAACAGAGTCGTTCTCACTCTAGTAAATCCAATATCCAATATTTTGAATTAAAAAAAAATCTCTTATTATTAAGAACGATTTATATAAACTTTAATACAATTAGAATGAAAATATGAAGAATTTATTTTCTATTCACACTATTGCAATTTTTTAAATAAAATATTTTATTTATATAATAAATATTATGTGCTTTTTAAAACATTGTATATAAATAAATTATAAACATAATCCTTTTTTTTTATTAAATTTTTTCAAAAGGTTTGTTTTTGCTAAATTGAAATAATCTACGAACAAAATACTACATATATGTATGTATAACTTTATAAACATTTTCAAAGTTATTAATAATGCATTTTTGCACCTGTTATTAAAAAAAAACAAATTAAATGGTAATTAAACTTTGAAAGTTCTTGTTATTTTTTGTATTCGTTCTTTCAGTTCAGACAAAACTATATGCAAAAAGTTTATATAACAGGCTCTTATCCTACTTTAAAGTAACGCAAAACTTCAAAGGTAATATCATTTTAACATTAAAAAAAGCTAAAGATTATTGATTGATTCTTCAACATGAACAGCTCCCCCATCAAATCTAGATAAAAATCCTAGATTTAAAGCTTGGATTATTATTATACAAAGCTTAGATATTTATGATTGGCTACTTACTACATTTAGTTTCGGAAATATCCTATAAATTTTATGGTCCAATGTTTGAGTGACATAAATTCCAAATTGCGTTCTGTAACTCGAACATTAAGGAATGTGTACCGTAAGTATATACATTGCATATATGTATTTTATAATTGTATTAAATTTGAGGTACTTTATGTTTCATTAAAAAGTATTTTAATACTCTAGCTGCGTAACCTTGACGATTTTTTTTGTCTGTAAAATGTATTATAGCCTTCTAATACATACTAAAATTTTGATTCGAGTTTCGAAAATATTGAAAATATTGTTTAGGATTCCATTATATATTTTCACTAAAAAGTCCTTGTACTGGAGTAGGTTTTTTTTTAAAGACCAGATATTTGATTATATATAATATATCTACACAAAGCCAAATATTCAATTAAATACCATATATGCAATTGAACCTTAAGGTTATAGTAGAAATCATATTTTTTTTGTTTGGTATGAGAATAAAAACAAAAATTAGATTATATGAACGTCAAAAGAAAAATCAAGCAGATGTTTTTTTTTTTAGTGTTTTTAATATAGGTACTATATATAATTTTAAATAAGTGGCTCTTTATTTTGAAATGTTAAAACATAACATTTATCAATTTCAAGACAATATTTCATTTTCTTTTTTATGTCAAGATAAAAAATATGAAATGAGAATGAAAATTTTTAAATGTTTTGAAGTCTCGGTGAAATATTGGTAAACGTCTGTAATAACAATGTGTGCTAGTGAATAACAAAATATTTTACCTTCTGTACATTTATTTGTCATTAAAATTAATATAAGACGTTCCGTTTTTTATTTATTTCTAACTACTATTTTAAAATTATAGGATGAAAATATCTATTAATGTAAAAAGTTCAGTCTCTTACAAACTCTAATGTTTATGAACTGAACATTTTACCTATTTTATTTTTTATAAAGTGAACAATATGTTCAAATTTTCTAAGTCTCTTGAGATTTTTATGTAATTTATAGAAAATATTTATGAACAAAACCATCTTTTGTGTAACACATTGGTAATGAAAGAAAACTAGAAAGTTATTTCACTTCGAAGTTGTCGGTTCAATAAATAAATTAATAAAAATATTTGGTTTTAGTAGAAAAGGAAATTAAATGATATTTAAAGTTTTCTTATTCACATAGCATAAATTCAATACGATTTTTAAACTCAAACAAATCTCAACTAATCTCAATGCAATCATTGAGACCTCTAAAGAAATATTTAATATAAATAATATAAAAATCTCTAATTCGATTCGTATTAGAGAAAAGTACGACAGTCTGGTTGGTCTCACATATACTTTTACCAATTATTAGTAAGTGATTAATTTCACTAACTTAAATAAAAACTGTTGGAACTATTCGGTATTGTACAGTACATTTAACTGCACAACGTACTATAAAGGGTCTAGCAATAAGGAAAATACTTTCTGAGTAAGATACAACGAAAAATATTGTGTTTATTTGAAGGTTTGCGTATGACATTTATGCCAGAAAAAAGACATAATTGCGATGTCCTCCTCTTCCTCGTTTTCAGGCACTCATTCGTAGAGCCCACGCAAAACGATATGAAATTTTAAGTAATAGTTTTGTGGATGGATTTGAAAGAAATAAACATTGATTTAATAGAATGGTTTATTGGAACAGTATTTCAGCAACTTGATTATGATCGGAAAGAGCCCACTCAATTTAAGTCACATGAAATCATTGACAAATCACAAACTTCAAAACTAACATCTTACCATTCGATTGCATTTCTGCCATTGAAACATAAATGGCAAACATAACTAAGCTGCAAATAAATATCATATTTTTAGTTATATTTTTGTAAACAGCTGATTTTTTTTTTAAAGAAAATTTACCAAATTATCTTTCTTAAATGTTATCCCTTTTGTCCCTTTTGCTATGAGAAAGCTTTAATCTCCAAAACAGAAAATTATATCCAATGGGTTTAATATAAATTGAAATTGAAGGCAAATTCTTATTTTAATATCTAATTTTCTTTCTACTTCCCTATATAGAAACGACAAAATATATTTTTACTTTTTTAATTTTTCTGGATAATAAAATGTGAAAAGTTTTTTTTTTATATCAACATTATTAGAATTTAAAATAAAATAATTTTTCTGAATAACTCACAGGATAAAATATAAATTTAATAATTTTATATTAAAAAATATTATCTAGCTGTTGTAGATATAAAAAATCGTTATAAAATTGACAAAAACAAAAGCTAAAAAAAAAAAAAAATATAAAGTCATTAGAAAAATATTATAATTTTCTTAATAAACTTTTCTTTGTCATAAACAACAGAAAATAAAAACAAAAAAAGTACTTATAATAAAAATTTCTATAAAAATGTCATTAATATCTCACCGAATGATGCTTTCAGTGAGAAGGCTCAGTGAATATGATAAGAATAATTTTAATTTTTTGGAAGACTACAATGTTAAACAACAAAAAGGTCGTTTTGATAAAAATAAATTATCATTTCGTCAAAATAAATTTGGTTATAATTTTAATTCGCAAGGAATGCCGATTGAAAAATTTGATACAAAACTGGTATGTTAAATTATAAAAAAGAAATTTCAGAATAAATTTTTTTTTAAAGTGTTTATTTAATTTTTACATATTTATAAAATATTTAACAGTTTTTCAGAAGAATGTATATAAATCTAGGTATATGTTATAAGTCTTACTGGTTATTATTTTCTATTAAATTTCCCTTTCAATTTGGTTCATCTCCGTTCAGTCAATCTTATACTTTGCTTGAGATTCCTGAAATATTTCTCACAGTCCAAAAAAGAAAGTCTGACTTTTGAAACTAAGGTCTTAATATTGAAACAAAGCTACGGGATTTATATCAATTACTATCGTTTCCGTATCTGGGTGGAAGGTAAACTTACTAAAATAATAAGCGTGAAACAATTTCAGGTGTATCCTGTAAACTCTCAAAACTAGGTTTACGTGCTTTACTTCGTCGCCGACAGAATTTTGTAGTATAAAATTATATAAGTTAAATAAAAACCAATTTGTTAAAAAAGAACCAACCCAATACCTGTTGTTGAAAATAGTTAGTCTCCGAACAATTTATCGATCAAAAATTTTTAAAACAATATTTCCTATACATGGAAATTCTAAGAATTGGAATGATATTTCGTACTTCGTTGCTTTCTAACATGATTGATATGTTTCACCAAATGAACAGAAAAACACATTACATTCCTAAGAACATATAATTTGTTGGTACCATTGGCAATATCTGATGGCAGTCTTTCTCAATGCAATTAATTTCCATCACCTGTACTGCTTTTCCGAAATACTTATATACATAAGATTAATAATGCGTATATTTTGCTTACATAAGATTAATAATGCGTATATTTTGCTTAGTTAATAATAATATATGTAAATTTTTCGAATAGTCAAAAATTATGTTTTCAAAAAGGTTTTAATTTTTTTAAACACTTATTAAGTAATCTTGTTACTTTTATAATTTTTTATCAAATATAAATAACTTTTTAACTGCTGGGTTATTGAAAAACTTTGCAGAAATGTCAATTAATGGCAGGTCGTATGTTTATTGGTACTTTTAAGTACTATTGTTATTATTCTGCTTCTAAGTTTTTTTTTTTAATATATAGATTAAATAATCTTGAAACAACATAAACTATACTTAAAGTTTTCGGGTCTTTATTAAAACTCCATTGTTATTCTCGTAGTAATGAAAATGAAAACTTTTTATACCTTTTTTTTTCTTGGAAAGACTAGCAAATAATAATGGTAATGTTTTATAATAAAAAGTGGAATTACAAAGAAAAAAAAAAAACATTAAGACAAATAGGAAATTTTTTTTTCTCATTCTAAGCTAAAATAAAAGAAAAAGAAAATACATTTTTAAAAGTCAAAATGTTATTATTTTTGTTTTATTTCACCATAAGATTTTCTTTTTCTTTATATAGAAGAAACAACACAAGAGAGTAGAATAAAAATTTATAATTTTTTCTTAATAGTACCCAATTGGACATAAAACTATTTAGTTACAACTTTATTTTGAACATAATAATTATGGTAAACTTTTGGTATTGGTGAGCGAGTATATATGAAGTAAAAATGAAATGATTTAGAGATTTGTGATTATACCGGCTGCCTCTGTTTTCCGTAAGAGATCTCCATTCGTCGGAAGATTTGCCGCTTCCTTCCTCAAGACCTTCTTAAAAAATTTTAATAAAATATTTGCGAGTTCCATCAAAGACCCTTTTTCGCAAAAAAATTTTAGTTATAAATTGTTAGAGCTAGAAGTTCTGAGTTCAGTGTTCAATTAATATAAGGTTGAATATCAGATTATAAAAAAAAAGAATTAGTTTTTCGAAGCCCCCAATGAACTTTTTTTTTACCCGGCTTTAAAATTAGTTTTATTCTGTTTATATTATCCTTCAAAATACAATAATAATAATTCGATTTGATTTACATTCGTATTCAAATTCAAGGATCAAAATAAAAAATGCACCATCCATAAATAATATCAAACAAATTAAAAACTATGTAGCAGCAAACAATCCTTTTTTTGAAAGATTGTAATCCCGTTTCTGAAATCCATATATTTTACATAAATAATATTGAAAATAAAAATAAAATAAAGGTTGTTCGTTTTCTTTTTTTTTTTTTTGTCCTGTGATTGCGACACCTTTCTTTTACTTTATTTGGTTTGAATTTTCATTATTTTCCCTTATCTTTGTTTTTTTTTTTTTTGTTTTTATTTGAATTTTCATTTGATACAAAAATGTTAAATTTGACCCTAAAATAATAACAAAAAAAAAAAAAAATCAGTAACGCAATTTTATCCATTTTATACATACACATATATGTATGTATAAAAGGAAAATGGAAAAAAGTAATTTTGCTCATAAAAAAGGGCACTTAATCTGAAAGGTGTTGAGAAAAGCGATTTTTTCGTGTAATATTAAATCTTTAAATGCATAATAAATTTTATAATACAAATTTTTTGCACGTTTAAAATATTTAATTTTTGTTGTTTTTTTTGTTTTTTTTTTTTTGTATAATATAAAATCAAAAGATAAAAATAATAATACATATGTATATAAAATTTTTGTGTTTGAAAATAAGAAACAAGTAGTGTGGTGGTTCAAGTTTTAATACTGTTTCAGTACACATTACATTGATTATACAGTCAATGAAAATGTATGCATATAGGTTTTTTTTTTTATTTTCAATTGTTTTGCTTTCTCAACTGTCTGTTTGCTCAACTGTTATATGTAATTTGGGGGAAATATATTGACTTAATGTCTAATAAAATAGAAACATATCTTCCATTGTTAAAACATTTTTTTTTTTATTTCTTTTTGCCCATATTAAATCTAAATGCAAAAACGAGCTACATGTTTTCATTTTGTGTCCGTTCGTTTGTCTGTCTGCCCGTCCTTCCGTCCGTTCGTTTGTCTATTTATCCGAGTGTTCGTCTTTCCGTCTGTTCCACACTAAAATTCTTTTAAATATTAAACTATATCCAGTTTAGCAAGTAATGTGTCCAAGAATTCGGACTTAGGGCTGAAAGTGGATTTTTATGACAATTATTTGGATAGAAAAATGGAACAAAAAAATATGGGAAATATATTAAATCGAAATATTAAAAGTGAGGCCCCATACTTCATTTATGAGGTTATATTCAATATTTTTTGTTAAATTTTATGTAATTTTGGTGCTAAAAAAAAACTTGTATTTGTAATTTATTAAATACCTATATAAATCCTCGTTCGAAAATGCATAGCAAATGAATATATATGTAATATAGCAATTTTCTATACAAAACGAGTTACTGGTTTTTTTATGTTGAATATTGCTATAACTAGCGAGCTATTTTTGCTTGCTATGATAAACAGATACCCTAGCCAGAATGTATCGGTATATAAAAGCTATGTCCCAGACTGTGTAAATATATCGCACTTGACTAGAACATTAAATATGTCAGTTATTGAACCAAATGAGTCCAAATAAAATTCAATACTATTTAAATTTTTGTTGAATTTTTAACGGACGTGGAAATATTAATATCTTTCTATCAAAAGAAAACATTTTTAACAATAAAATAGTTTCAGTTTGGAGAAAAAATTAATTTTAAAATTGACGCTACTATGCTCTTTTTTTACCTTTGAATTAAGGACTCCATTTTTGTTCTCTTCAAAAGAGACCAAAAAAGATGACATTTTTAGTTTTTGGCAAATATTTCGAAAACGGTGATTTTTACAGCATTTTACAGGTTGTTCAACCTTCGGTGCCCATAAATCCAACTTTTAATTACCTATTCAAACAGCACTGGAACTTGAAAAACTATCTTCGGAAGATTTAGTATTCTTATTTTATTTTTTCAAAATTCAATATCTCAGTAACCCTTTGATAGTTTTTCAAGTTCCAGTTCTTTTTGAATAGGTAATTAAAAGTTTTCGAGATATTTACAAAAAATATGGAATCCCTACTTTGAATTTTAAGTTTTCTAAACCTTTTGACCTTTTTTTGCCAAAATTCAAAATTAATTAACTAAATTTCAGCAATAATTTCAAGTATTTTTTTCATTTGCTTTTAAAACAACAGGATACAACACACCTGAACTCAAACCAACCAAAGCAGGAAAAATATTACGATGAAATTTTATAAACTACCTTTTTCTTTCTTTTTTTTTTATTTACATTTTTATACCACAGTTGTTGTCGTATTTTAAATGTTTATAATTTATGATGTTTTATACAAAAATAATTATAAGTCGACTATTTTCTTAGTGAATCACGAAGTGAAATAATCTAATATGTTTGTACAATCTACCCAGCGGCGAATAACTTTTATTTGTTAAGATTTTGAGTATTTGAAGTGATGCTTTAAAAAAAAATATTTAGAAAGCCGTGGTTTTTAAACAGATTTTGTACATTTCTGCACGCCTCACAATAACAAGTTCTCAATAATGCAAAACCATAACTTCAGAATTTTCATATATGGGCACTTATTCCAATATTATTGTATCATTTAGTTCTTTCGATTGGCATACTTAATGCACCTTGTGTTCGTTTCTTAAATTATGTTATTTTTTTGTGGTTCCAAATTAGAATCTATATTCGCATTAGCAAAAAAAAGAAAATTAATATATACAAATCTAATTATACATATATTTTTTTGTATATACGATGACGAATAATTTAAAAAAAAAACAGTAGAAAATTCAGGTATAAAAAATAAAAAAAAATGTTCACGAAAATTTATTTACGTGTACACACACTCACTACACTACAATACACTAATGGTATAGGTAGCGCTTTAATGTGCTTAAATATTCACGATCCCTCTTTTAAGGACTCTATTGGGACTAATTTTTTTTTGATTTTATTGTACAATTTTTATGTTTATGCAAAATTTTGTTGTTCTTTTTTATCAAATTTTATTCATTATATACATTTACACAATTATTTTGGTGAGACATTATCTATTTTTTGTTTTATATTTGGAAAATTATTATATAATCTAGTATTTACCTATATAGATAGTTTAATGCTTTTCTCATAAAATTTATACTTAGTGGATAATAAAAAAAAAATGAATACTAATAACGTATAAGAACTAAGAACTAAGGATATGTATAAATAAAAAATACTTGAATTAAATTTATTCCAGCCTATAGGTATATATTTATCTTATTACTACTCTCAATTCTCAATCGTAATTTATTCTACAAATTCCAATTAATTTTATCCTCATACAAATTAAATTGTAACTCAGAGTCTGTTCACTTATTAAACGATTTAAAAAAAAGAAATCTCCCTTTTCTGCAAAACAAATGTTAAAATTTCTAAATAGAGGTCGTAATTTTCTGCATTCTGTATAATCTGCTAAAATCAAATACTTATAAAATAATATTTGGCCGACTAAAATCAAATACTTATAATAGTACGTGACCGACCGAATTTTCTTACCCATTTTTGCCGCTTTTTTCTTTTCTATACAATTTTAGTTTTTGAATACACTTAAAAGTAGACCTACAAATTTAAATTGTTATTGGAAATTTAAAATTTCCCTTTGCAGAATTTAAAAAAATAAACTTGAATTTGTTAAAAACTTTAGGACAAAATTATTTCATTTTCGTTCACAAATTAAAAAACTTTGAAATTGAAATCCGATTTCAATTTTTGAAATAATCGTTAATAAGGGAACAGACTCTAAATCATCATTAAACAGTTCAAAATATAATTTTAATCCATATCCATACCCATTTTCAACAATGCACACTTAGGTTGTTATAAAAATAATTTTCAAATCAAATTTATCAATAAAAGCTTAAATGATTTCTAATAAAAATTACTATTAGTACGTTCCATAAGCCCGGGTACCCTCCACACAATATTTCCCTTTTCTGCAAAGTCCTACGAATACCTTCTGCAAAGTCCTATGCACAGGGTATTGCTACCATTTTAATTTTAAAATCATATACCTTCACAAATTTTATATGCGCATCGTTTAAAAATTTGACATTTGGTCTTTTCAGTTTATGAAGATTAATTTGTACAATTATTAATAATTTGCTTTCTGTTATATTTTTTAATGTTTTTAAGCAAACCATGTTTTTAAGCTAAACAAAAAAAAATTTCCGATGTCGCGCTTAGTTTTCGAGATATCACAATTTAAAACCGGTTCTTATGAATTTGTATTTAAATGAATAAAATGTTTGATATCTTGAAAACTATGCGAGATATCGCAAATTTTTATTTTATCTTTTCGTCTTATTCTAAAAGAATCCATTATCAGATCCTCCGCCGTAGGTATCGTCGACTTGCCCATAATTTTTTTCCAATATTTTGTTGTTAATTTACAAATATTACACAAGTGCAAAAAAACCAACAAAATACATGAGAAATTTTCGACATTATGCAATATCATAAAGGAAGTGAGAATAGCTAGTAAAATGTAAACTAAAAATCAAAGTATAAAAAAAACCTGTGTAAAATTTTTTATCAGTATATGGTTCAATATTTTTTTATTTATAACTTTTTTTCTAATAATATACCCATTTTGTTATTATTTGTTATTGTCCTAGAAAAAAATGCACTAAAAAGTACGCCCAGGACTGAGGTTGTTATGGGAAATTTTAAAATTTCCCTTTGCAGAAGGTTTGTGGTAGGGTAGCATTTTGGAACGAATTTTTTGCAGAAATTGTCTCAATCATCGCACTTAGCTGTCAGATTTTGTCGTTCCAAAAGTAAATTCGTCACAGACTTGAGGTATTGTCCTGTGTGGAGGGTACCCGAGACTTATGGAATGTACTATATGTGTGTAGTTAGATGTGGATATGAGGAACTTAAAAAAATGGTTACAGCCTAAGTATTTGGACTGTTATATTTGTGCATAAATGGTATTGGTATAATGATAAAGAAGGAACCTTAATAATATATGCAGCCCGTGTGACTAAGATATCTTAAAAATATAGTATCAAAATGCAGAAATTGGCTCCATACTTAAATCTGCATGCTTAATCTCCATACTTAAATCTACTCCATATACTTCATTTCTGATGTAATGTTCTATTTCTATTATCTCTGAGGCTCAGAGTCTCAACCCAGAAATATCTTTTCTGTTAAAAAAATTTCATTAAAAAATCGAGAGGTTTTGTAATATTAATGAGTTGTGTAATGTATTAAAAATTTTAAAAAAATTATTTGAATTGAACTGTCAAATTCATCATTCTCATATCATTCAATTTTCAAGATTTTTTAGTTTGCATTTTGTTTCGAAGTATAGCTAATATGGGCTCTGGGCGAAGATTCTTCATATCATACCTACATTTTTCTTTTGGCATTATTTTAATCTCTTTCAAATTTTATTTCACACGGAGATATATATTTCAAAATACTTTTATAAAATTAATGTAACATTATGAACATTATGCTGTTGAATGAATTAATTATATAATATTTTATGTCTTGACACATAAGAAAGACTGTAGAAGGTGAGACTCGCTCCTCATTATTTTAAAACACTTTGGATTACAAGTTTCTTTCCCAATGAGGACTAATATTTATTTGCTAATAATGCTGAATCTGACAGTATTTATGATAATAACATAAAATGTGCATGATATTTATGTATAATTATTTAAAAAAAAAAAACTTCTATTTTAACCAATATGTCCTTGAACAAACCGAAATATATAAAAACTTAAAAACTTGTTGAACTTAATAAAATATCATCGCAATGAAATTTTTGTTAAATTTTTTTAACGCAAAAAAAAAAAAAATAAAAACGAGAATATTATATTGTACCCATATTATAAATTCAAATATATTCTTATAATTTTTATGCAAATAAAAAACATTTAAAATTAGCTCAGAATATAATCAAAGAAAGATTTGGAAATTATTTTTATTGGTCTATTCCCTTAATTACAAAACATTGTGCTTTTTTTTTTGTTTTTAATAATAGTCGAGATAAAGATACAGTCGTGTATAATATTTAAGAAAAAAAAAAAATATTTTACTTTATAAAATTAACATTTTTAATGAATAATTTAAATTTATAAACACGTACACGTTTTTTTTTTTTTTTTTTTTTTTTAAGAAAATTTCCATCCGATATTGAAGCTACAAACTCATGACTATACTCGCTATAACAAACTATAAACTTTGGAATTAAAGTATCAGCAAATTATTACCATAATTTTGAAGCTATATTCGTCACGTCCTCTTTAAATTAAGTATAATATGTACTCTTAATAATAAAATAAAATTCATTTTATTTTTGTATAAAAATTAATACTAAAAAACACATAATGCTTGGCTTGAAATTCCATCTTCAAATAATTTGTTTCTTTTGGCTTGAAGCTCTTGAAAATTAGAAATTTGATCATATTTTCTTGCGTTGCAATTCAGATAGTTTTATCTTGAGAACCCATTATATGTTATATTATATGTATTTTTATAATCGAATTTTTCATTTCAAGTATTTAGTTAATGACAAAAATAAATTACTTTAATTATATATAATGTTTGCAAATTGAGGTCTGCATTTGAGTGTGAGGATTAAGATTTATAACGCTATTAAGAATTAATGTTTCTTATTGCAAAAAACTCTAAGAATATCAGAGAAATTATGACAATGTATTTAAAATATATAATGCAGTAGAAGAATGTTTTCAACTTAAAACACTTTTCGGATGGTCTTTTTACGACCTCTCTTTATATGCTCATGTATACCATTGAAACCCACTTTCAGCCCCATCATCGCTTCCTTGTGCACAATATGGGTTGTAATCATTTTTATAAGTAAGCATAACTTCAATCTGCTGATAATACTAATTTCCATGGAATTCCAGTGTAACAATTTTTTTTTTAGGTATCTCTAATCGACATCTATCTACTCAAATACTGATTTATATCAGAATTTATTAAAAATTAAAAAAAATAACTTAAATTACATTTTATATGAAAGTAAATCTCATGCTTTACCTTGGATGAAAGTGAACGAAATTATGGATATTTTGGAATCAATACGAAAATTATAACTTCAAAACTATTCAGAATATATCTCGAATTTTTTGTTACGAAGGGCTTAAACAGTTTAAAATATCTGATCAATGATTCGACGCCAATTTTAAGTTTTCTATAACAAATAATATTATTTCTAGGAACTGGGTAGTAAACTGCATTTATATTTAGAGATATATAATTTTTATTAATATCATATTTTTAACCAGAAAATTTAATTTAATTTAAAAATTGTAGTGCATAAAAATTAATAAATTTATTTCGTTACATCATGAAGAATTTTGTCATGATGTAGCGAAACGTCAAATCATCAACGATTAAAGGAATCCAAAAAAATTACATAAAAACATTCATTTATATTTCTATACATTTTTTTTATTTATTATTATTATTATTAATTATGAATAATTATGTTTTTATAATTTTTTCATTTCATATTCTTTTCCAAATTTAAACTATGTAAATATAACTATCATAATACGATATAACCGCCATACGATTTTTGACATTCGAATGTCTAAATAAAAAATCATAATTTTATATAGTTTTGTTATTTAAATATACCTACATTATATTATAGAAATTCACAAGTCTGCTCTATTTATACTCCCTAATAATAATAATAACCAATAAACACTTTTAAAATATATAATTTTTTGCAACAGTTTAGTTTTTGGCCTTTGCCAACGAATGATTTTTATCTATATATTAACACAGATATAGGTACATATTTTTGTGCAAAATAATAATAAAAAAAAAAAAAAAATTAAAAAAAATAAAGGTTCTTGATTTAAATTTTGATTTTGATTTAATCCTATTTAAACATATCAATTTTCTATATAAACCACAGAAGAAAAAAAAAACATAAAACCAATTTAATTTTTACTCCCATTTGTAATTTATACTAAAAATTCAGTTTTTCAATATATATGTAAACATTACATAGATAGAAAAATTATTACATAGAAGGAAAAATAAAATCGATAAAAAGAAATCATTCAGGCTTATAGATTTATAGGGAAAAATAAAAATATATGGATATGAATGTATGTATTTGAAAAAAAAAAAATAAATTTCATTATATTGTATTTTTAGATTGTATATATTATTATCGTTTTCCATTAAATTTCTGCCAATTCAAGATACTTTTCAAACAATTTATACCATTATATACCATTATAATCAGATAATATTGTTATTATTATTTTTTTTGTTTTTGTAATTAACTATCTATCGATATTTTACTTATAGGTACTAATATTTTTATATATGAAACCCATGTATGTATTAATCAGTTTTTTTTTTTTTTAATTAAATTAGGATCGATGAAAAATTTTGTAATGTTCAGTGTTTTTATTTTTAATTTAACCGATTTCAGACGATGATATTGCGTGTGCCGTATACTATATACGGGATACTGTATGAGTCAATGAGTGGTATTGTTTGGGGGATAGTGTTATATTGTTTTTGAATAGTTTTTGTATTAAAACATAATCGGAATCTGGGATAGGCAATTCAGCATGCCGTATCGAATTTCACTATTTCGTACATGTATCCAGTCGTCAGAACAAATTTTTAAAATCAATTATCCCAATATAATATGCGACACTTAATAATGTTGTGGAAGCTTAAATGATTTCGGACACCCTATATATCGCACACATAACGCACAGTATAGTCGATAGAAAGAGTTCTTAGAGTAGACTTTCGGATTTTGAATTTTTGATTTTGTTCGTAACGACAGACAAAAAAATTTGGTGGCAATGTAATTAGAACCAAAAAATTTTTCGTTTTTACATGCATATGTCTCTTGCATTTCGATTAGAATTTTCTTTAAGACAAAATTCCAACCACCCGCAGTAATGAAAATGCAAACATTTTTCTTTTAAATAGGAATATTTTGAAATTTCTGAGAAGCTCCATTAAAAAGTTCAAAAAGTATTAAGTTTTGGAAAAAAAAAAACTTTTTTTTTATAACAAACTTTAAGTTAAAGAAAAAATTTTAGTTAATAACAATTTTGTGTTAAAAGAAAATCTATAGAAGAAAATTGTACCAACATTTTGAGCAAAAAAAAAAACTTAAAATATCTGTGAGCACTTGTTTGACCACCCCTATATATGTACGTAGAACATATATTTTCTTTGCCCATTATGAACACGAACACAAAAATGCTGTTGTGCGTTTGCATTAATTCAATGAATTTAATTTTTCAAATATACGTGAAAAAGCAGTCTTTTAAAAATTTTCATAATATTTCTATCTATATACAACCTACTGTCTTTTCCACAAAATCAATAAGCTAAATTTACTTCACTTGACTTGTGAAAATAAAAAAAAATTTGTTCTTATTGATTTCATATACGTATTATATTTTCCCCCTAAACATATTTTTTAAATTATGTATAAATGAAGTAAAAATGACAAGTTAAAAATTAAAGTGAAAAATTTAATTAATTTAATTTTTATTTTATCATCAAAATGTTTTTATTTTTTTCAACTCAAAACAATTATTTGAAGCATTAATAAGTATTACACAGTATTGACTTAGCAGGCAAAATTTTAGGTTTTTTAGAAAAAAAAAATATTATTGTGTGAAAAATTCGTATTACAACAATCAAACCAATAAAACTTGTTAAGAAAAATTGAGAAAAATTCATTTATCATTTCTTAAAATAAGTAGGAATTGTTTAAAAAATAAGTATCGTTGTTATACTCAATTTGTCCATAGTAAGTATTATATATATATACATAGAATTATCTGTGGTATATATTTTAAAAGAAAATTTAATATTAATATTAATAAAAATGTAAATTATACTTAATTAATTTTAAATATTAATCATTGGTAAAATATTCTTTAGGACACAATATTATGTGACTGTGATTTTTATGTAATACATTACTAATTTTTATCATGTCTATTTAATTTAGCTTATGTTTTCTTTATTCTTTTCTAAAACCTTAAGGGGTTAATAAAACCAACTTCATTAGTTCAAAAGTACATAAAAGCTATAATTTGAAAATATTCTAAAACTACAAAGTCACTACTTAAAATATTCTAAATTTCAATTCAATTCAATTTTATTAGCGACTTCATTTTCCATAACAAAATTTACAATAATTAAGAAACTTAAAATTAAAAACAAAACTAAGCTTATTTACATTATATTTACATGCTGATTTTAGCGCCATAATCAGATGGTAGCTTTGCTTAGAGCTGACTACAGGAGGAAGTTGGGTTAAAATATTCTAAATTGTATTTTTAATTTAAATAGATGGATGGGAGAATCAATTTACAAATTTAATAACATCACAAAGCTATTGGAATACTCGGCATGTATGCGGTATTATCAGAGCCGTAACTAGGGTATGGCGAACATGGCCCCGGCCATAGGCGCCTGATTAAAAAGGCGCCCACTCATTTTACATTGTTCGGATTTTAAACAGTTTTTACTTAGAAAACATGATTTATTACAGTTTTATACAAAATTTCAAAATTCAAAGTTTACGTAATTTTCTTCAAAATAATTTTTGTTAATTTGCTAAATTATTTGAATTTTTGTCGGGAGCAAAGATAATGTCTACATCCATGATGAAATTAAATAAATCAGTGAAAGATCTTTGTTCGGAGTATTCAGAATTGGATTCCGGCGAGATGCTGGATGAAATCGAATGCTTTAAATTTCAAAGTGCGGAGCTGTTTAAAAATTCAAATTTTTTACATCATTTTGAAATTTTAAGGAAATTGTTGCACTTGATTTGTGTGAAACATTTCCAAATATTTATGTTTCTTTACGAATATTACTTACACTTCCAGTAACTGTGGCTGGCTAGTGGGGAGAGAAGTTTTAGCAAACTTAAGCTCGTTAAAAATTAATTGCCTTCAACAATGAAACAAGATCCCTTAAGTGCGGATTAGCTATATTGTCAAGCGAATATGATATTTGATATGTTTGAAGGAGCAAATTTTGATGAATTAATCAACGAATTTGCAAACATTAAAGCAAGAAAAATTAAATTAAAAAAATTTCTAAGCATTGAATTTGATGAAATTATTGCATTTGTTAAAAATCAACAAATGTATTAATTTCAAATTGAATAGTTATGTTGAATTAATAAATAATTTATGTTATCTTTTTTTCGTGTAATAATATTTAAAATAGATCAAAATTAAAAATTGGAAGTTAATTTTTTGTATGATAATAGTGAGATATTAGGCGCCATTTTAAATGTTTTGCCATATGCGGCGCAAACTCTAGATACGGCTCTGGGTATTATCAACAAACAATATAAATCAGGTTTTCAAAATTGAAAGGGAAAAGTTTAACTTTTATCTGTTTCTCTTTTCTACCGTTAAAATATTCAAATAATTTCACTTCTCAATATTTTCCGAAAATCCATTAATTTAATATGAAATCATCATATGAGCCGTTTATTTTGAAAGTGGTTTAAGTCCATTTATTTTTGTATTGAGATATTTAAGTGTTTGTGTTTGAATTGATTTAAAAATATTGGTAACTGGTATTAAGTCGCTTTCATGTTTTTATGACCTTAAACATGTTAGATTATAAAATGTAATACCTTTTATAAACATTATTTGCAAAAGAAGCTATTTTTGAGAGCTTAAAATCAGTAAAATTACTTTTTTGTTTTTAAATGTGCATAAGTCCACTTTGTGTTATTTGTTTAATATTATTATAATTTAATTTTTCTTTTTAATTAAGTTTATATAACTCCAATACATTTGTTTAGTGATTCTTCTAATCTTTAAATAATTCTTTTTTAATGTAATTTCTTGAAATTATTATTATAAAATTAAATAGTAGTAGAAATTTTAAATATTTTATTTTTGATGTATGTAGAGTAGTTAGATGAATGTATTAACTCTATTTTTAATAAAACGAACAGCTTCATAACTAGATACAGATTTTTATTTATTTAAATCGAAAAAAATGTGATTTTTAAACACAAAAATTTTTTGGTTTAAATAAATAAAAATCTGTATCTAGTTATAAAGCTGTTCGTTTTCTTAAAAATAGAGTTAATACATTCATCTACATACATAAAAAATAAAATATTTAAAAAATCTACTACTATTTCATTTGTTCAAAATAATAATTTCAAGAAATTATCTTAAAAAAGAATTATTTAAAGATTAGAAGAATCACAAATATGTATTAATTCATTTATTACAAAATTAAAATAACATTCATTTAAATAATTAAAATAATTAAATTATTTTATACTATTCTTACTCCTTATTTACACTCTGTGTGATGTATAGGAGGAATATACATTAATAACTCCATCATGTCCTTGTACTTAAGAGTTGAAATGGGGCGTACATTTTTATATAAAGGTGTTAATTTGATATTATTAAAGTTTCTTGGTCTTTCCCGACGAGGTAATAAATTAAGAACTCTGTATCCACGTCCATAGATGTTTTATAGAACATTTTATAGGGTTCAATTTTTAAAAATCGCATCCAACATATTTTTAACCAATTTATAGGTTCACCACGAGCGTTTTTTAATCTTTTATAAATCGGTTCTTCCAGAGGTTTAGTTGAAAAGATATAACAAAGTGGACTTAAACCACTATCAAAATTATTTTTTTCCGTTTTGTTAACTAGCTAATTTTCAAGTGTCAAAATCAAAGCGATTTTAATGATATTAGACTAAAATTGTTTATAAATAAAAAGAATATACAGGATTGTGTTTATTGTTATCATTAACTTTTTTTTTTTGGAAAATGGACTTAAACCACTTTCAAAATAAACGGCTCATATGTACATAAATAAATATTAAGTTATTAATGTTAATGATTGTATCTTACAAAAAAATCTATACGTAATTCAAAAGGTAATATACCAAGGATTGGATATATTCTATTTATTTTTTATTTCAACAATTTCAGTATTTTACACAATTTTTAATTCCTTAAATCCAGATTTATTAATAAATGCGGTATGAAAAAGTGTATATATGAAGTTAAAATAAAAATTAATATGAATATTGAATAAATTTGTATTAAAATTTGTATTAAATTCGAAAGTAAAGTGGTGCAATAACTTGTAGGTATAATAATTAATTTTTGTGGCTCAACAACTCTACCAAAAGTTACAGGTAAAAAATTTTATAAAGAAAGCACACATTTTTAAAATTTTTACTAAAAAAATTTAATAAAAAAAGAATTACAGTAAAAATATAAAGAGATATACATCATTTCTTTACAGTGTAGGTATGTACATAATTTTTCAGTCCTGTCTTATTTTGTCCTGTTCAGTTTTTAACTTTGTTATTATATATTAACTAAATAATCTTCTCTGACTTAGAATAAATATATATTTTTTTTTTGAAATCACCAACAAATTCATGTTTTCAATGTTACCTGATTGCTAATCAAATAATATCAGTCTATCTATCCATATATAATATTACTGGAATGAACAAAAAAAAAGAATTGTAAACATTAACCCTAAAATGTATTTTTGTATTCGCCTCATAGACTTTTTTTTACATTAAAAAAAGGACGTGATTATGTTAAAATGATACAAATTGTTTTATTGCCTTTCAAAAACGATGAACCTAAGCGAAAAAATATTGTCCAAACATAATGAATTTCTATACGAATTTGTAAAATATTTTATTAATGTTTTATTTACAAAATTGCGATTTTTGAATAAAACAAATAAAATAACATATATAAGATTAATTTTATACATGTATTAATGGATGATAAATTTATATATGTAAATTCAAACAATTATTCTTTTATTTATTATTATGCTATTCATAATACCCCGGTAGGGATCGCAATCCCGGAGCCTTTTTTCAATCCCGAGATTTCGGGATTGGTTTTTGTTGATCCCGGGATCCCGGGATCCCGTCGGTATTAACCTAGTAGAATTTTGTTATTATTTATTTGGAAAAACTGAAAATATTGTACAAAATTTAAATATAAAAGTTTTTTTTTATTTAGAAAAAAAGAAAAAGAAAACATTACATAGTAAATTAACAAAATTCATTATTTATTAGACATAGAAAATATGGTAAGAAAAAAATATATTTTTTACTGATATAAAATGTTTATTTAAAATTAGTTTGTTTTTGACTGTTGGTGAAAAAAATCCTCGAAGGAAACACAATGAATCGACAGTATCGTCATTTAAGCGTGAACGAAAATTAGTGCATAAAAATCCCGCA
This sequence comes from Hybos culiciformis, assembly GCA_964007475.1. Taxonomy (NCBI): domain Eukaryota; kingdom Metazoa; phylum Arthropoda; class Insecta; order Diptera; family Hybotidae; genus Hybos; species Hybos culiciformis. The sequence goes on along the minus strand of OZ023273.1, from coordinate 91,986,282 downwards.
GCTGAAAAAGCTCGTTCCGAATCTACACTTGTACGTGGAATGGTTAACAAAAAATTATACACCATATTTAAATTAACACCGAGAGCACCCCCACTTTCATAAAGCGCCATCTCTCTTTTTAAAACTAGATTTAAGTTATTTGCTGATGATCCAGATGGCATTGGTGATTTTGCTAATCCTTTTTCTATTGCTAATTGTAGCTGATCTTGCATTGAATATATACAATGTAAATGATTTTTCATTTTTTTTAGAAATTAGTTAATAATTAGAATGGTTTATCCGGGGTCGGGATTTTGGTTCTTGAATCCCGGGATTTCGGGATTGAATATATTGCAGGGATCCCGGGATCCCGGGATTCGGGATCCCGGGATTGCGAACTCTACCCCGGATAAAGCTAAATCAAAAAATTTTAGTAATACTTATACAGATTGCAGGTTGCCACCACTGATGTATTTTAACATTCTAGCAGTCTCTCAAACTAAAATTCAAGTGAAATCGACGTCAAAAGAACACTTGTTACTTTTAATCTACTTTCGAGCGGACAGACGCAATAAAAAAAATTAAAAATTGTGTTTTTGTCCTGTGCTTGTAAAGTGAACTTTTTTATTAGCAATCCAATATAAATATTTGGGTTGTGTTGCTTTTTCATTAAATTAACATATTCCAAACAGAATTAAAAATATATAATGAATTGGCGATTTTTTTAAATGGATTATACAAAATTGCGTCAAAATGCAGGTTGCCACCTTTATTGACTTGCAGGTTGCCACCTTGATGAAAGGGCTGATGACTGTATGATTTGTTTGAAAAGAATTCCGGAAGTAGACACAACTGTGCCACAAATGGAACAGAGCCGTTCACGCGAAATGTGTTTTAGTGTTTAAACTTGCCCGAATTCTGATTCCGATGAAGATTTGGAATGATTTCATACCATATTGCAATTTTATTTTTTATGTCAATTTTCAGCCATTTCTTTATGTTTACAGCCACTGTAAACATTTCTAAATGAAACACTTTTCAGTTTCATTTTGTCTACATTTTCAGCAATTTGCCAAAGGGTGGCAACCTGCAAGCCCAAATTTGAAGAGTTCGATTTTAGATACTTTTGAAAATTTGCTATTAAATTTTTATTTTTTGAGATTTCAAATGATTTCTAGCCCAGGATTGTAGCTTTTTACTTCCTCTTTCCAACGTATATACTATATGTACAATACTTTCATTATTTGACGAGTTAAGATAAAAAAAGCTCCACTACAATTACAATACAGACCTAATATTTAATTGTTGTAAGTAGGCAAGAGAATAAAACTTTATTCCGAAATTTGAAAACATCAATTGTGTATAATCTTTCGCTGGATACTCATTGATCAATATGTTAGTTACACTTTATTGCATTTAAATATGCATAAAAAAAAATTATGATGTTCAATTTCTGTTTTTTATGCATAGTCAAGGTATTTAAGAAATCTTTTATACTTAATGTAATAGTGTGTGTCAAATCAATAAATTTAGATATCTATAAAGTAAATTTTAAAATTGATGAATTTTATGTAGAAATCGTACATTCAATTAAATACTAAAATTAAAAACAATTGATATGAAATAAAATTTTAAGAACCATTTGGAAAGTGTACTTATAATGGAAAAAAGATTTTTTTTGTTGCAAATAAGAAAGAAACTTCCATATCAAGCTGCAAATAATGGTTTTTCTAAAAGCTGTATTAAGATAAAACAGATTAAAAACCACATTCGAGTATAAAATTGATTGCAACATTTAGGCAACGTTAGGAACGTTTTAATGATCACTTGATAATAAAACAATATAAATAGATTGAAGAGATAATTAATATTTTATGAAATCTTGTACGAAATAATAGTAAATTAATACATAATGAATAAATAAATAAATAAAAAAAAAAAATTTATTAATATTTTCATTACTATTCCCGGTCGCTTAAATATGTGTACCGCAAGTGTCATAAATTATTTTTTTTTATTTTCATTCATTAATTAATAATTCATAATAGTTATTACATATTATATAGCTTCAATAAAATTATTACTGAACTAGTGAAGTTAATAATAACCATGTTGATAGTTTTAAATTAATTAAATAAAAAAAAATAATAATTAGGTCATAAAATTTTAAATTTCTACAAATTGCTTCCTTGGAAAATATATATATTTTTTTTTTTTTAACAAATATTTATTTAATATCCTTTTCCTAGCATTTATCAATATTCGAAGTACAACAATTATACATAAATATATAGGAAAATAAAAGTTCAATAGATTTATTTTTAATATTTTTCACATTAAATTGATTTTCTTCATAAATTATTTAATATTGTAATGGCATTACGTTGAATGATTACCAATATAAAATCATTATAATATTTTCCTTTTTATTTCTATAAAATAAAATATTATATAAAATAAAAAGGATAATGATTGATGTATACATTCATATACAATTATTATATTTTTATTCTTACATATATGGGTTGTCAGACACAGAGGACCGATATTCTACTATTTTATTTTTTATTTTTACTTGCACAGTTATTTTCATTTTTGATATTACAGAAATATTAGAAGAAAAAATAGATTATTGTTGAATAGAATTTATACATTCGATTTATTTCTGATGCACACAAAATGCAATTCTGCAAATTAATTTATAAAAAAAATATATACATATACAGGCATACCTCGATTAACGCTACCTCTTTTAGCGCTGTTTCGCTATAGCGCTCTTTTGACTTTATGAAAAAAAATTTTTTTTTCAACTTTAAAATATTTTTTAAAACGTTTTATTTTTCTAATTTCATATTTATAATTCTTCGAATCCGTCTTTTTCAAAATTTCAAAAATAATTAAGATTCGTGAAATCCTAAATATCAAAAATCATCAAATAATTATAATTCGGGGAATCCTAATGTGAAATTTTGTATTAATTGTTCATTCGAAATAGTGATACAAATAGTTTTATTGTTTTGTTATACCTATGTATTGAATTCTAATTTGGTTTCTAATTTAAAAAAAAAATATAAATCAATTAAAAAAAAATTTCAAAAAAAAATACAATTTTTTTTTATTTTTGACTTCATAAAGTACCAAAAAAAAATTGGTCAGGAACGTAACCATATATTTTCCTGTAAATAGCACCTCTTTTAACGCTGTTTCTGTTAACGCTCAATTTTCAGCAATTTTCAGGAACGCATCATGAGCGCTAAACGAGGTATGCCTGTATAAATATTATGCTGAAAGAAAATATCCTTGAAGAAAAAATGTATAGCTATATACTACTATATTATACAATAATGTACAAAGATGTAGGATGTAGGTTTAGGAAATATTGAATAAAAGTTAATTTTAAATATGTAATATATATATTTAAAATTAATTTTTATTCAATAGTTCCTAAACACATACAACCTCTATAATTGTGCATCATTGTTTAATATAACTATATTACATTTTTACCTTAATTCTAGAAATTTAATTAATTTTTTCTGGATATTATTTTTAAGATGTCTGTTTGATATGAAGCTTTGAAGTCAAATGAAGCGTAACTCAAATAGTTCATGAGCAACTTTTGTAAAAAAAAAAAACTGAATTGAAAGTATCTAACAAAATTAATGTACTTTTTTTTTACTTTTATGGGTAATAAATATCAAAACTTATTCAATACAAAAAAATCGTATAAAACAAAATTTCTAAAATAATTAATTTTGTATTTAAGATTTAGTATAATATTTGAATATTTTTGGGTTTTTTAATATAGTTTTGGTAAAACGAGTTTGAAAGAAAGATAAATATCTGTAGTTTACATTTTTGTATTTGAATTTGTGTCCTCAAATTGTAATCTTTATTAAATTAATGTTGGGTAGGTATAGGACAATTAATAAAAAACCGTGTTATTTATTAACTTAGGCCAACGTTTCTTTTAATTTTTTTCAAGGCTATAATTATTGATTATAACCTTGAATTTTGATAATTTGGCATGTAACTACTTTTTCGAAAAAAAATTTTCCGTAAAACATTAAAAAGTCTAATTTCCTTTAATTTAACGAAATGAACTATAAATTTATATATTTAATTACTTTGGAACTATAGTTAAATAACCACAGATTTTGTCGATTGATTCCTTTTTTGAACATAATATAGGTACTATATTAATAGAAATATACATAAATAAAAATGTCTTTAATTTAGTATCTCTATAATTACTAAGAAGATATGAACATTGTCCCTTCAAAAAAAAAATGAAAGGAAATATGCCAAAACTATCTTTCATTCATTAATAATGTTATATGTATAAACTTTTTCAAAACAAGATTTAGAAGTGATTTCTCATTTGTCAATTGTTTATTGTTTATAATGTTTATATACATACATATATGTATAAATAAAAACAAATAAATTTCCCCATAATCCTATAATGCTAACTTACCATAAAAAAAATATTTAAGCTTTTTAAAATTTCCCATTTCTTTTTTAATATAAAGCTTTCAACAAAATTCTTGCAAGCCAGAAAAGCTTATTTTTACAAATTTATTCTTATCCTGGGAAACCCATGACATTTTCAACATTATTCTGAGAAACGTTAAGAATCATAATTTGAAAATTTTTAGACAACAAAATTTAAGATATAAAATATCTTCATAAATTCATAAATTTTTAAATAGTTGAAAAGTAGAAAATTTAATAATTTTTAGTTAATGCTTAGAATAATAATTTAATTTATTTTTTCGAAAATTTCTAAACATACATATATATGTACCTACTTACTTTTGTAATAATAAAATTTTTATTTTGTGGCTTAGTTGAAAATTCAAAAAGTTGTACCACTATTAATTAAAATTTTAATAATTATTCGCATTCTATTAAATTCAAACATTTTAAAACATTTTTTTTTTAAATAATTGAATGTATTTTTTAAGCTAAGTAAAAATTAAATTTTATATAAAAAGCTTTTGAAGTTGTAATAGTAGGTATAATATACTTTTAGATTATAGAAGATGGAGCTAAATGTATATTGGTGCCATTACCTTCAATTATACCTTCAATCTTTTTTTTTTAATTTTTGGTTAAGTGAGGTTAAAATAAATTAATTAAAAACGAACTTTACGTCTTTTCAAAATATTCACTTGGTTTAAAAAATTATAAATTAAAAAAAATACAAAAGAGAAAATCAAACAATTTCTTTTATATTCGCATTCATATAGTATAGAACAAATGACATTTCATATAAAGGAAACGCTAATAAAAGAATAACTTTGGTTTTTGGAAAAATATATTATAACACTTTAAACGCAACCATTAAGAGCATATATACAGTAATAGAACTGAGATTGCTACAATTCAAAATCACAATTATTTAAGTGAACGCAGTTCCATTCTTAAATTATAAATAAGAATAAGATTTTAGAATAGAAATTTAAGTAACAACTTTATGTATACATCATTCTACTTTAAATTGGTTTTCGAATCTACAACAGTATTGTAACAGTATGGTATCAGTATTAGTATAGTATGTCTATGTCTAATCATTAAAAAAATAATACAATATACCTATTGCAAGGAAATAAATAAAAACATTAAAGGATCTTTTTTCCACCTAACTAAAGAAAAAAATTTAAATATAAGAAAAAAAGAATTTTTTTTTTCTTTTTAATTGTTAAGAAGCAAGGCTAAGGCCTTCTAAATTAGTCCACTCTACTTTTATTTTGTACATACGTTTATCTTTAAAAAATTCAAGAATTTTACGTAAAATTTAAAATGCATAAAATAAATTTTGAAATTTATTTGTTATAAATCAAATTTTAAGTATTTTTGAATATTTTAATAATTCATATTTCAAATTATTTATTTCAAATACTGCTCCTGCTTCAGGTTTAAAAATTAATCTGATGAATTTAAGCGAACTAACTAAGAAGTTGTGTCTCAATGATGTTAAAGTAACGAAAAAAGAGAATTAATAAATTGACATGCCCTTTTAAGCTCTCAATTTTCAAATCAACATTATACATAAAATTGCGATAGAGTTGTGTACCAAGTCTATCTCGCAATATCCATAGTTTCGATATTGTAATGGTAATCGTAAAGTAAAACTTCAATAATGTTTTCTGTAACATAATGAAATTACATTAATTTTTTTATATGTGAAATACCAGATACAGCATTCGTTTTTTTTTTTTTTTTTTTTATTTAAATTTATGTGAAGATGAAGTCCTACATTGTTGAAAAAGATTTATTATTATTAAAAGTTTAGTGCACAATACTCTCTATGTATTTGTTCAATAAAAAAAAATAGAAAACTTATACACAGTAAAAGCACAAAACCTAAAAATATATAAATATGGAAAAAAATAAAAAACACAGAAAAAGAAGAATAAAACTGAGGTTAATTTATTTTAATTGACCTGTTGAGCATACAATATTTTCCCGACCAAACGTATATAGTTTTCCAATTTTTTTTTTACTTTTTTTTTCTCATATTTAATTGTTCTTTGTTTAAAATAAATATTCTATATATATAATAGGTATATAATTTTTAAAATCATACAGTTTTCTGAAAATCTACTAATGATTTATGGGGGATTTTTTGGCATTATAAAATAAAAATAATCGATCTATTGGATATTTAAAAACATATAAATTTTAGTAAATTATAAATGTTATTATATATAATTTTTTTTTTTTTTTTCTGAAAAGAAAGATTAATTTTTTTGAATTATATCATATATATTATAAAAAAATAATTCCAGGATTAAATTTATTATAAACCATAAAATATTATTTAATGATGTAAATAGAAGAATATATAATGTGCTGTTGAATATGATATGTAGTCAATTTATTAAATTTATGCAAAGTCAATTCGACATAATCTGTGAAGAGAAATTGATATAAAACAGAATTTTAAAATTTTCCTAATTTGTAACTTATCAAATCTGCACCTCATCTCGTTATTAAGAGAATACAACTCAGATAAGATCATGTGGAAAACAATATCTAACGCCAATCCAAGACAGAGAAGTTATTCTATATAGAATAACTTCTTATGTGAGTATTTTTCTCAGGATTTTAGTTTTACTCCAAAAAGCCCGGTAATTATCGAAAATAAACACTTCTTTAATTTTCAATTGCTTTCGTTCATTCTAATTTCTAAAATCTATCTAATTAAACGTTAACGTTAGGAGCCACCTGCAAACAAATTATGCGGTGAAATAATTATGTATTTATGTTATAAAGTCATGGTGTATCTTAAGTTTGTTGAAGTAATTTATCCCAGTTAATATTTAAAAAGCATTTCCCTATGCATTACAAAGAATTAGAAAAATGTAAATTGTAATCAGAAATAAATTTTAAAAAAATTTATTGTTTTTATTTAGATCTAATTTAAGTAATTTTTTAACAATATAATAATACGTCTTTAAAAGGTATAACAAAACGTTTAACTGTTATAGACAAAGACATCCAGTTGTGTATTGTAAGCAAACAAAAATATAAATTGGATCAAACTCATGCTCACATTGGGATTAGGTAGGTGAATGACACAGTTGATATATTCTTTACAAACCACATTTTTTGTATTGGCTTTAAGTTGGAAGATAACCACACTGTTATATGACTTCCAGTCACTTATAAAATCTTCCAGCCACTTATAAAATCTCCCACTACATCTTTTTCATTTCATGAAAGAATTTAAAGGGAAATTGCAGATGTTTAATTTGAAAATGGTTATCTTATATACTCCGAGTAACTTTTTTGAGACAATTGGAATGTAGATGTTCAACTCGTTTTTTATTTTAGATTGGAAAAATTATGTTATAATTTTTCTAGAATTTTTTTAAATCTTCGTGATATTGGCAAAAACCCGCATATTCATTAAATCATTATGTACGAATGCAGCAGCAGCCAAAAAAAATGCACACAAAGTTTATTTTGTCGTCTGCTTCATTTCACTACGAAGACACAATTAAATAGATTTTAAACATAAGTTTGTTCAAATTTTTTTTATAAGTTTAATAGGATATAACACATTCGATTTACCATTTTTTTTTATATTTTTATCCAATTTTTTTAAATTTATATTTTATTGGAATAGATTTTATACCCATATGTCACAGCATATTCCAAAAATAAGTGGAAAATTTGTAGCACTATTATAAAACTGTATTCTTATACATAAAATAAACTTAATGTTCTTCGTGCATTGCCTTGTTCACACACCTGATGCTCGTAATAAAAAGTATAATCTGTTAAAGATAATATATTGCGCTAAGAGCTTCATTTATATAAATATAGTATATAGCTTAAAGGAAAATAAAGCAAAATATTTGCATGTCGAAGTCCTTAAATAATCTATGCTGCCTATATTGAGTATTGAGAATATGGCCCTTACAAAAAAAGTGTTTCAGGTTGATATTGACCCGAAACACACTTCGATTCTACCTAAAAAAGTGTCTAGAGGGCAATTTCCGGTCTCAAATCCAATAGAAAATTTGTGGATGATTCTTAAAATCATGCAGACCAAAAAACAAACAAGGATTATGCTAAAGGATTTAAAAGCTTGGTAGGACCATCCAACAATCATTTGCAAAAAACTGATCGAGTCAATCCTTTCAGGTACTCAGCACCAGCAGTCTTGACTTATAAAGTCCATTAAACAAAATAATTATAATACTAACTCATAAATGATATTAATAACTCAATGTGGAAAAAAACCTGATTAATTTAAAGAAAACAATTTTATTTCTTAGAGTGTAGTTAGATTCCTATTATAATTATATACTAAATAAAATTTATAATTATAATTAATGCATATTATAGTTGACCGACAATTTTTAATATCTGATTTTTAATGGATTTTGAAATTCATTTAGAAATTTAACTTTGAAATAAAATTTTATTAAGTTTAAACGGATATGAAGCCAATTAAGTGGTTTGCATGTTTTGAAAATACAAGAAATTCAAAGAAAATGAAAAAAAAAGAAGCAAAGTCCTATTTTTTTTTTTATATTAAACAAAATGTTATTTCCTTGCGTACGTTAAAAAGAAAATTCTAAACAGGTAAATTCATTATAATTGCATACAAATACAATATTTTCACAAGAGTTTTGTTTGAGGTAGGTATGTGTATGTATGCAAAAAGAAAAAATTAAGTTATAGAATTTTATTATTGAGAAAAATTCGAAAATATATATGTATAATATATATCTATACGTAACGTATTTATATAAATTAAAAAAAAGTTTATTATTCAATTAGTTAAATTAATTTAAAAAATAAATTCAAGAATCAAAAGAGATTTTTTTTTTTAATTTAATTTCAAAATAAATCTTTTTGTATTTTATTTATGTAGATTTTCTTGCATAGAAATGCACTTTTAATAGAAATCTTATTTTTAATTTTTATTCCAGAAAATGTCACAGTAGAATTCTTTTTATTATAAACCGACTGTTCCACTTATTTTTTTCGTCGGCTTCTGTTAATCTGCAAGATTTTAATTTTTTTTTCAACTAGGGGTTAAAAAAAAATAATATTGGGTCAGCTCGGCGTGACATCTATACAATAGGTATGTGACATCTATACAATAGGTATATATGAAAATACATACATCCATAGTCCAATGCAACGTTTTGACAATATTTCAAAGTAATCAGTGAAGAACTTTCGGAGACTTAGGATTTTGATATAGATAACATTCTTTTAACTTTCTTTTAACATAATCGATTTCTTTTAACATGATCGATTTTGCTCAGCTTAGTAAAATTGATAAATTAATAATAAAAAAAAAAACAAAAATAATTAATAAAAATTATCTCTTCGACTTTATTTTTAAGGTCCTTGTGCTATTTCCTCCAAAAAAAAATTCAAAATTTTTGCTTTAAATTTCCACTTCCGAAAATAATTCCAAGCTTCAGTATTTTTAAGCTAAAATATAATATTTGAAATTACATAACATTATAAATTTAACATGTTTATATATTTAAAAACAAAAAACTAATTAACATATTATTTCAATCCTTTTTTGAAGAAATAACAAAATGTATTTTTTTTTTCTTCTAAGAACATTAGTTTCATTTCAATATTGTATAGATGTATAGAAAAAACTATACAAACTATACGAAAACTAAATGTCTACAAGTATAATGTTTTTATTTTTAAATCTTTTAATAAAACATAATAATTATATACATATGTACAATGTACATACATATTTTTTTAATCTTAAAAATACCTACATCTGTACATATATTTTAAATCCTTTTTAAGATTGTCCTGCATTCAATGCATACTTTTCTATCTTTACATTTTTTTTTTTTTTTTTTACATACAAATATATGTTATATGTATACATATTATTATTATGTAAACTGCACCCACAATGATATTGAAAATAAAAAATCATACATTAGAGGTGAAATAATTTATTAGAAAAAAATAAATAAATACCAAACTCACCACTTGTAAGGTAAAATAAACCAGAATGAACTCTAATTTTTTTTTTTTATTAGAATTTTTATATAGAAATTAATGTTTGAGCTAAAATTGTAATAAATTGTTTTTAGAAAATGCACTAGGACCTGTAAACTAACTTTTGCTAATAACTAACTTAACAGCTAACCCATAAATTGGTTTTTTTTATACAAAAAATTTCCTTTTTGTTATAGGCTAGTTTACAGACAAAAAAAACGATAATTCCAAGGCAGATAAGTTGCAAACTTTTCTTCTTCTTTTTTTTGCAATTTTTGTTTTTCGGTACTTTTAGGTGGTTGAAAATTAAAAAGTAAAAAACAAAAAATACAAGAAGGGTGTACGAATTTTGAAAGGACTACTTTAAAACTAACATTTAAATTTAAATGCAGATAAAATAAAAAATATCGATAATCATAAACAAATCATTACTTTAATCAGCGTTTATTTATAATATTAGCATATTTTCATATTTTTCTTTTCATTCGTGTAAAAAAAAAATAAATTCTGCATTAAGAGAAGAAAATATTAATATTTGATAAATTGTGGAAATTAATACATTAAAAATATTTATTTATTTATATATTGTCGTCTGCTTTTTTTTTCATGTTCACAGTTGATAAATTCACCCTATATAACAAAAAAAAAAAAAAACAATTTTATGTCCTTTAATACCTTAACAATTTACCTATAATCCTTGATGATATTTTATTTTCTTTTGAGGCTTATTTTATTCAACATATATATATTTTGTACATAATACTAAAACAGAAAAACAAATATTACATATTTCCTATTATATATTATTAAATTTTTGTCTGTTTTTTTTATTTTTTTTTAAAAAACAAATAACAACGAAACACCTTCAAAATAAAAATGAAAATAAAATCACAAAAATCAACAACAGACACATGGACTTGTGTGCTTGTTGTGAAAAATGTATGAAAAAAAAATTTATAATAAATGATTTTCACCCACATCTTTAAAGTCATATATATACATATAATTTTGAGTTAGAGTTGAATAAAATAAATTCATCTTAAATGACATTTAAGGAATAATAAATTTTATACCAAAAAGAAACAAAATTTTTACTAAATTTTTGCAAAAATATTATATTTTATATATTATATTTTACATTTTTATTTCTATCTAATATGTATATTGTAGGAAATTTAATATTTAAATATTTTCTGTTTTAATGATTTAATATCGTTCTTATTTAAAAAGCGTTGTGAAGCAAAGCTTAGCACAAAAAATGACTCAAAATTTGAGTAATATACTCAATTAAATTTTAACTTCAATGAGATAAGATTCACGAATTAGAATTTATAACAAATTGAAAACAATTTTGTTACTACATATTTATATATAGATATTTTATTGTTTTTACAACATATTTACATATATACATAAAATTGGTAGGTATAAATAAAAAAGCTTTTTCCATATGATTTCATTATTCATCAAAAATCCACATGCTTTTTGTCCTACTAACTTATACTTTTTTTTTTTTCATCAACGTTACATAAAAAAAATATATATAAAATTAAATAAATAATTTTTTTTTCTTTTATAAGTTTATTGTTGAATATATAGTATATATAGAAATATATATATACGTATGTATATATTTTTTTCAAAATAGAATTTAATATTTTTGCTCATGATTTTTCATTTTCACCACCCACCACTACAAATACATAAATAGGAACTAAAAAGAAAATTCGGAAAAGAATTTTTTCCTGTTTTATTATATTTTTTTTCCACATTATATTTTGGTTAGTTTTTCTTTAGTTTTACTCGTGTTATCATCCGTTATGATTTAACGGTAAAAAAAATAAATTTTAACTCCAAATAATAAAAAAAAAAAATTTAAAAAAAAAATAAAACTCAATAGCCTTTTAATTATAAATAAAATTAGTTAACTTCTTTAAAGTTTCTCCTTAACTATAATTTAAAAAAAAAAAAAAAAATTAAAAACAAAAGAATTTCTATTTTAAAAAATAAAAATTCAAGTGTTATAAAAGAAAAACATTTATTAAAATACGAAAAGAAAAATACGAAAAGAAAATTTAGCACCTTACATAAAACTGAATTTAAATTATAAATTCATTATATTTGTTCTGAAAAAAAGTTTAAAAAAAAAATTAAAACTCAAAAATTTCATATTTTAAAATGGTGTGTTTTTATTTTCAATTTTTAAAAATGAGTTCTCTTTTATTTTGTTTTCCGAGAACAACATATTAAATATAAAATTGAGTGATTTTTCGATTTTTCGAGTCTTGAGTTTGGATTATTTTGTTATTTTTTTAAATCACTGGTTTTTGTATCCAGATTGAAAGTTACACTTTAGCAAAAAAAATAATTTCTATATTTAGAAATTGGTTATAAAATCTAAAAAAAAAAGCAAAAAAATTTTAATTAATAATTGAGTGACTTTTATTTTTTTTTTATTAATAGAAGTTAAAAAAAAATTATTATACTTGAAACAAAAAAATAAATAAATAGAGTGTTATTTATTTCAAATCATTACTTTTTTTTTTGTTATATTTTATTATTTTCGTGATTGCCATAAATCCCTTATATTTGTTCATATTCTCATCAAATCCAAAAAAAAAATAAAACATATAAATAAAATAAAAAAAAAATGTAAATAGTTATATTTAATTATCACGTTTTAGTGATTTAGTTAGCTGTTTTATATATAATTCAAATTCATATTAAAAAAAATTCAATCATTAAAAAAAAAAATTAAAACTAAATGCCAATCTAAATCGTTATTCAAACCAACTAAACGGAAAAAATCACGTAACTTCGTTAATCAAAATAATAGTATATAAAAAAAAAAACTCAAAAATAACATTTAATTCGTTTATCGTAAACAAAAAATTCTTAAAATTAATTTTAAAATTTAATTAAATCTATAAAAAAACAATCATTAATTTTTGTTTTTTTTTTTTTGTTTTCTTACATTTAAATTTAAAAAGTGTAAAAAAAAAAAGATCACAGAATTAAATGTAGTCTCGAGAAAGCTTTTGAGTGTGTTTATTTACCAAAATAAACATAAAATCAAATGAGTGCTTAAACCTAATTTGAATTTATAAACACAGGTGACAAATCAACATAATTCACTCATAAAGGAATTTCAAATAAAAGTTAAAAAAAAAAATAAAAAATAAAAAAATAAATAATGATGTCATTATATTATTAAAAATTTATCCTAATTAATTTTTGCAAAAAGAAAATAATAAATTTAATATACGAAAAGAGAAATATGAAAAAAATAAAATGAGTGAAATTGTGAGAGAAAATTCTACGCAAAATCCTCTAATTCTAATATTGAATAAACAATTATTTTTTGCGGTAAAATAGGAATATTGTAAAAAAAACAAAATAAAAATTTTCTAAAATCAAAATATTATTTAATATTATTTATCAAATAAAAAATTATGAAGTTCTACTTTCTACAAAATAATTTAATTTAAAATTTAAAATTATTATTTGACAAAAGTGCTCTTGGGAATAAATTAGAAATCGAAATAAAAAATAAATAAATAAATAAAAAATCATTAAAATAAATGAAATCATGAAAATTTGAAAAATAAAACGTTATTTAAATTTTAAGTAGTTAACAAAATTCTTTAAAACTAAATAAATAATTTAAAATATAATTTTTTTTTTACACATTAGTGAGTATAAAATAATTTTAGAAAAATTGACTCAATATTTATAAAAAGAAAATAAAGTCTCTTCCAAAAAAAAATCAACTATTTCCTGGAGTTTGTAGAAAACAAAAATTTGGGTATTCGTTATAAAAAATTTGAGTTATCTTTTGACTATTATTTTATAAACATTCTAATGCTTTTAACCTTGCAGGTGTACAATATAAAATGTGAAGATTTAGAAAGGCAAAAAAAATATGTCAATTGGCAAATATATTGTCAAATTAACGAAACAAAAAGCTTAAAAGTCATGTAAATTAATACTAGACATCACACGAAAACAAAAATAATTCGAAAATAAATCTAAAACGATAATAAAATAAATTACTGAAAAAAATTTAATTATAGAATTTAGTTTTTTTAAATGAAATTAAAAAAAATAATTAATTCAAAAATTCGCAATAACTCAATAACATTTTAGTGAGAAATTATAACCAAAATATTGATATTTTTAAATTCTAAACGCATTTCTAGATCTTCACAATTCAATCTCTTGCACTTGTTCGAAAATTCCAAAAGAATATTTGTAATTAGCTTTAAGTAAAAAAATTAAGCATATTGTCAAATACTTTACAATGTGCATTTACAACTTACATGTACATTATATAATATTATATATAACGAATACCTATTTTTAATGTTTCCAAAAAAAAAAAAAACTTTATTTTGTCTTCTAAATTAAATCTGAAGAGTGAATTTCTTTAAATGGAACATTTGCCAATATAAAAGAAAAAACAAAAGAGGCGTAAACAATGTTTTATAATTATGCAATATTGGGTGTTATTATGATGTGCATTTAGTCTATTCCACAATCTGACCGTGTCCATGACAAAAAAAAAACTTTTTTTAATACATTTTTCCTTCTTATTATAATTTCATATTTTATTAACATTGTTAATACATGCAAATCTTCATTTGCGTTTCTAATAAATATTTAAAATAATAAAAAGAAAAACAATTGCTCTAAATTGTTTACAAATTTTTTAGAATTTTCATTCCAAACTCATAAATTTGAATAGTCTTCGAATGGCTGAAAAACAAAATTCCATTACCAATAATAGTTATAATTATAAATATAAAGAAATTCACTCAATCAATTTTAATTTTATTTTCAACAAAACTTTATAATACATAGATAAAAAATTTTCAAAAAAATAATAAAAATATTCATGAAATACCAACAGCAAAAAAAAAAACGAAAACGAAAAACCAATAATAATCTTTATATCAGAGGATCAAAAAAAAAAAAAAAAAAACTTAAATTGCTTCCAGTGTTATTTGCAAATTATTTCAATTTTATTAATTAGAAACTTTGTAGCTACATATATTGATTAGAGAAACCCTAAAATTAAATTTTATGAACTTTTAAATTTTGTTTGAAGAAAATACTATAATATTGTGTTATATATGTACATTCACATAGGAATATGATATGTCTAAAAATAAATTTCTAATTAAAGGAATATTTTGTTTTTAATTGAGCTATAGTTAAATATACCTATTTTATATACGTAATATTCTAAAAATAATTTAAATTATAAAAATATTAATTATGCTAAAAAACGAAAAACCAAGAAAAAAAAAGGATAATAATACACGATATTATGATCCGTCCTAAAAATATTAAAGAAAAAGACCAATATTCGTTTTATGAGAACTATTTTCTTGGATTACCTATTAAGTTTTATTTTCTACTTTTTATTACATATTTAAATAATAAAACCTTGTTTAAATATTTAAATAATAAAATCGTGTAACTTAAAATTTTTTTTATTTATTTTTTATAAATATAATTTAAGGAAATTTTCTGAAACAAAAAAACTAAAAACTCTAATCCCTTTGGCCCACTCTATAACAAATTTAAATTAAAATTAATTTTTTCGACCCATACCACAATCCGTATATAAAATCGGAAACTAAGTATCTTTTTTAATTTCCTCAAATTCACAACCATCCAAATACGAAATAGAAATCTATTTTCTCCGGTTGTGAAATCTTTTCTTATAACGTACTTATGTAGGAATACAGTGAATATGTGAACTTTCAATAAACTTTTCACTAACTTCACAAATTTTGTATGCTTGTATAATTTTACTCAAAGTTTAAAATTTAGCTAATTTTAATTTATCAGTAATGTATTTTTTTAGTTACCCACGGGCTGGAGTTCATGAAATATCGTATCATGAAATATTGTACTCATGGAATATTGTATTATAGGCCCTTATTAGTGTATGCAAAATTTCAGCTACATCGGTGGGCGAAAAATCAATCAAATATCAATTGCAATATTTTATTACAAACGGTCAAACGTAAAAACTAGCAAAAGAACCAAGTTTGTGTTTTAAATAAAATCGTGTAATGACAAGAAAAATATGTATTTGCCCTCTAATCATTCTTTTTTGACCTACATTTAACACCAATCGAGTATATTCGATTATTTTCATTCAAATCAAATGAAAAATATGATTTACGAACAAGTGCCCGCACTTCACAGTGATTCCAATAGCGATAATATTAAAATAAAAACTAATAAAAATAAACTGAATGAAATAAATATATTTAAACGTCGAAATCCAATCATTAAAATTGTTGCAAACAATAATAATTTATGTAAAAAACACTTTAATCAATTTTTTCTTTGATAAACATTATAAAAATATAAATTTTTTTTATCAAACATTTTTTTATTTCGATTTTTAATTTCAATAAAATACTTAAAAAACTCCAATCTGATATTAAAAAAAATAAATATGTTTAAAATATTAAATTGAAACTAAACTAAATCTTCAACAGTGTCGTTGTATGTAAGAATTTATTCTTAAATGTTAAAATTCAATATTTTCTTTGATAATGATTGTTATGTTTCGAAGCAAGAAATTTTAGAAATACAATTTTTTTTTTTATAAAATCGAAAGTATAAAATGAATTTCATTGTAATTGTTTAAATTTTGTAATAAAAGGAATATTGTAACACAATATACATGCAAGATATATTTAAGGATTTTTACATATTTTTTTTTTAAATATTAAGTAATTATTTTTTAAGTTAGAAAAGCAATAAAAATTATATAGTTGTAGTTGTATAGTTAATGCATTGATAAGAGAGTGTCAAAAGTTAGGAAAAATTTATGAATATCGTTTATCTTCAAATTAAAATTTTTTAACAATTAATTAAATTAATAAATACTGAAACAACAAACTAATTTTGAAAAATTAATTCAAAATTAACTTGATGGAACATTTTTATTTAAGAATTTTATTTATGCCACAAAGTTGACGCCATATTTCAATTGCAACACAAATAAAATTCAATAAAAAAAAGTGGAAAATTCCAGTTTTGCGGAAAATACGCTTCAACTAAAGTTTGGATTAATTTTATTCCAAGATTTGTTTTTGGTTTCATTATGTTTTAATGAGATGCTTGAGATGCTCTCAAGGGGCCATCAAAAGTAGAAAATAAAAATTTATTCTTCCAAAGACTTGATATCAAATGTTTCCTAAAAATGTTTCGTTTAATTAATTTTTCAAATTTTAAAATTTTGCTGACCATCACAGGTGCTTTTTTTAAGTTTTTTATTGCAAGAACTTGAAACAGAGCTAATTAGCTTTTTCAAACCCGCTGGCAGCTGCTAGCAGGGTTACCAACCTTTTCAAATGTTTCCCCCCAAACAAATAAAATTTCCCCCTAAAAAACCCCTACATTTTTTTTTATAGATATTATAACAGCTATACTTATATACCTATGAGGATTTCAAATAGATGATTGAAGAAAAATATATAACGCACATCGTAAATTATATAAATAATAAAATTATTTAGTTATAATAAAATTAGCAAATAAGGTATCTTATGAAATGCAATCAAAAATATTACAAATGTCATCTAAATCTTCGCTTTTAAGATCATACATCATACCCCTAAAAAAACCCCTGAAACAAATTACCCCCTAAAAATCCCTCTGTCAACAAAAAAAACCCCTAAATCTAGGGGGAAAACCCCTAAGTTGGTAACGCTGGCTGCTAGAGTATGATTCAAATCACTTGATCAATCCGTTATGCAAAGCTATCCCTTTCCATTACAAAATTACATACAAAATTGCATGAGCTTTTTTTCTTAAATAATTTCCCCTAAATTTTGTATGGAATTTTGTAATGAAAAGGGAAAGCTTTGCATAACGGATTGGTCAAGTGATTTGAATCGTACTCTAATCATTATATGAGCAACACAACAATTAAATATCAAGTTATACTTTCATCGGTTTAATTGCATTGTTATATGAAAAATTTATGTTAATATAAATTTTTCTTCAAAAATTTTATAACCTTCATTGTGAAATTAAGTATATTTATGTGAAAAAAAATAAAAGAATTGGCGTTAGAAAACATTTTTATAACTTAAAATGCATTAAATTCAGCCAAATTTTTACTACAGCTGCGTTATTAAACTAGATTTTCCATTTATTTAAATTTTTCTTTATATAATATTCATATATATTTATATAAATTAAATAACTTAATACTTAGTAAAGCTAAAAAATCGCAATGGAAATTTGGCTGGCTTGTACTCGTTAGTGAGAGTGACTAATCAAAATGCAACATAAACGAATCATGACAAAATAAAAAATTATCTGAAAATTGTATAAATAATATTGAAAAGAAAGGAAATTAAATACTTAATCTAAACAAAAATGAACTCTAAATACATAGTTGACAACTTATTTAATGAAAGTTCATTATTGATTAATGATATTAATTTTTTTTTTTTTCATATAAGATTAACGAAAACATGCAAGAATGGGGTTAATAAAAAATTCAACAAATCAAAATATATTTTCATGTCAAGCTTTTTTTTTATTGAAACGGATTTCAAATATAATATGACTCGAATTTGAATGCAAAAGAAATTTATTTTTTATGTATCTAATAGTGTGCATAGCATATCCATGTTTTTCCAATAAAAACTGGAAATTATTTTATTTATTTATATTCTTCATTTGTCGAATCTAATAATGCAATTTAAGTTTATTCATCCCGTATCTAAGACATACTATGTCAAAAAATTTGATTTCATACTTTGAAGAATTTCACGCGAAATTAGTCAAAAAAATTATTGATTAATTAATTTATACTAAGAAATTTTTCGGAACTTCTCTTTTTTAGCTGTACATATGTAGTTGTAGCTAAACGTAAAGTGAATAACGGGGATACTTAGATCTATATCAAACGGAGATTGATTGAACCTTCTCTAAATTGGATTATTATTAGGATCGTTTAATTTTTTTTTTAATTACTGCTCTAATAGAAGTTTTTGGACAGCTGCTTGACTTGTATTAAGTTAAGTTAAGTTAAATTAAATATTAAGTTAAATTAAACACGTTCCTCAAAGTCGGAATCGAATGGTCGAATTATGATTGACATAGTACCCAATCAATTTAACAACAAACATCAAATTCTATACTAATGTGATTCTAATTATTCCTCTTTAGAATCGATTCTACTATTCTACACCAATTTATTTGCGATGATGCATTTTATGTTTAATAGAAAATAAAAAAAAAACCTTACAAGTGAATATGATGGTTCCATCAATCGCTAAGATATTAAGCTATTGAACATATATATATATTTAAAAAAAAAATCATTTTTTTTATGTGAATGAGAAAAGCAAAAATATTTACCAGACATAAAAAGTCTTCATGACATGAAATTTATTTTTCTAAAAAAATATAAAAAAAATAGTTAAAAACCTAACAATTAAACACTATGGTATGAAGTCTTCAAAACACTATTTTATATAAGAAAACTTACTTATTTTAAAAGAAGAAGAGATTGGAATTGAGAAATAAAATGAAAATAAATATTTAAAAGTATAAAAAGTTTTTACGTGAACTTTAGAAGGACAAAACTTAAAATCAATTTTTTTGGAATATTATAAAGCTAAAGAACAGCATCCTGTTGTTTGGTTGCCATAGATCTATGTATAATGAAATTGATAAAACTGAAATAGTAAAGAATATGCAAAATAATAAATTATAATTTTATATTTTATTTTTAAATAAATATATTGTTTTGTCAATTTGAGTCCTTGTCTTTGTCTATGTCTCTACTTCAAGAATATGCTCAATTAACATGTATATGTGTTCCCTAATGAAAATAATACTTGTCTTCAATAGTGTGAACAACTATTCTTTTTGCTTTTCTTATAATATGTATATATATATTACTTACAATAAAAGTTTTCTCATCTTTTTAGGTGACTAAGTACTAGATATTGTAGAAAAAAATTAAAGTTGAATTGTCAATAAACTCCATAGATGAGATATTTTCATATAGAATCAATATAAAAAATTTCCTTAAATTTATACGAATTTTTAATTCCAAATCAGTTTATGTGCTTATTTAGGAATTCATTTATATTTTTGTTTTCTGCGTATATACTTATACTTAGTTATATATAACAATGAATAATTAAATAAAATGCTTGTAATAAATATTTAATTAAGTTATAAAGCAACACTGAAGGATATTTAAATAATATAAAAAGCAATATGAATATGTATATAAATTTAAAAACCATGGAAAATAATAAAACTGAGGTATAAAAAGGTTTTCTAGTTCCTGTATATATTTGAATTACCTGCGGAATATACGTACAAAAATATGAAATATAATATTGTATTTCAGATATGAAAAATAAATAAATATACAAGTCATATGAACTTTAATCCTTTTACTAAATTAATAAATAATTAAAAAGATGGCAAATAAAAATATATAATAACTTTTATCAAATTTTATTGCCTTTTTAGCAATTGAAACCTTTTTTTTTTTTTGGCAAATTAACATTTAATCCAACTAACTTTTAATAGGGATTTATTTTAGTATTTGAAAAAATTATTAAAAAAAATATATATTATATTTATAATAAAATTTGAATATAATAAATTCTTTATTTCAGCATATTCTAAAGCCAATCTGAATGTATAAACTGATTTTTTTTATGATAGGTTGAATATTGTAATATGTCTCATCCCTATGCTATTTGATGTTGCCCTGTGAATATACTTTGATGTATTAGCTTAAATCCTTAATTGAAACTCAATGAAATAATCAAGTGGCGTAATCTGTAATATTTTTCTCATGCTTTAAATCTATGCTTAGTTATGAAAAGTTATTTTGATTTTACTTTTTGTTGGCCCAATGCTCAATAAGTGGGGCGGATAAATAGATGAACAAAATGAAACTTAAAATAATATATTCCATTAATAGTTAAATATAAATGGAAAACGAACAGAATAGTATGAATTTTATAAGAAATTGAAATCATATGAAAATTAGTTACAATAACAATTAAAATTAATTTCAATGAAAATTACTTTATTATTTATTATAAATCTTACCAATACATATACAACAGTACATAATATTCTTATCGAAAAAAACATAACAAAATAGAACTTAAATTAAATAATTATTTGTATTGACCACTCTTAAGAATATGTTTATTATACGTCCGTCTACTTAAATATATAATACATATATAATATACATAACGATATAACAAATTTATACATTTCTTATATTTATGTAGAATAATTGACTTTCTAGCATATTATATTATTATTGTCAAGATTTGAATGAAAAAATAATGTTAGTTCAATAGCAGGAAAATTAGTTTGCTTAAAAATAGTTTTTACATAAGTAGTACTACAGTGGTTGAACTTTTCAAGGTAATACATATTTACAAAATTTTACATAATATTATTTGATTTTATTTTATTTATTTATTTTCCGGTGACCAAATTACTTATTTTATAATATTCCCATTCTTACAAGGAAATTCGAAAACAAATAAAATTTGAAGAATAAAAAAATAAATTACTTACATAATTCTAAAAAAATCAAATAAAAGGAAAATAGATATTTGAAATTTTAATTCAACAAATTTGAAAATTCTTAATTTATAACATATGTAAATTTGGTAGTAGTTTTTAATCACTTCTTTTTTTATATATTTCAAGTTTATAGTATCTTAAATTTTTCAATGTAGACTATCGTATTATCATTATTCTGTATCTATGTTCTATGTTTAATCAAACTAAAAAATAAAATCATAGTGACTAACGAAATAAAAATATCTTAAGACTATAGTATTTAATGCTAAAAATGAAAATAAATTTTTCAACATAAAAACATTAGTCCAGGCCTGGGCAACCCAAAACATAAGCGAGACAATTTTAAAAAATATCAAAAATGAAAGAGCCGCAAATTTTTTTAATAATTAAAAATGTTTATAAGAAAATTAATATATTTAATTTTTGATTTATGTACCATTTTAAAATATTAAAAATAAAATAAAACAAGAATTTTGAATGAATTTTATTTATTGTTCAAAATATATAAAATAATTTTATGTAATTTAATTTGACTTTTTTTTTATAATTCTTTAAAATTAATTGTAATTTTTGATGATGACACCCTTAATTGATTTGTTAAATTCTCGTCCGTATTTGAAACTCGATGTTTATTTTTACAAAATTTCATTTTTGAAAAAAGTGTTTCACAAAGTTGTGTAGTTACAAATGCAGCTACAATTCTTCGAACAAATGTTTTTAAAATTGGAAAAGCATCATTTGTTAAATACGTTTAGAATGGAAAAAATTCTTGATTTGTAGTTTACAGTGGAAAAAATTCTTGATTTGCAGTTTAGGGTGTGACAAAATTCTTTATTTGTAGTTTAGAGTGGAAAAAATTTAGGCCAGGTGAAAAGAAAAATTTCTCAGAATTGTTCTTCGAGCTGCATGCAGTGTAAAAAAAATTATTTCCGGAGCCGCATAAATTTATGTTATGAGCCGCATCGCATGCGGCTCAAGAGCCGCAGTTTGCCCAGGTGTGCATTAGTCGTTCTCATTTCTTTTATTTTTTTTTATTATACAACTGTCATTTTATACCTGAAGTTATTTTTTAAAGACTTTCATAAACTAATTAAATGTTGTCGTAATTAAAATTATTATGTTCGGGTGTTGTAAAATTTTGGATTCAAAGACTATTATTAGTGCGTACTCAAACATAAGAATTTCTTTTTCTGGAAAATCCTAAGAATAATTTCTGCAAACTCCTACGAATAAGAAAGCATTTAATTTGTTGAATCTGCTAAAACTATAAAGATACATTTAAAAATTTTATATGGGCATATTTAAATGTAATTTAAGTTCTATAGAAAATATATTAACATAATTCTCCAAAAATCAAACAGAAGAAGAACTAGAGTGCGAATATTGTTTCCTAAGAAATAATAAGAAAAAGCTGAATAGTATATCTATTTTTTAATGCATTTTAAAATAATAAATGATCTTTAGATAAAAAATTGCATTAAGACAATAGACAAACCAAACTAAATAACTCATCAATCAAAATTAAATTATAATTAATCAACTTTTAAATTATTACTTTATTTGCCATTATAGTTATAGAATTGTATTCAATTATTTTAATTTCGCATGACAAAATTTCTCACAATAGCTGTTTAATAAAAAATTCTATAGAATAATTTAACTAAAAAATCTTTTTTTTTTTTTAATTAAAGTTTTTTGTTAGGTTTTTCCATGTTTTTAGTATTTGATTATTTATTCAATAAAAATTAGAGTATGTAGAGTGTTATATATATGTATGTAAATATATGTAAATATATACATAAATATGTTAATGCATATTTATGTATATGTAAATGTACCCACACATTTATTTTTTATTGATGAAATAAAATAAAAATTTTCCATTTATTACACTCTGTTTTATTTTATAAATTCATTAAGTGTATTTGAAATTGGTAACATGAATCACTGCCCCTACTATTTGTAATTGGAAATAGTGTACATATTTTGTTCTACAAGAAATTTATGAAAATTTAACTTATGCTTATCTATGTACTTGCAAAGTTCAATTTCTGTTTTAATTCCTAGTTGTAAAATGCTAGTTGTAAAATTTAAAATAATATATAAAATATTACATTTAATCATTTAGACAAAAGACATCTCTTGTATTTTTTCCAAAAAATATTAAGGACTATCAGAGAAAGTTCTGCGCAAATAATTTAGTATTCATCTTACCAGGATTAATTATGAATTTGTATTGCATTAACGAAGCTGAAATTTCTTTCTTTCAAATTCCTAGTCATAAATTATGAGAGACCTTGATTAATAATCAATGTGAATTTCACGAGAAAATATAGCTAAATGGCAATAATGAATGCAATTTGGCAAAATTGGTCAAGATTGACGTTCTTCTTATTATATGAAAGCTTTCCAAAAATGCTTTTTTTTTGTTTCTCAAATTTAAAAACTATACCTAAGTATTTAATTTTTTCAAAATTCATTGCAAATTGCAATACATTCTTTTTGGGCAGAAAATTATTCTATTGTAGGTAATTAGGTTTAGTGTACAAAAAATCAAGGACATTCATATCTAGCCTACGTTGAAAATTGTTCCATATGAACTTGTATTGAAACTTGACCACTAATTAATAGTCTAGCAATTTGTTATCCTCCTTAAATTTTTTTTTTTTAATTTATGAATAATTCAAACAATACATATAATACATTATGTCTAATCATTAACACATACATATATTAAATACATATATTAAATTTGAATATAGTTTTACTATACAATATTTGAATTTCTTTTTTAGACCCAAAAATAATCAATTTATGTATGAAATAAACAATTTATTATAGTGTCAAATAATTGAATTTTTTTTTTAGACTAAAAGTAGATTGATTTAATTTAGATCATAATTATAAGCATTCATATAATAAACGGTATTGTAGGTACACTGAAAAACAAAGACTTGTTGGAAAATTAGCTTTAAGAACCCAGCTATAAAATTGTAGCCAAAACTGTTTTTGCTGGGGAGAATTAAATAACAAAAAACAATTTTTTATACACTATGAGTTTCTGAAATTTTTTATGACAAATACTGCTATAACCATAGGAACATGTCAAAAAGTAAAACTATTATATATTTTTCCTTGCTAGTACAAATAGCAAATTTTACTAATGTTATCCACTAGTTCGATTTGAACTTTACACATAACAAAAAATTTACAGAAATAAAGTTGTCACAGATATCTGTTGTTTCAGTGTATATACATTAAAAACATATTAAGATTCTCACATTCCTTCATTCTACCGAAGTTTTTAGATTTGAAATTAATCAATCAATATAAAATCTGTCAATAACTATTAAAAATTTAATTAAGTTTTAATCGCTTGCATCAATATTTATTTTCTCTATTAATTTTTTTGAGTTGACGTATACCCAAGTTTCTAATGATCTATTTACAAAATATACAAAATGT
This sequence comes from Hybos culiciformis, assembly GCA_964007475.1. Classification (NCBI taxonomy): domain Eukaryota; kingdom Metazoa; phylum Arthropoda; class Insecta; order Diptera; family Hybotidae; genus Hybos; species Hybos culiciformis. Next base: position 91,960,710 of record OZ023273.1, on the reverse strand, counting down.
AATTGTCGTTAAATGCTTGATCAAAATTATATGAACCGTGACCGATTAAAAAAGGCATAATTTTCAATATCTTACAATACTTTGAAAAATACATAGAAAAACAGCTAAGCTGATTATTTTTAATTTTTGATACGGATGACTTCATAAATCTTAACCTCAACTTAATTTAGATTTTATTTACGATTTGGTAAATTTGTTGAAATTATTTAAAATAATGTAAATTGAAAAATCTTCACTTTAAAAATAAAATTCAGAAACACGAGATAATTTAACATATAAGTTATGTTTAAAAATTCCATGTCCTCTTTACTATGTTATCCTTGCCGAAAAAAAATTCTTTTTTTTGTACATGATTTATTTTTTTTAACAAGAATAAAATCTACCATATGACCAGAAAAAATATTTGAACCACAATCCAATTTGAAATCTAAAATAAACAAAAAAAAATTTGTAGTATAGTTATCTTAAATAAGTGTTTATTCAAGCTTAAACTATTATTATCTACAACATTTTCTACCGTTGAATAAAAAATACAATTCTTTCTGTACTTCAACTGTAAACGTGTTGCTAATATAGTATTTTCACTAGTATACCCACTAAAACTTAATTAACTGACTGGATTATACACATAAAATAAGTGTTTATCAAATTTCTGCTCAAGTCTCCGTAGAAAATTTACCAGTCGACAAAAATACTGGGGTTCCACGATTCAACAACTAATTTCAAAGTGAAAATGCAAAAACAGTTTCAGTCGATAATAATATATAGAACAAACTAGGTACTGAATTAAATCTGAATGACGTTTAGTAGCTTATTTTCCGTAGTAAAACTATGGGTGTCTCGGTTCGAATACTGACTAATACAGATCATAAAAAAGTTATTTCTTCTGTGTTTCTTTCTGGCCTCGGTAACTTTGTCATTGAGACTTACAGCAGTAGACTTACTATATGCTACTATTCGCCGTAGGATTCTAAAGGGAATTTGAAAATGATGATGATGGTACAGGAAACATCTTTTCATACTGTGAGATCCTGGCATGTTAAATATTCTTTGCAAAATTATAATCGAATATGTTTTAATACTGAATTGTCTGGACATAAAAATGTTTGGACTTTTTTCTATCTGGCTTTTCTTTTTAGATAAATAAATGCATAATTGGGAAATAATTCAAAACAAAATACTATATGTATGTGCCTGCTGACCACAACAGTTTAATTAAATTGTTATCACAATACAATATAGTTTTAATATAATTTCATTTAATTTGTAAATAAATTATAAAGTTTTTATAGTGATACAGTTATCGCAGACTTTATAAATATATTTACATAAAATTTATTTTAATAATTAAGCGAAAAATTTTCGAAATTTTTTTTTTGTGTTTCCGAACCTATGCTTATACACATAATGAAAATATCAAATAAAATATATTAAAAATTGTCAATTTGTCCAAAATTACAAATTATGAATAATTATATTATAAATTAAAACAATATTCAATTTAAAATATAATTATAATAATAATTTATTCGATAAACTTTATTTTCCTAAATTAAAGAAATTATAGAAATAATAATAAATACATGTTCACGTCTTTCTGTGTTCGATGGAATGGCAAAATAAATAAAGTTTAAAAGAATTGTTGTCATCTACTATATAGGATATACACTTTCTGAGACATTTCGAAATTTTTCTGATAAATCATTCATGCTTCATCGAATACGATGCCATAATGAAAATAAGTCTTCAATCTCTATTCACTTTCACATACTTATTTATCATAGGCAGAAAACGTTTGAAGAAATCTTTTTCTCTTGTTTTACCATTTGAGCCGTTTATTTTGAAAGTGGATTAAGTCCATTTTTCAAAAAAAAATAGTTAATGATAACAATAAGCACAATAGTATATATTCTTTTTATTTATAAACAATTTTAGTCTACTATCATTAAAACCGCTTTGATTTTAACACTTGAAAATTAGCTTATGGAAATATTAATGTATATTTTTAAATCAATTCAAACACAAAACCTTAAATATCTCAATACAAGAACAAATGGACTTAAACCACTTTCAAAATAAACAGCTCATTTATTCCTTCGAAATAATTATCTTTTATGATTATTATCTTTTTGATTATTTCACCCAGTTCCGGATTTACATATGGGCAGATGGCGCAACCGTCACGGGCGCAACATTTCAAAAGGGCGCACAATTTTAGGGAGGAAAAAAAATTATTTTTAACCATTCAGATTAAAGAAAAAAATATGCAGGCTGTCTATCCAAATATAGAAATTATTTTAAGAATATTTTTATCAACTCCAGCTTTATTAAAGAAAAAAATATGCAGGCTGTCTATCCAAATATAGAAATTATTTTAAGAATATTTTTATCAACTCCAGCATCCAATTGTCTTTTTTTTGCACTGAGAAGAATAAAAACTTACTTGAGATCAACCTTTTGTGATGAAAAATTGAATGATTTTACGATCTTAGCAGTTGAAAATAAAATGTTAGACATAATATCGTTTAAAAAAGTTTTCGAAAAAAAATTTCTTAAATTACGAAAAAAATTACAGTTAATTAAAAAATACTGATATATCTATACATTAACTTTAGTAGTATTTTTTTCATTTATTATAAATAACTTTTGGTATGATTTATAGAACTCAGTTTTCAAAACCCGCCCAAGGCGCAAAGTTATGTAAATCCGGGCCTGCATTTCACCTATTCGGTTAAAATATTTAATGCTTACCTATGACCAATAAATTTAACACAGAAAAGAAAATGCGGTACTACGGTCTACATATCTATTTTATAAAAAAAAAAAATTCTTATCTCATTGAAATTATAATTTAAAAATTTAAATAATAATAATTCAAATTATGTTCAACAACTTATATAATATACATATATATATATTATGCAAATATATGTAGAGTATATTTTATGCATATAAGTAAAGTACATATACCCTTAATTGTTTGAACATGAAATAAAAAACAAAAGAATTTTAATAAAAATTAATTTTAATGCTTTTTATCTGTTTTCCTGAAAAATCTCTATTTTTTTTATTTCTTTCATCATGAATCACATAAAAACGCTAATACGTATAATAAATTTAATGGAAAGAATATATTATACACTTTTTTCTGTTTCCGTTTAAAACTCTTTTTTCTGTACACTAATACATTTTTAATTTAATATCCTTTCCCGCATTTTCATAATTTTTAACTCTTTTCATATATATGTATGAATGTATTTTTTTTTTTTTTTTTAAAGAAATAAATGGGATAGATTTATTTTTTCATGATGCATTTTCTTTTTTGTTATTATTATTATTATTATTTTTTTTAATTTTGTTGATTTTCTATTTTATTCACTACTGTTTTATGCCTATATAGTTTATACACATCACTACTGATGATTTTTTAAGCTTCAAGGCAAATATATGTATGAGAAAAAAAAATCGTTATCGTTTTGAAAATAAAAAAAAATAATTTGTACTGTATATATATTTATAATACATAGTACACAGAATACTGAATTATGTATATATTTTAGTTACAATATACTTTAATATATATATACGTTAATACTTATTTGTTAAAATATTTTTTAATTCATATATATATATAAATAAAAATTTTTGTAGTCTAGTCTATAAAGTTAAACAAAATATTTTTCCCAAAATGAAAATTAAGTAATTATTTACATTTATGTAGATACGGTTCACAGAATATGTATATTTCGATAGTACACCCATGAAAATTTGAAAAATCATATTCATAATTTCATATTTTTGATCCAAATTTTATTCTTAAGTTTTAATAAAGCAACTTATGACTTTGAGATAAAACTAATTTTTCAGAAGCTTGAATTTTAAGATTTTTAATGACTCATCAGTTTTTTGCAATCTTTTTCTGAAAAAAAAAATCGTTGTAAATTTAATTTAAATGATGAAATACAGATTTTGACGATGAATAAAAGCGCGTTCTTTATGTTTTTGGACGGATTGTTTCACTATAAGAATATGAACACAATGATGCTATTCAAATTTCGATCACTATATTGTTATATATAGACTTATTATTCATGAGAACTTTGTGTATTTTTTTTAGAATAATATTCTTTAATTTAAATGCAAAAAATATAAATATTTGCTAAATTTTTCGAACTCTATTTTCATAATCAAAGTTTTTTAAGGTTAACTTCTTTAGCGAGGTATTGTTAAAAAATGTATGCAACGAAAAGTGGAAATAACAGTAACAGAAGCGGAGAAATATGAGATGTTGTATCATGTAGATAATAGCGATACTAGACACCAAAATAGTAGCGATGTAATGGACGTGGGAAAAAAAGTGCTAAAAGTGAAAAAAGTGATTACCAAATATAAAAAATGTAATAAAAATATTAGTGATAAGAAAAAAGGAAATTTTTTTGTATCAAATTTTGAATAAATTAATTTAATAATTAAATACAATTGATGAATAATACAAATAATAAACGACCAATTGATAAATGATATTTAGTTTTTTTGATTTTTGGTTTTTTATTCGAAAGCCTAAGATCTCCGTTTATCTCTATCCTATATACTTTCTGAGATACCAAAAGATAAAACTGTATGAAACAGCGGAAAATTCCATGAAATAAGCATTTTCAAAAAATTATACAGAGAGAACGGGTAGTAGATCAATTTCAAATATTTCTATTGTTTTAGAAAGGTAAAGATAAACATTTAAAAAAGGCGGCACAATTCATAATTAAATTGTCTACATAAACGTCAAATGTTACCATACATAAACATAGTATCAAAATTAGATTATATGTTGAAATTATTGAAAAAAAAAATGTATTTTCTTTTTAGTTGTCTTGAAAATTTAATAATTTAAAAAACATTTTAGCAATAAAAATTCATTTTATTTTATTAACATTAAATCGGAACGTAATTTTAAGTATGACAACGTTTAATTTACTTATTTATTTATTTTTTTTTTTTTTATTAAAATTCCCAAATCACTAGGTGGGATACCTTTTATACTTAAAGAAGTATGGATTCGGTAATGGCGACAGGAAGTTTAGACGGGATTCAAAAGTAGGTCAGTTAATAGGTAATCATTTAAACTCTTGTTAAAGCGGCACAAGTCGTAAATCAAACGTCCGCCAGCTGTCGGGAACAATTTTGCTGGGAGAGCATCCACATATATTCTCGAGATGAAAGTCTTTAAAAAATAACTTCAATTAACATTTAAGAGATGGCCTCATTATATCGAATCAAACTAAAATTTTAATGATAATATAATAGATATTCGAAAATTATAGCATTCATCCTTATAGCTTATTTCAAAAGAAAAAAACCTATATAACTAGCATAGAACGATACATAAAACTATAACAATTACGAGAACCAGAGCCCAAACATGATAGGTAAAAATAAAATCTAAATTTTATGTTAATTTTTTTTATCATAATGTCCATTTAAATAAGTATAAGCCAAACAAGCTCCAATTTGTTGCCAGTTTATAATAAACTATATATAGATAATTTTTTTTTATAATATACAGAGACGTAAGTACATATATATTTTTTTCGAAGACATCCTTCTTGCTGTTGTAAGAAATATCTTTATAAAAAAAATTAACTTTAGAAAAAAAATTATTTTTAGCACAATACAGCGATAATGATCCTTTTTTTTTTTTTTTAATAATATAAAAATGCTCACGTGCCCAAGAAAATTAAAAATACATAATATATACAACAATATAAAACTACATATACTGTGCGCATAATACAAAATAGAAAACATCATCATCATAGAACGAACTATGAAAATTTATTACATGACTTTCTGTATGAAAACTGTGTGGCCAATGCATAAGTATGAAAAATTGTTGACTATTTTCTTAAACATGTTCTTCTTTTTTTTTTTCTACACAGGATAAAAGATAAAGTTTTGATAAATTGTTGCGAAGAAAAAAAGAAATTTGTATTTTATTATCATTATGATTTATTTTTAAATTCTTCTCAAGACAGAAAAAAAAAGAAAGGAATACCCCGTAAGGAAATGAGTTGTTTCTACAATCTTTGGGAAAAGATGTCTGAAGTTATTTTATTTACGGATCTCTTAAAATAGAAATTCTAATTATCATTTTAAATTTTTCTGCAATTAAAATATTGACAAAATATTGCGTTTTACCTTCTTTAAACGCAACTAAACTAATCAGTCAAAACATCTTACATTTTGAGTACATATTGAACTCAATGAAATTTTGAATATTGAACTCAATGAATTATGTTCAAGGAAAATTCAGTTCGAATGCAGAAAAATTAAAAATTAATTAAGTATAAATTATAATAATTATTTTTATTAATTGTTTTTACTAATTTCTTATTTTATTTTCCTTACCGAAAAGGTTGTAAGTTTCGAACTTCGATCTTCCATTATTTTAAATTTGAATATCTCTGGCGACATGTTAAGTGATCACTCGAATAGCTATTGACATGTTAAGTGATCACTCGAATAGCGAAGAGTGTGTATTACAAATTGAACAAAATTTCTTTCTTAGTTTGTACAATTGAGTAATATAATTTGTGCCTTACATACTTTATCGAAATCTTTATTCCTTCAATACCATATACTCGTATACATACAGAGTATAATAAGTAAAATAATTTTAATCACATTTTTAAGTTCCTCTTACAGGCGACGTCTTTCTATCAAACATACTTGTTTTTACCGAAATCCATTAAAACTTTGAAAAAAAATTTGAAACATATGAATTCCAAACTGCTGAAATATCATCCTTTTGCCGTTGCAGTTCATTTATAAGTATTTTAATGAACGACGGATCGACAGATATTGGATGAAACACGTAGTAATTTTTAATTTTTATTGGAAAACGGGCTAAAAAGGAGATATCGTGATTTTCATCAGACCAAAAATATTTTCCATTTAACATCACCACACATTAAGTTATATATTACTTCATAATTTTATAGTTGCATAATCTGCTTAGGAAGCTGAATTAGTTTTGAAAAAAAAAAACACATACAATTATATAAAAATTGTAAAGTTTTCCCTAAAGACATATTCTATTTAACAATATTTTCGAAATATTGTAATTTAAAAAGAAAAAAATAAAAATCGTTTGTATCATCCTACCTTTCATTCAAAATATTGATTTTAAAAAGAAAATAGAATTGAATAAAAAACAGCTTCAGCAGTACAATATATGTGTATATATAGTTTTTTAAGTAGATGATGCTTTTTAAAACTTATATTTACAACGCTATCAATAGAAAATTATTATATATGTACATAAGTCGCACAGTCATTTATATCTCATTTTATTATTTTATTTAAAAAAAATAATAATTTCGAAAACATATAAAAATTAATTAAAACTGCATCCATCCCCTTCGAATTCTAAATAAGAAACAAGAACTAAGAGTGCGTTTACAAATTCGAAAAACTGAAAAAAATTAAATTTCCTTTTAGTACAAAAGAGAATTGTTCATCTTTTCAACATTTTTGTAATATTTTCGCACCTACATAGTCTACGGAATGTATTTAGCCCTATTATCAAAGCAAAACTTAAAGTTTGTTTTCAAAGGCAGGGATGTTAAAAGCCTAAGAATTAATTTGTATGTTTGCTTTTAAGGGGGTTATAAAATAAAGTTCAAAAAAACTAAATAAGACCAAAAAATTACATCGTTTGAACTTTATTAAATCTTCAGAGAAATTAAATATCTTTTAATTCTTTTTTTTTTAATTTATTTATTTATTAGTTAAAAATAGTTCTAAAAACTTAAATTGTTTTTGCGGCAAATTTAAAATTGGCAAACAGAAATTTTTGGCAAATCTCACAAAATCAGAACTATTAGAATTTGTTATCCGATCCCAATGTTTGAGAAATTTAGTTTTTGATTTGCAAACGCACTTTGAAATTTATTTAAAGCACGTGCAGGATAAAATTTTTATACCGAACTAAACTTCTTAATTATGAAATTTTTTTAATTGTAGGTACCTATGTAAATGAATATATATCAAAATATAAACTTTTCTATTCGTGACTTGACTTCAAGTGGTTTTTTTTTTTTCATAAAAATATAAATGTTATATTTAATATAAAAATAAACAATGCACAAAATTCTAAACATACAAAAAAATTACATAATTTTCTCTCTCTCTTTTTATAGAAAATAAATATATATATACACATATTTATAGTGTTACCTAACCTACATCTATCTTTAAAATGAAATCTCAAGAAGTTGAAATACGAAGGATTATTTTGTTATTCACCAAAATAATACTTTGTTCAAAAAAAAAAAAAATACTTAAATATAAAATATATTTTTTCACTTGTTTTTCGTTTACACTTTTTTTTTTTATATCTTATTTAAATATCAAATTCTTTAAAAAGGACATGCACCCACAGAATCCTTGACGCGATAAAAACAAAAAAATGAATATAAATAAAATAAATAAATAAAGAAGAGAGAAAAAAAAATCAAGATAACGAAATTAAGACTTTGTCGCTAATCAAAATTGCAAAAAAAATATAATAAAAGCTTAATGTTAAATTTAGAATATTTTTAAGGTGCCTTCAAAATGGGCAATAAAATTGTATTCCAGTGCTGGACAGGGACAAAGTTTAGGCATTTTGGAATATTTGGAATATTTCTACTCGTATATATTTTATGTTTGATAGTGAAATATATCAAATATTGGGGTAGCTTAATTATATCTATAGCCATATATAGCCATATTCAAAAAGACAAATTAAAATTAATGAAATCTAGTGAACATAACAAAAGGAAATCAATGATACGTAAAGAAAAAATTAAATATGAAATAAAATTAGAAGCTTAAGGAATTTCAGTCTCAGAATAGTATAGAACACATCAAAAAGGCATTAGGTTCACTTAGCATTAGGTTCACGGCTAACCCAGCACTGTCCCTAATGTAATTAAATCACTATCTGATATACATGTACATTGTTTTCATATACCGTATATATTGTACAAGTTACAGTATGTATCATGAAGAAAACGAAAAAAAAACTATGTTTTGTAACTTTTAACTTGTAAATATAATGAAAACGAAAGAGAGAAAATTCTTTATGTTTAAGTTTTCATTTTTTGACCTTAATTTAATTTTTAATAAAAATGTTTTTTGATAACGTTTGTATACGTTACAGTTGAATTGTGAAGTAAAAATAAGATAAATACGAGTATAATCAATATTACAATTGGTTTTAGGAAAATTACAAAATTGATATTATGATATAAAATTTATATGTATGCATGCCTTGAAGTAAAATGTTAAAACAAAACCAAAAATATATTATTTATTCTAAATTTATATATTTATAATTTATATATAAATATATATTAAATTTATATATTTTTATTTTATACAAAATAGTTTAAATTTTCCATGCGAATTAAATTTAAAAATTAACATATTATGATGTTTTGCTCTGGGATGATGTGACTTGAAACAAAAAAAAGGCTTTGCACATAAAAATTCACGATGCATTCATTATAATTACTATAAACTTAAATACAAAAATTAAATTGACATTTCAGAAATAATATAAGAACAGAAATTAAAAAAAAAATATTATGACTGATTGATTTGATTTTAGTATTAGTGGATTTAAAAAAATGGAAATCAATTGTAGGAACTTAAAAATATTGTTTATCTTCCAATTGTGTTAAGGAGTCGGGATGTGGTCTAAGAACAGATTTTAATTGTTTTTACGTAGTTGTCGAAAAGAAGAAATTGAAAACAAATAAATGCAAGATTTTCAGCACATACTCGCAGAGAATAACCTAGTTTTAGCTGATTTGCCATAGAGTTTTTTTTCCAGTATACCAAACAGTTTGCACCCAGATAAAAAAGTTAACAATCTTCTAAATTGAAGAAAACACTGAAAAAAAATTCGTTGGAAAATCAGCTATAAAAACCAGCTATTAAGTTATAACTAAAATTGTAATATTTCTGATAGTACGTTCTGAAAATCCTGCATTTATTATTAAATAGATAATAACTCGCCCAAAAATACATAGCAAATGAATTGCAACTATGTAGGTACTCGAAAATTATAGTTTTAATTGTTTTTTCTAGAGAAAAATAACTAACAAAAAATATTTTTTTATACAAATAATGAGTTTCTGAAATTTTTATGGTAAATATCGCTATAATCATATGAACAGATATATTTAAATGTAAAACTATTGCCTATTTTTCCTTGCAAAGACAAATAGAAAATTTTGCTAACGTCATTCACGAGTAGGATTCTAACTTCTAACTATATATATAGCAAAAATTTACAGATAATACAGCTGCCGGAGTCATATGTTTTTTAATTGAATTAATTAAGATATTCTTGGATGGGCTTAAATATGCTGTACATTTCCATTATATAGGAATGTGAACTTACAATTACAATTAAATTTGTACTCACTTCTATCCGTAATTTTGTATGCATGCATAATTTTAATAAAAATTGAAAATTCCACTAATTTTATTTTGTCGGTAATGTAGTTTGAAAAAGATTTAGTTGCCGACGAAACTACGTTACCGACGAGGAAATGATGAAATATATGCAAGATTTGATAACAATCGTACATACTCTCAGAGTTTGTGTTTCAAATAAAATCGTTTAATAATAAATAAAAGCGTTTGCCTTCAAAATCATTCAGTCAGACAGATCAGGACAATTATATGCATACAAGATCAATAAGCAATATTTTGTATTTCCAAATAATTTTCGAAGACAGATAAGAAGCCTTAGTAAATTATATTCGGTATATGGTATTTAGATATATTTAAAACTTAAATTTAAAATACAATTTTTTTTTTTTTCTTTTCTCAAATATGCAGGTATAAATTATTAAAGGAAAAAACATCATTGTTCTTTAAAATTTCCTTTCTTCTTTTTTTTTTTTACTTTCTTTTTAAAGAACCCTCGCCTTTAACATTCAGAATAACAACTTACTTGTATGTTTAATTTTTCTGAACCTATTGAAAAATCTTTTGAAATTTTTACACACATTTTCTTTATTTGCATCTCACATTATTATGAAACACTATATACATATATATTGTACATGTACAATTGTACATAATGATTTTTTTTTTTGAAAACTTGGAATATTTCAAATAAAAAAAAAAAGGAGGACGAAAGAAAAAAAAAAAATTTTTTTAGTTTTTTTCTCTAAATAATTTGAATTATTCAATAATACAATAATGTACTTTAGAAATTTTCCATTTTCTTTATATAATATAGCTTCCTACTGAATTTAAATTGAGATTGTAGTACTTATAACATAAGGCAATTTCTTAAGAATGCAATTAAATTTAAATCTTCACAGTAAGTGAATTAAAAAAAAAAAAGAAATAAAAATTAAGAACTTTCAACATAATGAAATTAACCCAAAAAAAAAAATGAAAAAAAAAATTCTCTATTTTGAGAAAACTATTTTACCGGTATTAGTATGTTAGTATGTTATGATGATGTAGAATTTCATAATAAGGTTAATTCAAAAAAATAATAAAAAGCCACTATTGTACCATCAAAGAATATTAAATTTCATATCATTCTATAGATAATTTGGATTAAGAACAAAATACCTCGACCTTATGATCTTTTTAACGAAAAACATATAAGATTTATGTTTGTTTGCTTTATAAGTTAGTTAAATCTTTTTAAAAAAAAAACAATATTTTATTTTCCATTAGCAATAAGTTTTAATTTTAAAATGTTCTGTGAGTAATTGTTCTATATCAAGATTAGTTATCGACATTTTATGTTTTATGTTTATATAGATAATATGTAGAAAATAAACAATTTACGTCAACACATATTTTTACTGTATTTATTTTTTTTTTTTTTTTAATTCAAACAAAAAACATTGATTTGATTTAATTCAAACTGACAACAACAATATTACAACATTGAAAGGTTTTTCAATTATTTCTTCGTCTTTGGGTTAATAACTTCGCTACACTACAGGTTAGCAACCATGAATTTCTTGGTTTGAAAATAGGTTAGCGAATGGGGTGACACACTTATAAAAGATGGTTTGGTTTGAAATTAAAAAAAAATTCTTTATAAAATTAAAAAAAAATTCTTTGTAAAATAAAATTTTAATTTTTCGTTATTTAAAAAAAAAAAATGAATTTTTTAATTTAAAGAAAAAATGGAAAATAAAAATAATATTAAATTTTTTTTTAAAAATATTTTAATTTATTTTTTTTTCTGACAACCTACAATTTATTATTATTTTTTTTATATCGAAGCATTTTAAAGTATGATTTTTTCTGTAAATTTTCTGCAAATTGACAGGTTATACCTTTTTTTTTTTGAAATGCAATAAAACTATGTAGTAAAATTTCTAGGTTTGTGTCGAACCTACTTTCAAACCATGAAAAAAAAAAAAAAAAAAATTATATGGCAAACCAAGTACCAAACACAGAACGAACCCATTTTTTTCTGCAAAACATGGAATTCTGTGTTTGTAACCTGAAGTGTAGCGAAGTTATAAGGTTTGAATTTGTTGTTGATATTTTTTTAAGACTCAATTCACAATTTTAAAATTATATATAAATTCCAGTCTAACGTGGGAATCGAAATCGCATGCATACACGTTGTAGGATAATTACACACTGAAAAAAATTCGTTAGAAAATTAGGTACAAGAAATAACTATTTGAGCTATGTAATAGAAAAACAAAAAATATACAAAAAATATAGCTGCCGCAGCTTTCTGTTGTTACAGTGCAATGTTACTAGACAGTTTGGCCCAGTTTTGTAGTTTCTCTTCAGGCACAAATCATTTATATTTTATAAGAGCAGAATAACTAATTAATAATCATTAAATTACCTAAAATTAAATAATATAATCTCTCTTTTGAAAAATATATTCTCTTTATATTGCACTTACTTACGTTAATTTAGGTACATATTTAAGTGGACTGAATAAATACTAAAGTTTGCTTTAAAATTAAAAAATAAGCATTTATGATTTTTTTTTTTTTTACATGAAACGCCTTCAAGTTACACTTGAACATTAAGTAAAAGCTTGAAAGTTATACACTCTTTTCTAGAGTGTACACAATATTTTTGTATAAATATAAAAATGAAAATTTTTTCTGAATTTCATTTTTGTTTTTTTATCCAAAATACCTCAAGGACAATTTTCTTCCATGACCAACATTTTAAAACTATTTTTTTTTTAAATGTTGCAGACAGGTGGTAGAACAATTTTTATCTTAAGTTCACTGTTATAAGTGAATTATATTTGTATAAAAAATAAAATGAGCTTTCGTTACTTTTAGGAAATAAAAAAAATGATTTCTTTATTTTTTAAGTTTTTAATAATAAATTAAGTTTCAAAATAAAAGTTTTCCTTATTTGATAAACCACTATGTAGAAAAAATTATTTAATCGTTCATCTTACAAAAATTTTTGAGGACAGTAATTATACAGTAATACAAAACTATGCATCAATACCAGCGGCCTATACTATAAATTAATTGTCTATTTTTAAATCAAGAAATTTCGATTCAGATTTTCAGATTTTAGCTTCAAATCCTAAAATTTATAGATCGGTCGCTTATCAAGGAGTCCACAACTATAACATAATGAACATTTTTAAAACCGCTATGTAACTTAATTGAATTATTCAAGCTTATCTTAAATGAAATGAACTTCCAGCAGTCTCATAAATTCTTAAAAAAAATTAACTAAGTGTTGTAAAAAATTGGTTTGAAATCTTTTATACTCATGGTATTAAAAGAATCTTTTTAATTATAATTGAATAATTAAATAAATACTCTATTGGCAAGTTTGATTTATTTCTTGGTTATAAATATTAAATACCTAATATTATTAAGTACTTACTAAGTGTATTGTACATATGGTTTTGTTTCATATAGGGAATCAACGCAAATTTAGCACATTTAAGTTTATAAACTTTTTTCATACTCAAAAAACTGAAGAATAATATCTTTATCTTACAGAACTGACAAAATGTAATAAATTTATACAACTTTTTGCTATGATACTTTACATATTTCGATATTTGTGAAAACATTCGTATAAATAAATTTATGTACAAATTACAATATTATGAAATGGAATTAACTGAGCCAGTACCTACTTACAAAAAAATTTTAAAGAATATTAACAGAACGTTAGTAGCTAGTGGATTTGCAAGATAAATAGTCAAGCAAGAAGGTTAATAAGCTTCCATAGTAAAATTAATTCAGTATTTAGTAAAGTAGTTTTTTCATTCATTAGACTAAATTATAGGACTACACTAAAATATTGTTGTTCAGACTACTAAATTACCAAATTATTCGTCCTTTGACTAAATTACTTGACCACAAAGTTAATTACTAAACTACTAAAAGTGATGCTGTTTTAAAGTATTTAGTCGAGTAGTTTAATTAAGTAGAGTATATAATTACTAAACTTCTCGGCACAAATTTTGTTGTTCAGACAGACACATTTAGTTGCCCACTCGACTAAATTACTTGGCGAACAAGGCTTTATTTTACCTTGCAAAACAGTAAATTTTGCATTACCTAACTGTACATTAATAATAATAAAGTAAAGTAACATTAATAATAATAAAGTAAAATTAATTCTTTAAAAACTTTTATATTTCTGTTGCCTAATTATTCGCGGCTCGTTTCATGTATTCGAATGTTTTTAAAAAAAAATGGATATAAGAAGACTCAAAAAGAATTAAATAAAATGAATAAAAACTTTTTAAAAATCACTTTTTTAGCAATTGTAAAATAAAAAAAAATTTACTTTGGATTGCCAATCATCCTCTTTTTTTTCTTTTAAGTCGGTGGTTAAAACTTAATTTTTAAAAAGTTTTTTTACGTTTTTTTTTTTTAATTTCGTTTGTCTATGCTTTTAACTTTTTTGTTACTATGTATCTTAATTATATCAAATCTATCGAACATGAAACATTCGAATAAATAAAATATTTTATAGATTATAGTTTGAAAAGTTTTTAAGCCTCTTAATCTTATGTATTATTAAAAAAAATCAATTTTCAATTTTCACTTAATGCTTATAATGAATATTTTCTTTTGTACGACAATAATATTGAGCTTGTGCCCTACATAGTTTTTAGGACATAAAAAAAAATAAGGTGTACTATCAAAAAACTAATTTAAGCAAGAAAAAGTATAGAATAACAAACTAACTTTATGTAAAAAAAAAAATTTTTCTGGTATGAGTGGTATGTTATTCATTTCCTATACTTTTTTCAACAAATTTCTATGGTAAATCGTCTCTAAAGTTTGTAATGGATTACCATTTTAATAGTATTGAAAAGAAAAAAGGAAATTTTCTAAACAAAATATAAAATATTTTCAATGTTTCATATAAATGTATTGAATAGTTAAATCCTTGAAACAAGTAAAATAAAATGAAATATTATGATATTGATATTTATGTATAGGTATACATATAGTTTGAATAATTTAAAGGGATAATGCATTTTTCAACACATCGCATGCACTTGATTTTCAGTCATAAACAAGTTTTTTTTTTTGTTTTTTGGTAAATTTTATGTTATTATTAGTAGTCTGAAGTTTTTTGGGGTCACTAATTATAAGTATATTATTTGTATAATTTTCCAATAAAGTCCACTATTAAAAATAACACTTATTTAAGTTCCATTATTGAACTGTCAATCATTTTGCCAGCTTGTTACATTCTACAAGAATAAGGGGTCTGCGCAATAACTCATCGGTACCTAACTTATCGGTCGATTTTGGATAAGTTATATCCATTTTAACTCATCCGAAAATTGGCCGATGATTATATCCTTTGGAATGACATAACTCATCCACCTCAATGCTTATTTGTGATTTGTGACAAACACTTGGGTATTTACTGATTGGCCGATAAGATAAATACATTACATTTACCGACCTGATTGGCCCCATTTTTGTATTAGCAGAAGAGGGAGTGTCCCAGAACAAGAGAAGGGGGCGGAGGGTGAGGGCTGCGGGCGGGCGGACTGTCTAATCATCGGCCAAAGAGTAAGTACCGTAGTGTTTGTCACAAATAAGCATTGACGTGGATGAGTTATGTCATTCCAAAGGATATAAATCATCGGCCAATTTTCGGATGAGTTAAAATGGATATAACTTATCCAAAATCGACCGATGAGTTAAGTACCGACGAGTTATTGCACTTCGCCGGAATAAGCAGTGGAATGAGACATTAAATTTCTTCCTTCTTATCTTATTATTAAAATTTTTGGTATTACAATAATTTCAATCAATTATTGTTGTACTCCTTCACAAAATTTCAAATTATTGATTTGATTTAAGCTGATTTTTATAAGTTTAATGTTTCTGTTAGCAAAACTGGTTATATTAATAGATGAATGAATTGATTTCCGTTTTGGAAGACTGATAACAAGCCATACTGAAAAAACAAATAGCTGTGGCGATTTAACCTATCTACAACTATACATAGCAAGGGATACACAGAAATTGTAGTTGCCGAAACTATCTGTTTTTTCAGTGTATAATTTCTCATTTATTAAATTAAAATTAAAACGTCTTTTTTTAATAAACCTTCGACTAATTAACTATATAAAATTATTTACTTAATCTTTGCCTGTAGACATTGCAGTAAAATAAAATTTTCACTTATACGATATTTACTTTTCAAGGCAATAACCCTGATAGAACTTTTATCTTAATAATAATTTTTTGCATTGATAAAATATACACACCTAAACGAAAATAAGATGTCTTGAATCATAAACTTCCATTATAATGTATACCTAATAGATCATTTTCCCAATAAAAATTTTCTATACATACATTATGTACATACATATTTACCTTATTTATTATAGAAAATTTGGTTCATTCCATCATCATTATTATTATTATTATTATGTAAAAATAAATCAATAATACATAATAATATTTTATGTAGTTGGAATACTTATTATTATTACAATAACTATACATCACAATCATATACTACATATATATGACAAATTTCCTGAACATCTCTTATGACCGACATATATATAAAATTGAAAAGTCCTCTGGGGATGCATTATTAGTAATAGGCAAGGACAATGAAATGGAAAATTGTTTTAATAACTATTATTACTAAAGAATTTTTGTTTTTATGAAAAATGTCCTTCTCGAGGACATAATAATATGTAAGACTGATATTTTTATTAGTTACAATTTACATTGTTGTGAATAATAGTTTACTGTTTATAATGTAACAAATATTCAAAGAAATGTGGGCAAGATATATGTGACAATATTACATACAGCCGCTACCCTTTGAATTGAAGACATATAATTTAAATTTTCAGTGAGATGCAAGATAAATAATGTAGTTCGAAATATAATTAATAGGTGTAATAAAATTAGTTTTTTTTTTTAAAGAAAACTTAATCTGAACAAAATAAACATTACCTATTATATTATTAAAATATATTGCATCTAAGTAGAATAAATCTGTTACATTGAGTTACAACTTAAATTAACTCAAATGTCAAGAAAAAATTTATTAAGAATTTTATGTAAATATATAAAGTATGCATCTAAATTACATAAATTAGTTAAAAAAAACTTCTTTTTTTTTGAAAAATAAGTTAATTGGAAAATATTTGCTCAAAATTTAAGTAAACTTGGAATTAATAATATGTTCGCATTCCATTTATTTACCGGAAAACTCATTGCCGTTAACATTAATTTTTGCCAACTATAACATATAATTTCAAAAAGAAAGTAAAAGAATTTTTTTTGTGAATCTAGTACTACTACTATTTCTGACAAAGTGGAATACGAAACTAGAATTTTTATTATCCGGAATATTTTTTTATATGGAAAAATAAAATATTTCATAAAGTACTTAAAAAAATTTTTTAAACCGACGACCAACGTTTGCAGACTTTTGAAGTTTTTAAAATGCAATGAATGTTGGAATCTCTGTACACTATCTGCTTTCAAAAATCTGAAATAATTCTGATATTATTAAAATGATGTATACACAAGGGTTGGTGATTATTCTAAATTTTGACAAAACCGGCTGCAATATAATTATTAAAACTGATAGGCAGTATTCTTGAGGTAATTTAGGATTTTTATTCTTAAAATAATGAAGTTTGGAATTGTATCCCATCATATTAGGCTTATTGTATTGAATACCATGTTTTAAAATTTATAATGCACATTTTTTGGAGTTAGTGAGTTTTCACTGAAGGACAATGAATTGCAACAAATTTGTATTAAATTTCTAGTTTTTAGTTTTATATAAAATATGTCGTAATTTTTACTTAATAAATTCTTAACTTTTGTATATTTCAAGGCAGAGAACATTATTCTCATTGACATTTTTCTATAATTTATTCTATAATAAATAACGTTTAAATTAAAGCTACATGTAATTAAAGGTAAATAAAAATCTGCTCTAATACTATTAAAACGATATTAATTTATAGGAGAGAAATTTCTATTTTTGTATAAATGAAAATTTTATCTCATTCGTTTTATAAATAAATATTCACTTGGGTGTTTCATTTTATAGTCAGTAGCTTTTCTGATATATCTAAATCACTTTAATTTAAATTTGTTTAAGCTATATATAAACTTGTTTCAATGTAAAAGCATGATTTTATTTCATAATATGTATATATTTAAACAAATATATTATATAATACGATTTAAAAATTTATCCAGATAGGAAAAGGTAATGGCAATCAAATCATTTAATATTGTATTTTACACGTAAATAATATGTATTTATGGAGCATTAATGCAAAAATGTATACAATACAATACACCATAAAAATGTAAATTTCTTTTAGAGTTATAAAGTAAAATTACAAATTCATAAATTCATATATTTTTATAGTTTATTATAGATGCACAAAATTGAACGGAGATTAATAAAAATATTTTTACATAATGTAATATGTTCAATGCTCATATTATATCAATTCTTTATATAACTTTATTAAGCATTATTGACTTGATATTTCCGACTACATGATAAAATCTCTCCTTAACAAAGAGAATACTGGTTTTGTTGAACTCTTGATTCTTTTCAGAACTTTTTCTCGAATGGAATCGAATCAATTATTATTATGCTTTGTAAATTTGAGATATCTGTATTAATATTTATATATCTAATGCAAAAATATGCGCTATTCTATTCACTTCCATGTCTAAACTAAACTATTTATAAACCTGTTAGTTTACATATAACTCATAAGCATAATAGGCACTGTAATAGAGTTAATATAGTATAAGCAGAGACTTGAACCGGAACTGAAGCGAAAACCGAAAACCGGAAAAAACCGAAATTTTATGCCAAACCGTAACCGTAACCGAACCGAAATTTAGTAAAAACGAAAAACCGTAACTGAGACCGGAACGAAATTTTTTTCGGTTTCTTTTTCGTTCTTTTAGTTTTTTTTACAAAAGAAAAAATTGTGCTTACATTTAGACATTTTTTTACATCCAAGAAAAATGTTTAACTTATTTTTGATATATTTTAGAATCCGAAAAGTGAAAATCCGCAATGTTCGTATATGTAATTATAGTGTTGTATAGTGTTGAGCTTAACTAAATTTAGATTAAGTCCCAGATAAATTTATTTCAATGCCTTTTTGTTCTTTATTTTGTAAGTAATATTTGTATCTGAATTCATAATAGAAAGTTGTTGCGCCGCTATAATTTTGTTTTTCTTTAGGGTTTTTATGTGATTTTTTTCCTAAAATTAGTAAACTTTGCATGAAAAATTTTGGAGGTACAAATTACTATTTCAAACTCCCCCTTTAACATATTTGTAAATATTACAAAATAATGTAATGTATGTATTTTGCATACTTAACATACGAAAACGCCAAAGAATCCGTCCCCGAAAATATTGAGATGAAATAAAGGCAATTTATTTTATGTCGCTTTAGATTATGTTATTCTACTGCATTTTTGTCAGTTTTTAAATTAAAAAAATAATTGTGTAACCGTAACCGAAACCGTAACCGTAACCGGAACGAAAAAAAAAACACTAAACCGAAACGTAACCGGAACACAAAAAAATTTGAGGAACGAAACCAAAACCGAACCGAAATAAATATCGGTTCAACTCTCTGAGTATAAGCTGAAAATATCTACTCCACCTACAATATCACATTTATTTTTAAAATTATATATATGCTTTAATTGTGATTATGCTCACATAGAAATGTTTATGGAAATAAAACTCATTATACCAGGGACGCGCCTATGTATGTTATGTATGTAACCTTTTAATTGTAAAACATTACTATAATGTGTTATTTAAGTGAGATTCACCGCAAACTGTACAACTGCATATAATAAACATACAATAAACATTATTTTTATTTTTGAATTATTTTATAGACGAAATGAATGAGAAATTAATATTTTCACGTAAACAGGTTACCTCAGAGTTCAGGCTGTAAATATGCAACTATGAAATAGCATTTTCGTGGAGTATTATATTCTTTTTATTATATTATTTGCTATAAAAAGTCCTCATTATATAATTTAAAATCGTCTTTTTCCCATAGAGCAATATTTTTTTGTCTTTTCAGTGCTTTAAAAAATATGAAAAAAAATTATTATAAATCCAACACTATGAATTTTAATTCAAAACAAATATAAATTTCCTGTTTAGAGATTTTTGAATCTCTATTTGTCTGATGCATAATTTTTTTTATTGCATAAAAACAATATTTTCTAGATTTGGTGAAATTAAATTATTATGTTTACTCTTCTAAAAATATATAAAACAAATTTTATCATCGTCGCGTCAATGTTTTTTTCTACCTACAAAAGTTAATAAATTGCCTATTTTTTTTTTCTTTTTAATGCAAATACATATACATAAATGTAAACATACATATTATATACACTTTTATAATTTACACTAAAAATGCATGAAGTTCTTTCATGAATTTCAAATGAGATTTTTCCTAAGTGCATTCATTCTCTATATATTCGTACATTTAAATTTGTGTAACTAAATAAAAATTTATAAATGTTAATAAAACAATGTTTTTAAGTTTCTATGCGAGGGTGGAGAAAATTTCAGAATTTATAAATAATTTTTTAAAACATTTTGTGGGCATTCATGGTGCAGTGGTATGTATTGTCATTATCGCAGCGTGTTTGGTGCGATTTCCACTTTGAGCCGGAATTTACGTGACTTGAGTCAACTTGAGTGTTGCTGTTGTCATTATTGCACCTACAACTTGGCTGAAGTTCTGACAATTTTTAAAATTTTAAAACTAATCCCTCAAAAATCTACAATACATAATTTGAGCTTTCCGATAGAGTAAAATTTTTCATTAAATTTATAAACCAGCCAAAATCCTTAGTATTAACCATTACACCCACCCAGCCTATAATCAGAATTTTCATTTTATTTCAATTTATTTTGATTTTATTAAAAAAAAAAAAAACATATTTTACAAATTTACACAAAATAAAATTTATATAAATATTTATTGGAAAACTATAAAAGAATACAAAAAAGTTACATATATTTCTTGGTTATATTCATTTTAAAGCTTTAACGTTACATAAACTTTTTACAACAATATTAAAATGTTTTTTATATATTTTCGTTCTTGTGAAAATGAATTTATTTTTACTTTATTGCTCATTCAGCGAAACATTTTCCCCATATTTTTGATTTGATGGAAAATTTTAATATTTTTCCTTCGAGCGAATATACAAATAAAATGATCCATAATTTTTTTCAAAATTTTGTTAAAACTATACCTAATAGCTCTGTTTAATTTTTCAGCTCTTTGCGAATCTTATTTGTATAAATAAAAATTTTCTATAATTTCATGATCCTCCCTAGTTAATTTATAATCTAGAAATGTTTTAATTTACGTGACAGCAGGAAACATTATTTAACTTATCGTCCATATCTTATCTACACATAACTATATTTCAATGTATATAATACCATTGAGTAATAATATTTATAAGAGGGACAAAATTCATACAAGTAAATTTTTTTCTAAATAACTCAAAAATTATGACAATATTTTCAATGTATTGAGTAAAATTTTTTAATTCAAATGTGTTTATTCTTAATTTTATTATTTTTATTACGGTATTAAGAATAAACATATTTGAGTATGAAATTTTTATTCAATACATTGAAAATATTGTCATCATTTTTGAGTTATTTGAAAATAAAATTCTGAAATTTACTTGTATGAATTCTGACCCTCTTATAAATATTATTACTCAATGATAATACGTACTACATACAGTTTATCAGGAATATAATTTTTCACAATTTTTTATGGTATAAAAAACATTCACAAAGGATTTTAGTTTAGAGATTGTAATATCCGCACCAGGAAAAATAGGCAACTTTTAAATTGATTAATTAAGTTTGATTTAAAACTCGTAAATGGGAGAATAATTTTATATAAATTTCATAAACATGCATTTTCCATTACGAAAATAAAAAAAAAAATTAGCATTTAATTTTTTACATATTATGAATATTTGTTTATTTGCAATATTTGTATTGTGAACATTTAATATATTACGCAAGTTTAATTAAAGATTTACATTACATTTTACAATACACAGGCGTGGAAACAAAGAAAGTAATGTTTCCGGGCCCCAAGTTGTTTGGGCATCTCTCATTATAAGAATGTTAACTCTTTATTTCTGTCATAATATAAGCTTGAAATGACTTGGATCATATACAAATCAAATTAAATTTGAAAGTTTTTCGCAAATATAATAAAAACGGTTCGTTATTCAGAATTTTTGAGGTCGGTCCAATCTGCTTTGATCATTAGTTCAATTTTTAATTACTTATTCAACAAACCCAAGAACTTGAAAAACTATCAAAGAGTTAATGAAAGATTGAGTTTTAAAAACATTAAACATTATCATGCTTCGCTTATTTTCATATTAACTTAAATAAAATAATTAAATTAACACAACACACACTAGAGGGGTACCAACAAACTTCTGCTTTGCAGTCTCTAACATCAAAGTTCCGTCCCTGACTACAACTATATGTACAATTTTCTATTAATTTAGTTTGCAGAACTTAATTCGTAATAAATTTTAAAAAATTACACTTACCAGTTTATCTATAGTTATATAAATTAGAGCTTTAAATATAGCTTTAAAGTACCTAAAGATGGAAAATGCACATTTGACATTTCTTATCGCATCCAGTGATGCATCTGGATATTGTTTTTTTAATTTAGTTTTATCCAATCAAATGCAAAATGGAACGATTTACTTCGTTGATATACATATCTACATTAAAACTTTTCATTTCTGAACAAACTTCATGTCAACACCGTGTAAGGACTTTGAAAATGTAACTAAAAAAGAATATTGCATTTTTGATGACTTTAATTTACCCTCAGTCGGCATAAAATCATACAAACTTTTTGATGTTTATTTCGAGCCAGCTCTCACCCAATAATAACAAATTAAAATTAATTTAGTTGAAAAAAAAATTATGAAAACAAATTGAATATTTTGAAAACTAATTACATATTGAAAATCTTCATTTGTGATAAAATTAATTAATTTTAATGTATTAATTTATTTTATTTTTAAATACAGCAATAACTTTTTATTACCTATATAAAATATAATATTTGTTTATTTACAAAAATTTCTCTCAGTGTATCGCTAAATACATCTGTATATTAAAATTTTACTGGAATTTTTAAAACATTTTCTTTCTGTTTTATTCTTCTTCATTTCATATTGTAAAGGAACCATAAAGGACTGCATCGGGGTTTATAAATGGATTTCAATAATGGTAGAAACCTATAATAAAGTTAAGAGGGTATATTTTAAATCGAAATGCGAAAATGCGTCTTATACATTTCATTTTTGAGTTACTTTATCTATGACGTACAATATGATTTTCTTAATTTTAATTTCAAATTCAATACTTTTTTTCTTGTACAATTTCATCTAATATTCTTTGTGTTTTCTTATTATTTAAAGCTTAAAGTTTATTTAAAATCTTACTAAAAATTAAAAAAAAAAATACATTATTAATTTTATTAATCATATTAAAGACATTTACATATTGTTGTAATATGTACTGTAAGTATACTATGTATGATAATACATAATAGTATATATTTAAACAAATTAGTTATTTTTGGTATAATATTTTAATTAAGTATTATCATATTCTCTTTTTTAATATGCATAATATAATATCTATGTCTTGTTTTCAATAAAATTAATTAGGCTTTGTATTAATTATGGTCGTCTATAATTATTGTGGTCGAATCTATAATTTTATTGCTAATCTGATTACTCTGTTATATATATAAAGCTAATACAAATTTGATAATATATATAATTCCAAAACATTATTTTGCAACGGAAAGATATGTTTCATGTATATTTTTATATGTATAACTTTTTTTTTTATAATAATCTAAATCGGAATGAAAAATTATGCAATACTAATGGTCTGTAATACTAATAACATTGGTATATATAATATATATAAATATAAATATAATTTTATTTTAATGGTCACTTAATACACTTATAAGTTGAGAAAATGATAAGAAAACATGAAACAAGCTGTTAAC
Organism: Hybos culiciformis; assembly: GCA_964007475.1. NCBI lineage: Eukaryota > Metazoa > Arthropoda > Insecta > Diptera > Hybotidae > Hybos > Hybos culiciformis. The sequence goes on along the minus strand of OZ023273.1, from coordinate 91,936,046 downwards.
ATTTTAATCATTAAAATTATAACTATCGTAATCGTAAAATTTAAATTCCATCTTAATTCCTATGTTTGGTTTGTGTATAGATAACAAAAAAAAAAACACATAAGAAAAAGTATTATAAAGTTAATAAATTCATAATAATCTCCTTAAACTTAAAACCATAATAATATTAAAACCGCAAAAATGTTGTTAAACTTTCAATATTATATTACACATTTATATTATTATAAATATACAACACAAATACTTTTTGTCATCATATATATGTACTATAAATACATCTTCATGCCTTATTTTCTATTTACGTGCACAGAATTTTTATCTAAATTTTAATCTTTTTAATAAAAATAATAAAATAAACAACATTCAGTTTACTTGTCTTGTTCTTAGCATCTCTTATGTGATCGAGAAGAAATCATTCCTTTAAATTTAAAATTTAAGATACGCAATATCTTAGTTATTATAAAATTTTAAAATGTGTCTATGTCCTGCGGCCTGTTCCCAACAGAGCTGAATTAAAAACTTGTTTTGTTATTTGCTTAAAACTAGTTGAATTATAAATTTCTTATCTATATATAAATACTAACTAGGGTGCCACTTATTTTTGAAGATTAATTTTTTTGGGAGTGCCGGGCGGAATTTTGTTCTATTATATCTAAAAACCATCCCGACAAAAATTTAGCTCAATTGAATACTAGGGGGGTTGGCAGGGCCGGCTTAGGAGCGATGCAGATGTGGCAAATGCATAGGGCGCCATAATTTAGGGGCGGCAAATTGACCGAAATTTTTTTACGTTTTTTTTTAATTTTATTTAAAGAATTTAAAAAATATTAAAAATTATAATGTTGTAATATATATTAATAATTTCGCTAATTTTAATACAAAATATACATATAAGGCTAGTATCTATATCAGGGGTGGCCAGACTTTATCCCGACAGGAGCCGAAATTACAAAAATCAGAATTGTCGACAGTCGCAATTAGAAATTGTTTTCAATATCGTCGGTCTCATTCAAAAATCACGAAACTGCTGGATTTGAATTTTTTTTTTCCTTTTTTTTAGTACATTTTGGTACTTTGTGGAAAATGGAAATAGTCTTGCGGATAATTTATGAGCTTTCGACTTCTAACTTTGAACATATTAAAATTTAAGTTTTTTATAATTTTTCTACAATATAGGACAAACGAGACCGACGAAATGTAAACTCTCTTTATTGTCATTCTTCGCATTTATCTTTATATTCATTCATAATTTATTTAAAAAAATTTATTTTTGTACAACAAAAAAAATTCTGGATTGCAAAATTCTGTATTGAAAAAAATTTTATGAATAAATTCTGTATGTAGAAAATTCTGTTTGACAAAATTCTGCTACAGTAAAATTCTGCTACATCAAAATTCTGTATGGACAAAATTCACTTATAGTAAAAACTAAAAAGGAGATAATTATTATCTTTTTTTATATATAACAAATTTTGTTAATTAGATAACTCTTTTTTTAATATTCAATAAATTTAATATGATGTACAAATTATAATAACAAAAATCATATCAAAAAAATTTTCTAACAATAGGTACCGTGCTATAATTTTTTTTTGATTCTCTGTAGCTGTCCTATCTTATCAAAATTCGTCAAGTTTTGATAACGATTATTTTTCGCTAATTTCAACTGAAACTGAAAACAAAAAAAAAATCGGTTGATTGAATTTAAATTTAGTTTACATTTACATAAAAAAATCTACGTACAGATTTTCTGTATTGGAAAAATAAAATTAAATATTATGCGCGCTTGTTTTATTTTTCCAATACAGAATTTTGAAATACAGAATTTTGCAATACAGAATTTTGCAACACAGAATTTTACAATACAGTATTTTGTCAAACAGAATTTTTTCTATACAGAATTATGAAATACAGAATTTTGTTAATACAGAATTTTGCTAAACAGAATTTTGGTATACAGAATTATACAATACAGAATTAAGACCCCAACCCTTTTTTTTTAAATCGTATTTTAAACAATATTTTTTCGAATGTGGCTAGAGCCGCAGTGAGGAAGAACGAGAGCCGCATGTATGATCTATATAATAATAATAATTATTTTGCATATCTTTAGCTGTTTACTAGTTTTTTCATCCATATGGTTTGAGTTCGACCTAAATTCATATGGTTTGAGTTTGTATAAATTCCATATGGTTTGAGTTTGAGCTAAAAATTGTAGGCATTCAAATATTTTTTGAAACGAATATGTATATTCAAACAAAAAGAAAATTAATTATTGTAGATGGCTGTTTTCCTAACTTCAACAAAATCGTTGGCATTTATTTTAAATAATATGGAGGCGGAAAAATTTATATGTGCACAGGGCGCCACAACTGTTGAGCCGGCCCTGGGGGTCGGCGGGACAAATGTAATTTTACTATCGCGGACAAATGTCATTTTGTAAAACGACATTTGTCCGCGAAGTTTTCCATACAAATTTCATCGCGGACAAATGTCCCGCAGACAAATGTCACGGCGCCCCTACTAGCAAGGGAAAAATTCAAAAAAAAATGTTTATTTTTTTTACGATCATTGAAATTGAAAATAAAATTATTATTTTTCTCTAAAACTGAGCCAAAATAGCTAATATGTTGTTAGAAAAACGTTTGCATCTAAATTTTCTTATAAAATATAAATATAGAAGAAATTTGACTCGAAAATTTAGCTTTGTTAAACACAAAAAGATATACCCTCTAAATGAGAAGAAAAAATACGAAAAAAGAACGCTGGTATTAATTTGCACACATCGTGCATACATTTTAAATCTTAAACATTTTTAGAAATTAGAAGTAATATAAAAATACAAACTTTATAGATATAACAATTCAAAACTCAATCAAGGCTAAATTTCTAGTAAACGCATTGGTTGTTTCAATTATTATTCTTATATCTGAAATTATCTACTAAGTACTTATTAATTTTCATTTACATATTCTATTTAATTACCTAAGTATATCATATTCAGTTTGTATTTCATTTCTTAATAGTATACGATGGTTTGGATCTTTCAGACTATCCAGATTATAGTATAACAAAAATTGCATATTTAAGATTTTCTAATATTTAAAAAATAATTAATGAAGCATAAAAATTATAATAACTTTATGTACATTATAATGTTTATGTACATAAAGTATACACAAAAATATTTTGGCTTTTATAGTTTTAAATCAATCATATCTGTACAACATATACATTATGTATTTAATGTACATACCCATATCTGTATTTAAATATCACACATACATTTTTTTTCACATATTTATACACATGTAGGTATATATTTATGTATATTATCACTTAAATGTTTTATATAAAAAATTGTTAAACACTATATGATGTAATGACTCAAAATGAAAATGAAAAATATAACACGAATATCCTTGTATAGTTTAAAAATATATAAAAGTTGCAATTTTATGTGTGTAGGCAGACGAATTTAGTTTACATAGTTTACATTTACATTACATTTTTTTTTTTTCGTATTTTATCAATATTTTTCGGTAAAATTTTAACTTTTCCCTTTTGCAATTTTTCAAAATAAAAATACCTACATGAATATGAGCATACATTTTAATAACCATTCTCATTTTGCAAGTTTTTAATTTTTTTTATATTTCTAAAATCAATGTTAGATATATGTATATTATGTATTTATATACGACTAGAAGTCGATAAGTGGAAATTATATATTATTATTTACCGAAACTCGACAGATAATTTTTTTTTGCAGATATTATACCTATGCAGAAAATTGCAGCGGCTCGTTGACTTTGTTTAATTGCGAAGGTGCCTACTAATAACATTTTTTAATTTCAATATTTTTTTACACTTATTCCAAACAGTAACTGTTATTGAGATACTGTTAGGACAATATAAGTATGTATATATATTGAAGAAGGAACTATTAAATTATTTGAACTCAAAAAAAATTTAGGTAATTCTAACTCTATCCAATAATTATCACAGTGGCTAGTTGATTTTTGACAGAATATTATATGTAATCCAAGCTAGAAATGTACGAAAGTATTTTTAAAGTTTTAAAATTTTAGAACTTCGAATTTCCGAAAAATTTTAGAAGTTCAGAAAAACTTTCTTTAATCGAAATCAATTATTGAATTTTCTGTAAATAATTTTGAAATTTAAAGATTATAGAAAACTTTATTTTATCCTTATACTCTAGCAAACAGACACAAAACACTTTAATTTTGTATAGCACAAAGATATGAAATTCTTTTATTCGAGATGAATATCGAAACTATGCACATATAAGTCACATCATAAGGATGTATATTATTATTACTACACTAACTTCATTGAAAACTTCATGTGATTTGTTTATGACATTAAAATAATGCAATTTCTCAAATTTCTCAAGCATTATTTTTTTTTATTATTTTTATTTCTTGCAATTAGATTTGAAATTTTTCTGCATATTTATTTCTATTTTCTATTAAATAAACTTTTACTCCTAAAACTGAGAAATTTTTTCATTTATGGACACTTAGATTTAGTACAACATCAAAACCACATATATATACGTATATTTTCTTTATAGCTTTTTTATATAATCTTTTTATTACGTAGAATTTTGAAAAATATAAATTTAGATGATAAAACGAAAACAAATATTTGCGGTTTTTAGTAATTGAAAAATGTGATAACATTTTCAAATTGTGGCAAAAACGATGAGAAAAATAAAAAAAATTTAACATATAAACTTTTTATGAAATATTGTACACATTTGTATATATAACAGCCAGATGTGTCCAAACTGCGGTTCGCAGGCGGCTCTCTTATATTTTCAATGCGACTTTAGCTCAAAAAATTTGTTGAATTTGCATTTGACTGTTTTATATTTGATTGAACATAATAATGTTATTTGATGTTATTTTGATTTAGGCTATATATGTTGACTCATAAACCTACCTTAAATCAGTTTAAATATACAATCAAATTTAGTTATTTGCAGTTATTTGTTATTTTATTATAAAAATTAATTCAATTATAATGGTATAAATAAAATTATTATAATCAATGCAGCACGTTAAAAAAATTCTTCGCAATTAACTTAAAAGCAAAAATCACACTTCATGCTCAACAATGACTTAATTTTAATTTAATTTTCGATTCTGATATATAGGTACGCATAAATTATTTAAATAACAAATTGCAATTATAAAAAAAAAACATCTCCATTGGAAAAATCATTTTTCATATAATTAAATTCACATATTTTTATTTATTACGTGGGTATACACAAAGAAAATAATTGAACGTAAAGTATACATACTATATCTATAATTAATACACGCAAACTTTATTTAATTTTCATAAAATAACTACACACAGCGTTATGTTGTTAAACAATAATTGATTTGTTATTCGAGGCGTTTCAATGCATTCGCATTTCATGTAGGTAGTATATTTAAATATTTAAAATAAAATATAAACATATTTGAAAACTTAATTATATGCATATCATCATGGCAAGAAACTTTATACGTTTTTGACAAACTTTAATGAATACAGAAAGACTAAGATTGTTTTGAAATATATAGGTACTTTAGGAAATAAAAATTTCTTTCAACTTATATTTAAATAACAAAGCCTTGATTTTTAAAACCATTTTCCAAGCAATTTGGACATATGCTTCCCCAATTTTGTTTGGTGCTGCTAAATGTCATATTAAAAAACTTCAAAGAGCTCAAAATAAGCTGCTTAGAATGATTTCAAATAAACCCAGACATACTAAAATTGAGCTTTTACATTCTTTGGTTAAAGAAGCAAAGACTATATTATATTAAAATATATATAAAATTACAGAATTAAGTTTTAGTTTGAACGAAAGATGCATAAGATCAGAAAAACCTGAAATAAGTAATTATTTCCCTTAGTTTAGTTAATTATTATGTATAGTAAAATAAGCTAGTATTTTAGTTTTAAAGAAGTAAAAAGGTTTTACCTTTTTCCTATATTAAATATTTTTGATAAAAATATAGAAATAGTCATAATATAACATAAATTTCTTAGTAGTAAAGTAGCATAGGACACTAAATCTCTAAATATAATGTAATTGTATTATATCAGCTTGAAAATAAATGAATTTGAATAAAAAATTTCTTTCAAAGCAATATTTTAATATTACATTTTTGTAACACTAATGTTCAATGTTTACATATCGAACACTGTATCATAGTACAATCTCGAAATTGAACACTCAAAAGAGATAGCAAAAATGGTCGTGTTATTGCTTATCTTGAAGACATTGTTCTCCATGTAACTGAACCGAATGAAAGTAAATTGTTTTTCTACTTTAGGTGCCACTGCATTAACATTATGATTTTTCAATATAACTTATTGTTTTTACCGCGATTAGAAGCGTGAATAAATTAAGTTTATCTCAAGTCTCATCAGAATATTTTATTTAGGGAAAGTAAACCGAAATATATTGTTTAACAGCTGCTGAAATAAAATATAAATATTCCTAACTAGTTCAGAATAAATACTAATTTTATTTCCATATTGATGAGATGACTGTTTTCTACAATCAGCACGAATGGTAACTTAGGCTTTCGATTTAATATTCTATTTAAAACTACTAAAGAAATCAATTTAAGACAAAATAAAGCCATCGCTTCGTGTTAGAAAAAAAAACATAAAATAAACATGTTTTGGCATGTAATTTATTAATAATACATTATATCATAATATTAAAAAAAAAAAATTTAATAATTATAATAATTGCACACGCTATCAAAAATATGTATAAATCCTTTTTATTATAAAAATGTATAAATTTTTTTTTTAATAAAATTGAACATATACAGTTTAAAAGAAATGCACATAGAACAATTTTTTTTTATTAATATACTTACTGTGCTTACTATAAAAATATAAATATACATGTTATATAGTTATATATGTAAATTAGTTTTTTGTTCATTCAGAACAAATTTTCAACATAAATTTCGTGAATGTATATTTTTAATAGATGCTATTTTCGCTAATTTATTAAGTCTTGACACATATGCATTTCATTAAAAAAAAAAATAGTAATTCCTCTTGATAATAAACTTTCAATGGTTTTTAAAAATTGAATAAAAAAATATTTTTATTTATTTTTTTTTATAATTATAGTATATAGTATACAGTACATTTTATATGTACATATTTTGTTTTAATAAATAAAATTGGTGTTTCCTTTTTTTGGAGGAAAATGCAATCTATTTACTGTTTTCCGGTCTTACAAGTTTAGACATTTTTATGAAAGCATTTAAAAACATAGTTTTTTTTTTGTTTTTTATTAATTTATTTTAGGAACTTTAAATAAACTTTAAAGTTTATGATATTTATTAATGAAACAAAATAATATAAATTTATTTCATACAACAATTTAAATTTACTGCCATCATAGTCATTCATTATTCACTCTTGAATTACTTTTAAGTATATACCAAAAAAAAATTCAAAATATGCATCCGTCCAATTTATATTATAACTTAAGCTTGAATGAAGAACAAAAAAAAATTGTTTTTCAAATATTTTATGAGAAGAAGAAAAAAAAACTTTAGATGTACTTCATAAAGTTCCAAAGTTCCATAAATTCCTATACTATACAATACTATACTATACTATACTATACTATACTCTAATATACTATACTATACTATACTATATATACAGCAAAGTTACATTAAAATTTGACTTATTTTATGCTTACAAAAAAAAAACATCGGAAAGAAATTTTCAAATTATAATTTCAATTACAATTCGAGAAGAAAATAAAGAAATGATAATAAATAATTTTTTTTTCTTTTTTATATTAAAAGATAGAAATCTAAACAAACTTTTTTTGTAGTACTAGAACATGTTCAAAAACTTGAAAAGTTTTATTTTTTTTAATTGATTTGAGGAAAAAAAAAAAAGAAAAACATTCACATAATTGAAAAAGCCAAATGGACCAATTTTTTAACCAGAAAAAAATATAATATATATATTGAGAATTGAAAAATAATGTGAAAAAGTTTTTAAACAATTTTTTTTTTTGTTGAAAAACTTACAAACTTTTCTGTTAGCTAGTATGTACTTATATATTTTTATATTGAAAATCAATTAAAAAACATTAACATTGAATATAATAAAATGAATAATAAAACTTTGTTTTTTTTTTAATGGTTTTTATATTGTATAGAAATTAAAATTTTTTTTTTATCAAAACATCTCATAATTGATTCTATTAGTAGTATCGAAGTTCATAGAATTTGAAGGGCTATACTCTTATTACAAAAATAAACTGTATAGTTAGTTTTTGGATTTTATATAAAATAAAATAATTAGCAAATTATTAAAATAAAAATAAAAAGAACATAAAACTCTTAAAGTGTAGGTACTCATGTTTAAAATCATTTTGAACAAATTTAATATTCAATATTGAAAGCTAATAAAGAAAATATCTGACGCATATCACTGAAATATATTATGCCTTTTAAAAAGAGTTAAAAATTGTAAATCAATAAAACTTTAGCTTACTAACAATTTAATAACATTTTATTATCAACAATTAAAAAAATTTTTAATTTGAGTGTTATATACTAAACTATTAAACATTTATTTAAACTACCAGTTGGTACAAGCTTTTATAGACTTGTTTGCAGTCCGAATATTGTAAATGCTCTTTAAGCTAAATTGTTTCCTAGTTCTTGCGGACGTTTGACATATACGCATTTAAGAAGAATGTAAATAGTTTCCTCCTAACTGTCCCACTTTTTATTCCCGTTTAAACTTTCAATCAAAATCAGGAAAACCATACTTCTTCAAATATATAAAAGGTGTATCCCACTTGGTGTTTTGGTAGACGTTACAAAAAAAAACTGCACTACGCTCTTGAATTTTCGATTCTAAAGACTTAGAAAAACTACCTACCCCAAAAATTGATTTGGTTGGCATAAATGTATTTTGATGAAAATTGAGTAAAATAAAAAACTCAATAATTCAGCAGCTCATACATATATTTGTATTACTCTTGATATAAGAAAATAACGCTATAGAAATATAAATTAGAAATATGAAAAAGTGATTAAAAATAAGTATATAAAATTTATTTCTCATATTGTTAAATTTTAATTAAAAAAAAAAACATTTCTTATATATAATAAATCGAAATGGTATTTTCATATATAACTTTAATATAAATATAATAATTATGTGTTTCGAATACAAAAAAAAAACTTTATATATATATAATCAATATTATATCTTATTCTCATAATTTTTTTCTCTTTTCAGCTAATTTTCCTCATATATATTTATTAAATCCCTATACTATTTATTCCTTCTTCACAAAATATAATTTATTATTTTCAATCATTATAATTTCTTAAAATTATGTTTTCTTTTTTTTTTAATAAGATATGATTTTTATTTCAAAATTATATAAAATTCGTAAAAGAATATATATATTTTTCTAATTTATAAATATTTTAATTTTTAGAAACCAGAATTAAAAAAAATTATAAAATTAGTGTTTCCGTTCGGCTGATGATATCGTCATAACATCCCCATTTTTATTTTGAATCAGAATATTTTGAGCTTTTTCGACACAAAAGAAAATTATTGACACTGTTTCAAAAAAAAAAAAAATTATAATAATAATAAAATTATATTTATTAGTAAATTTTTTTTTTTTAAATATAGGATGTCCACTAAATTTAACATTGACTTTATATAAAAAAAAAATAAATATATATATATATATATATATATATATATATATAACGATGCAGTGTCTTAGAGATTTATTTTGTATTAAAAATTAAAAAACCGCTTAAATTAGGTACAAATTTAAAATAAATTGATTAATGTTGAGTTTTTGTTTGCGTATTAAATACTAAATTAAAATTTATAATATATATATTTATATATATAGGGAATGTTAGGTATATGAATTTAATTATAAGCCAAAAGGACAATACAAAGTTATTTTTTTAATATGAACATTATATTAAATTGTATAATTTTTTTAATTTAAACAAGTTTGCAAAAAAAAAATAAAAAATAAAATAATAGGCCATAAAAAGATTTTTTTTACAAGATAAAAACATTGCGCGCATCCAAAAATAAAGTGTATTAACTAACACAAATAATAATTATTTATACTCATATGATAATCTCAAAAACCATACTTACTGAAATCTCTTCCAAGAAAATTTTACTCTGACGTAATAATAACTCAAAATATTGTCACTCATTATTAGCGGAAATAATAAAATTTAAAAAAAAAAAGAAAAACTACTCAAAGTTTTTTTTTGAAATATTTTTATAATTTATTGAAAACATAATCACTAACTTCTTTAAGAAAAAAAAAAACAGATAAACTCGTTTCAATTCTTTTTAAACTCATTTCAAGAAAGCCATAAATCCATAATATTAATAGAACTAAATAAAAAAAATGAATGCTCAAATATTTAAAAAGTATGGTTTCAAAAAACAATATATAAAATTTGTTTGCACAAAAGCCTGACTGATTTATTGAATTTAGGTTTTTTTTTTTAATTTTTAATTAAAACTAGAAATTATTAAATATTAAAAAAATAATATATAAAATTCACCTAACTCAAAATTTTGAGTGAAAACCAAAAAAAGTACTCAAACCCACTTATTAATAAAAGTACAATCAATAATAAATAATTATTATTTATACGTTATAATTTACAGTAAAAATTTCCTAATTCAAAATTTCTATTCAAAATATATAATTATTAAAAAATTACAGGGATGTTTTTTATAAAAAAAAATCATAAGCCTAGCTGAAAATTAACACTCATTTTGTGATTTCTACATAAAAATTGTATTAAAAAAAAAAAATAGAAAAAAATCTCCAACCTCAATGTAGAGAAACAGTATTATCCTATTTTTTTTTTTTAATTTCTTTTCTATAGTCTCACATATAACTATATAAATATAAATTATCTATAACTATATCTGTCAAAAAATAAATGTCATTTATGTCAGTGTATAATTTAAATTTAAAATAGAGAAACAAAAAAAACAAAAAAACCAGTAGCTAAACGCTAACCAAATAAAAATAATAATAGAAAAAAATCGCTAAGCCTAAATGTTGTTTAAAATTTCGAAATAAATGTCCGGCCATTTAAGTATAATTTTATCAATTTTGAATTTTTGAAAGTGTGTTGTGACTTAGGAAAATCAATAATATTAACAAAATTTCTATAGAACTTAAGCCAAAATCTAAGACTATCTTCATAGACTTCTATTAGATGTTTAAGAGAAAAAAAACAATTAATAAAAAAATTTAATACTATTGATCTATAAAAATTAAAGAACTAAATCTTATATTTGGGAAAAAAAATTAAGTACTTTCTAATATAAAAGATAAAAGCTTGCTAAAGGTTAGGAACAAAAAAGAAAAAATTATTTTAATTTTTCTATTTAAAATTTAAATTTATTATCAGTTTCGGAAAATTTTCTCAATTTTCTACTAAATTTAGAAGAAATTAACTAATTTCGGTTATCCTATAAAGAATTTCTCTTGCAATACGAAAAAACTAGGTTTGTTTTTTAACCAAACAAGATAGATTTATTTTTATTAAATTTTCCTCTGTAAAATAACATGCAGAAATTTTGTTAAGAATTATAAATTCTGGTTATTTTAATAAAATTTTTCAAATTTATTATTTCAAAAATTAATTTTTTAATTTTTTATTTTTATTTATTTTTCTATTTTTTTCACATCATTAATATACATTTTCCGCTTAATTTTAACATTATCCTCATTCCCATCCCATAATCAAGTCTCTCATCTAAAACATCAAATCCTCATCTCAAACTAATTAATTTAAAAAAGTGTATAGAAAGCTAAAAACTATAAATTCTATTGAGAAAAAAATATGTATGCAGCTGCAGGCGGTGCTTCAATAGCATCGCGTAAAGCCCGTCAAACTAAGCAAAAGAAGACACAAGAAGCTCAAGAAAAATTAGCCAAAGCTAAATCAGGATTAGTAACAACAGCCCGTCCCAAGCTATCACGTCAATTTCATCAGTTACCACCTAATTATTATGCAAGACCACATGGACTAACAGGTCGTAAATTAAGTTCGGCAAGTTTTGCAACTCAAAGTAGACTTTTACTGCCAATTCACGAAGGAAATGGTCATCATCATTCGCATTCACATCATGCACATTCACATTTTAGGGGCCAACAGCATTTAAGCGCCCATCCACATGGTGAGCGACCGTCCACTCCAAGACTTTTGCATCCTGATGATGAAGAACGTGCACTTATACATCATCATTCGCAATTAATAAAATCAGCAACAGCTAATTTACCATTGGTATCACAGGTGGATGCAACTCCGCCAAATACCCCACCCTATGAGGATGGTAAAAAGCTATCAGTGTACCATAGACCATATTTTGAGCTTGGCCCACCGGAAGATGAAGAACGCGTACCTCTGACAAAGGATACTTTACAGTCTTTGCCTATTCCACATGATGCAATTATTGTGACACCTGCTACTCCGATTGCCTCACCTGGACATAGTACAAAGGGTGGGGCAACGTCAACCTCAAGCCAAGCATTGGCAGCAGCTGAGGAGCAGGATTTTTTTGGACCTGGTCCTTTAGAACGTAAATGTAGTTTTCAACGTCTTAGAAAAAAAAGTGATGCATTCGATTACCAATTCGCTTCATCAGACATTCCTGCCATGACAACAGTGATAAGTCCTGAAACAATGATGCCAGTAACAGGACCTGATCATCCATATTACCCACCTGGATTAGAGTTAACTCAAGCACAATTATGCCATTATCGGGATTATACTGATGATGGCAGCAGTAATTTAGCAAATCAAACAAAATTATTAAACGGTGGCAGTAGTACTAGTGTTAAATGGACCCAATGTGCCTATTGCGAAGAAGGAATATGTACATGCGATCATATCGAGGTAAAATTTAATCGTATTCTCGATGGGCATGAAAATTTTATTTTTAAATGTATTATGTAAATCTATATTATGGTGCAATCAAATGGAAATTTGCGAGTATTTTTTTTTTTTTTCATATTGTAATCTTAAGTCGATGTGTGTTAAAAAAAAAAATGCATGGGTGTATAATTTAAAATATTTAAAAAAAAAAAAATTATATTTTTTAAATTCAATGTTGAAAGCTGTTGTTAAAATAATTAGAATAGTTTAAACTGAATAAGGGTAAATCAACAAAAGTTATTAGTTTTATTAAAGTAGATCGATGAAAACTAAAATATATTATTTTTTACATAAACATATTCCAATTAAGAAAACCAATATCGATTTAATAGCTTACTGAAATTAATTTTCATAAAATGGTATTAATTCGCGTTGCTCTTTTATCTAAATTATTAATATTTTAGCAGTAAATACAATATTTTAGTAAAAAATGTAAATGGAAAGTGACGAAAGTCTCATTTTGGGAACATTTTGATCTAATTATTAATATAAGAATACTCATTGTTTTAAATAATTCAAAGAAAAACTGAAAATTTGTCTAAAATTATCGTAATTCTATAATTCTCAGAAGTAAAACTTCTCCCAACAATTACGGCGCTTAACATCAATCGTGGACAAATGACTTATACCAAAATGATATTTGCCCGGTTTAAATTTAAAAATTCAATCGCAGACAAATGTCATTTTGCAAATTGAGATTTGATAGTGTGAAAATTTCGAAACCCGTTCCGTTATTCGTTCGCTCATATCTTTAACTTAAACAATTTAAATTTTGTAAGAAAATTATTTAAATATTTATTATTATTTTTTTAAATCGTTTTATTTTCTAAAATGTTTTTAATATCAGGTCAACATGCTAAATCAATTTCAACTAATAAACAAATCCCTCAAAATTTTATTTAACTTGTTTTGCTTCTTTTTTTTTTTTTTTTTTGAAGTTTAAGTAAAAATATAATAAATTACTCGATATCAAATTTCGGCGCTGAATAAATAAATAATATCTTCTATTCACATTCTAACAAAAAGCAATAAATTTTCTTTTTATTTTGTTATAATTTATTTTTTTTTTTTATTTTTTTTTTGTATTTCTAATAAATTGGAAATTTATTGATTAAATTAAAGTATTTTATTATATTTTTACTAAAGTTCTACTATTGTTATTTTCTTCATTCAACAAAAAAATAAACTAATTTCTAGTGTTAATTCGATATATAATTTTCATGCGATACCAATAGAAAAATGTAATTATTTATAATCGTAAAAACGATAAAAAGTACACTATATATTATATTTTAAATTTATATAACTACCTATTATTCAAAAAAAAAAAAAAAGGAAAATTCAGGCCAATTAGAAAATATTATTAAACATGTTATTTTTTTTTTTCTATTTTCAATGAAATAACAGAAAGTTAATTTATAAACTTTAGAATAACACCCAATACTAGGAGATGGAACTTTTGAAATAAACTCTTCCGAAATATATGATATCATAGGAATAGTGAGCCATTCAGCTGTGAAATAAAAATTAGTCCGAAGTATGTTTATGACTCTTCTATACATAGAATATAATGTAAGTGGTTGATTGATTGAGTAATGTTCAACACTCGAAAAACTCTTTGTAGTTTGTTTGCACAAGACAATAAAGCAAATAAATATAACTCTAAATCCCTAGAACTATATACCCTAAAAAAATGGATATAAAAGCGAAAAAAAATTCTTGCCGTAGGTATAGTATAAAAATAAAAAATAAAAATTTTATAGAGAAATAATTTAAAAGAAAATTTTAAAAACTAATTTCATGAATGCGTTCAATTTTAATTTTAGTTATTAATTCACTAAGCAATAAAGTTTTTGTTTGTTTATTTATTTTTTTCTTGATTTCGCGACTTTACGCAAAACATATATTTGGACCTCTTTCAATTTGAATTAAAAAACATTAATATAAAAAATATATAAAAGTTGTCAACCAATTTAAGAGCATAATTCAAAAATAAAAAAATTATGTAAAACTGAAACATGTATGTATATTATGTTCAGTCTATTTATTATTTTAAAACGTTTTTATTAGTTCATTTTGTTGTCCGGTACAAATTTTGTAATCAATTTTTCAGGAACTTCTAGATGAGATAGAGGCTTGAAAATTGGAGCATAGGTCAGAAATGGATGACAATGCAACATAATGTAAACATTTTTGTGGTTCCACGGTTCTATCCATGGTTCCACTGATTCCGAAATCACGCCACTGTACCGATTTGGCTCAAATTTTGAACTTAAGTAGCATTGGGATCCGAGATGGTTATAGAATATTAGAAATTTTCTTCGGAGGCTCCGACGGGCGGGCTACCTTAGAAGCCGGTTTTGGAATTTACGTATATTCCGATAAAATGTTGTAGCGTTGGACCCGAAAAGCCTATTTAAAAAACTGGATGTTGAAAGGCCCTCAACTGTTATTCCAGGGCTCAATTACAAATTTCGAAATTTTGAAAATAAGGGATAAATTTCGAAATTTATATTTTTATGGCTCCATGAATTTTGACCGCATAAATTAGGACCGCGACTGGCGGTCAAAATTCATTTTCAAAATGAATTTTGACCGCGCCTCAATTTAGAAAAAAAATGAATTTCGACCGCTACAAAATGTGCGGACAAAATTCATTTTTAAAATTAATTTTGGCCGCAACTCAATTTAGTAAAAAAATTAATTTTGACCGCGGCAAAATGTGCGAACAAAATTCATTTTCAAAATGAATTTTGGCCGCGACTCTATTTAGAAAAAAAATGAATTTTGACCACGACAAAATTTGCGGCTGTATTATGCAGAAATAGTTTCATCAAAAATATTACTTAACAAATATTGAAAATAAAAACAGCTTTTTCATACATTTTGTACGGCATCCTTTAGGAAAAGGCCAAAATCATTTTTAAAACGACACTATTTATCGTATGTGAGTAAAAAAGATAAAATATTTGTATGGTAGAGACACGGGGAAGGGGGGGGGGGGGCCTGCTGCCCCCCCTTCGCGTGTGTACCTCACAATATCTCCGATAAAATATTGTGTTCTAAGCAAAAAGGGAAGGGGCAGAAGGACGGCGAGCTACAAATGATGGGCTGCTTTTGTACTGATGTACTGATTTTTATTTTTATTTACATTTTGTACTGAGCAGCCCATCATTTGTAGGCACTGTTATTTCATAGTTTAAAGCTTTAATTATAAACTTCTTTCGGCAATTCCTCTGACTGCTTCGTGTGTTTTATTTATTTATTTTTTAGTATTATTTTCAGGATCACATTTTCCAAAAAGAAATGTAAATTCCAACTATTAGGATATAATTGCCATTTTATATTTCAAGTACAATTTTCTGAAAAGCATATGTGAAATTTTTGTATAATTTTCCGCCAGTATTTTTCAATTTCTATTTTTCAATTTCTTTTATATTAAAATTTAATTAAAAAAAAAAAACCGTAGTCTAATTAAAACAAAACTTTTATTTCATTAATTTGATATCAAATCCACATATAAAAAACCCCAGAACTTACAACATTGATTGAATTAAGTTCATTATGAACAAAATCAATTACCTTAATAAATTAATTAATAAATTTCCGTACGTTCAACAAGTAAAATTTTAGTTAAAAGTTATTGAATTTATTAAATTTATTGATGGTTACTTTATTTTCCTGGAGTTAAAAGATTTAATTGGGAGGGTGACCACAGGTAGATTTAAACAAAATATGTTAAAAAGTTTTCAAATTTAAAACAATTTTTTTTTCTTTAATTTTGATAAATAATTTTTAAGGTGAATCACGATAATGATTTGATTATTATTCATAAAATTAGTTATACACTGTTGTTTGATAAGAAGTATAAAGATGTATTTTGTCAACTGAAATTATAAATACAATGTTGACAAATCCTCGTTTGAATCGTCTTTTCATTCATTGATATATGTTTTCATTTAGATTTAGACGATTAAATAAATGACACTTTGAAGTTCATATCAGAGTTAAAATAATCCTCGAGTATGTAATTCAAAAACTCACTCCTTAAAGACTAATAATATTTAAAACGAAATGCAAAACTGAGTATATTTTTTATTCAGTTACCTACTTCTTTGATAGTATAAAGTTATTGATATTCAATATTTGGAGTTTCGAAACATAACGTCTTGTTTCAAAATTCACACAACCTTAAGTTTTAATATAAATGAAATAAACATAAAATATTCTTACTAAATGAAAGAAATTGATAGCTTAAATTTCATGTAAAGAAAAATATATTAAATTATTGCAATTTGAGTTATTATTCTTAAATACAAATGACGAGTATACAACATAATACTACATTCCTAAAAATATATGGAAATAATTTTTTAGCATATACATCTTATAATATACACAAAATTTATGAGTGTAATAAAAATTTAGTATATTTTTAACAGATTTGTCAGAATTCAAAAATTATAAACTATAAAAATATAATGTTAAATATACATTTTATTTTATATTATGGTATATTGCTTTATTATTGTTATTATTAAATTCTTGGTTGGGGACCAACTCCATCAGTAATAAAAAAAAAAATTATATATTGCAATATAATAATAATCTTGTCCATTAACCAGGACACACAAGAGACAACAGCAAAAATCGTAAATAATT
This sequence comes from Hybos culiciformis, assembly GCA_964007475.1. Classification (NCBI taxonomy): domain Eukaryota; kingdom Metazoa; phylum Arthropoda; class Insecta; order Diptera; family Hybotidae; genus Hybos; species Hybos culiciformis. The sequence goes on along the minus strand of OZ023273.1, from coordinate 91,918,341 downwards.
AAAAAAAATATTTATAATATTTATGTATAGTATATGTTGTATATTTTTATGTGTGGCATAGTAATGTATAAATTTTCTATAATATACATTGCACATTGTACTACATGCTGTACATAAATATGTAGGTATATTATTTTAATGCGTTGGGGATCGTTATGTTGTATTTAGTGCTATAGAATTTAGATCACTAAATGGAGTATTATATGCGTCAATACACATGCAATCATTTAGATGCATCTGCGTAAATAATGAAAAAATTTAGATGCATCAGCGTATATAATGAAAAAATTTAGATGCATCAGCGTAAATAATGAAATCATTTAGATGTTTCGTATTGAATATTACGTAATACCTAAACAAACATAATATCTCTCACAATATTTCAATACAGCCAATACAAAAAAAAAATGAGAAAAAATGAGAAGAAAAAATATTCTCTCTTTGCAACTACCTCTCCCCTACGCATTAAAACAGTATATTGGATATGTAAACAAAATTTGTTATACAACTCGTTCTGTATTTACACAAAAATACATTGACAATTGTCAATTTGTATTGACTCGTGTCAATGTATTTTTGTGTATAAAGAACTCTTAATTAATAACAAATTTAGTTTACATATACAATAATCTACTATTAAATGTTTTTTTTTCATAATTTTTGCATATATTCAATTTTTTTTTTCTCCATTATAGTATTTTATTATGAACAAGAACTGTTCTAGGTTTATAAGGTACATATACATTATATTTACATTCTGTTTTATTAAATTTGCGTCAATTTTATATAATAGACAGCTATCAAATTAAATGGGTTGGGAAAATAATTAAAGAAGTAGAGGTTTTATCATTCAGAGCATTTTTCTGAATAAAGTTTTTGGCTATAGAACATTATTACATAATATACTATTATGAGAAAATTTAAATTTATTTAAATTTTATACAGTTCACAAAAATTGGATAAATTTCAATGCAAAAAGAGTTACTAAGTAAACAAATCTCTTTCAAATTTGGTCAATTATAAGTTTTGACAGCATCAAAGAGCTTTTTGAAAACATTAATCCTTAATTTCAGAAATAATTCAAAAATGTTATCTTAAGATGAGATTTAATTTTCATCAAACCTCAAATTTAAATGATAAAGGAAATTTTTTTCTACACCATGTGTATTCTGTAATGCATCTTCTATCCCTTGCATTGAGTTCAATACGATTTGAGCCCTTCGAGCTTAATAAATAAATATAGTCCTGAAAACACAAGTTGAGTGAAATAAAACTGAGTTCTTTAGAATGGCAAATTGTCCAAACCTGCTATAATGAAATATTTTTCAATAAACTTTTCTTCATGCACATTGAACATAAAACATATTTTCAATCCAAAAACTTATTTAATTTCAATATATTATTTCTTTTTTTTATATGCCAAAAAAGTTGATAAATTTTATTTTAAACTGAAATGGTAAGTGAATGATTATTTGTCTGAAACTGTGTTGTTAAATAAATGTTATTGTCAAAATATCTGCGGTATAATCATTTAAAATTGTTAAATTATTAATAATTTATTTCGATTCGACCATTGAAAGCAACACGTATACATACTTTAATAAAAATTTATTTACCAAATATTGATGTACATTACATGTATGTACAATATATAGTACTATACAATGTATGTCATTGATTTATTTTGTAATTTGTAATTTTATTCGTAATTGATTTTTGTTGTAATATTGATTTATTTTATGTTTTTAATTCTTGTACAACTTTAATATTAAAATAAAATAAAAAACGAGTGCATTAATTAATTTTCAAATATAAAATTTTTAAATATAAATGCAATCGGCAATTGGTAATAAAGGGTCAGAATTTGATATGCAATTTCTTCGAAGATTACAGATTTAAAATTAAATTTTTTGCACTTTCCATACAGGACATACAATGTAGAAGAAGCTTTATACGGCCGTTCCAATAAAGTAAAAGAAAAATTCTATTGATTCCTCGAATTCACCTCAAATTTCTTATACCTTACAAATTAGATTTGACAATCCGAGGAAAATTTCAGAAATGAGTTCAAATAATTAAAAGTAAAATTGTTTACTTAACTTCATTTGAGCAAAATCTCAATTCAAATTTGACATAAAAATATGTTTCATGTGCGATTTTTTTCGTGTTCAACAATACGTTCAGCTTACAAAGCAATTAATATATTTTAATTTAATTTTTTTTTATATTAATTTTGATTCAAGACATTTTATTAATACCTATATCCAGGCCCAGGAAGAGGGGGGGTCGGGGGGTCGTTTGACACGGGCCTCTTAATTTAGGGGGCCTCCAAACAACATTATACAAAACGTTCAAAAAATTTACTTGGCACTTTTACGTACGCAAGAATGAACTAACTGCTCAATATTATGATTTCATTCATGTGGTTCTTAGTGAAATATTTATTAACATAAGTTGAATATTTATTAACATAAGTTGAAATCTTCTAATAAATAAAAATGAAAATTCTCTCTCCGTTTCTCTGTCCTGGACCGATTTGGCTGAAATTTTGAGCTTAAGAGCAAGATTCTCAGAGATTGAACCACTTAACATTAGGATGTGATTCACACCATCTCCGATTTGTCCCAAAAAATTACCAGTTGTTAGTAACCTTACTAAATGGCTAAATCCAAATTTTTTTGCTTCTATGTTATACCGTTCCTGTTTTATGACCTTCTGAAGGTTGCCTTTAAAATGACGAAAAGACCCGTTTTTGTAAAACATGAAAAATGTTTTTGTCTGTACATTATTGCGCGAACAACTTGCCATGATCTTGTGGTATGTTTCATAAAGGTCTATGCTGGTACAGTCCATAACAGAAGAAAAGTCAAGATTTTTATGTTTTTCTCCATTTTCAAACCCCAACTACACCTAGCGCAAATGACTTGCCACTCCAAACAAGGTGTCACTAGATAGAGCTATATTAGTACTATTAATAATTGTATAAAACATTGAGGCAAGTTGAATGCGCTGCCAGTTATGTTGGGCCATAATCCCTAAATTTCCGAATTTAGGGCACATTCGGCCTCCTGTATCTCGCTGCGCGAACAATGTACTATTAATAATTGTATAAAACATTGAGGCAAGTTGAATGCGCTGCCAGTTATGTTGGGCCATAATCCCTAAATTTCCGAATTTAGGGCACATTCGGCCTCCTGTATCTCGCTGCGCGAACAATATTTTCAAACCCCACTGCCACTATTTAAACACAATTTTACTGAACTTCACAGAAAAATAAAGTTTGCTGAGGCAAGTTGAGCAGAAAAATTAAAAAAAAAAGTTTTGTTTTGGGAAAATTCCTTTCCTGAGTGTAATAGCTTTTGTATCTGGCAACAGCATTTTCAACAACTTTAACTACTTTTTGGTGTGGCAACAGCTATTTCTAATAAATATAACGACTTTTTGACTGTCAAACCCCCTTGAAAACAAAGACGGCTGCTATAGATGAATTTCAAACACAATCATAAATCTTGAAAAATAGTGTACGATTTTAACATCGAAAGTAAGGATGTTGTCGAATACATAAGACACATTATGAGAGGTGTCCAGCAGGAAAAGGCAAAAGTAGTATCTCTGGATGCTATAAGTGAGGAAACACAGCATTCTGGCTGCAAGACTGGTCACAAAAAATAGTGCCTCAGCATTACTGTGAAAAACAGCAAGATTATTTTGGAAAAATAGGCATATAAATGCATGTAGATAGATGTATTGTTACTGAGGTTAATGGAAAGACAAAAGGCATCATGACCCTCACTTATATATTATCTGATATACTTACATCTTCAATGTGTGCTCTGATCAGAGCTGACTAAATTTAAGTATTTTGCAATATAAGTACCAGTATATTGGTACTGCAAAAATACAGTAGTATTTTCTGACAATATACTGGGTACTGCAGGAAGTTTAAGTACCAATATACTGGTACTGCAAAAATACTGCAATATGTGCTGGTACTGCTAAAAAAATTCAGTACCAATATACTAATACTAATATACTATTGGTACTGAATTTTTCGGTACTGAATTTTTTGAAATTGATACCAATATACTGGTACTGCAAAAATACTGCAATATTTTTCTACAATTTACTGGTACTGCAAAAAAAATTTCAGTATCAATATACTAATACTAATATACTATTAGTACTGAATTTTTTTAGTAGTAGCAGTACATATTGCAGTATTTTTGCAGTACCAGTATATTGGTACCAATTTCAAAAAATTCAGTACCAATAGTATATTAGTATTAGTATATTGGTACTGAATTTTTTTAGCAGTACCAGCACATATTGCAGTATTTTTGCAGTACCAGTATATTGGTACTTAAACTTCCTGCAGTACCCAGTATATTGTGAGAAAATGCTGCAGTATTTTTGCAGTACCAATATACTGGTACTTATATTGCAAAATACTTAAATTTAGTCAGCTCTGATCAGAGCACACATTGAAGATGTAAGTATATCAGATAATATATAAGTGAGGGTCATGATGCCTTTTGTCTTTCCATTAACCTCAGTAACAATACATCTATCTACATGCATTTATATGCCTATTTTTCCAAAGTAATCTTGCTGTTTTTCACAGTAATGCTGAGGCACTATTTTTTGTGACCAGTCTTGCAGCCAGAATGCTGTTTCCTCACTTATAGCATCCAGAGATACTACTTTTGCCTTTTCCTGCTGGACACCTCTCATAATGTGTTTTATGTATTCGACAACATCCTTACTTTCGATGTTAAAATCGTACACTATTTTTTTCAAGATTTGTGATTGTGTTTGAAATTTCATCTATAGCAGCCGTCTTTGTTTTCAAGGGGTTTTGTTTTGACAGTCAAAAAGTCGTTATATTTATTAGAAATAGCTGTTGCCACACCAAAAAGTAGTTAAAGTTGTTGAAAATGCTGTTGCCAGATACAAAAGCTATTACACCCAGGAAAGGAATTTTCCCAAAACAAAACTTTTTTTTTAAATTTTTCTGCTCAACTTGCCTCAGCAAACTTTATTTTTCTGTGAAGTACAGTAAAGTAGTGCTTAAAAAGTGGCAGTGGGGTTTGAAACTATTGTTCGCGCAGCGAGATACAGGAGGCCGAATGTGCCCTAAATTCGGAAATTTAGGGATTATGGCCCAACATAACTGGCAGCGCATTCAACTTGCCTCAATGTTTTATACAATTATTAATAGTACTAATATAGCTCTATCTAGTGACACCTTGTTTGGAGTGGCAAGTCATTTGCGCTGGGTGTAGTTCGGGTTTGAAAATGGAGAAAAACATAAAAATCTTGACTTTTCTCGACCTTCAATGACCTTGCGCAACCGACTTGCCATGATCTTGTGGTATGTTTCATAAAGGTATATGCTGGTACAGTCCATAACAGAAGAAATACTGATGGCAAGTTGTTCGCGCAATAATGTACAGACAAAAACGTTTTTCATGTTTTACAAAAAAGGGTCTTTTCCTCATTTTAAACGCAACCTTCAGAAGGTCATAAAACAGGAACGGTATAACATAGAAGCAAAAAAATTTGGATTTAGCCATTTAGTAAGGTTACTAACAACTGGTAATTTTTTGGGACAAATCGGAGATGGTGTGAATCACAGGTGGTTCAACCTCTCAGAATCTTGCTCTTAAGTAACATTGGGACCCGGGATGGTTATAGGGTACCAGAAATTTTGTTCCGAGGCCCCGACTGGGGGCTGCCGTAGATGCCGGTACTAGAAAATTTGATCCGAGGTTCCGATGGGGGGCTACTTTAGAAGCCGGTTTTGAAATTTGCTTATATACCGATAAAATGTCATAGCGTTGAACCCGAATCGACTATTTAGAAGACTGGATGTGTTGAGACACCCATCCGACGTTTTGCGTTTCCGGGGAAGGGGCTATGTAGCAAAATTTTTAAATTCCGTTTTTTTAGTGCACAAAATCTGGATTAAAGTGTTTTGATATTAATATAAGTTCGATCCTACCTTTCGAAGATGGGTATTCCGAATAGTTATTATATTAAAGTTTACTAAGCAGTAGTTAATACTTGGTTAGGACTTAGAAGTATTTCACATTTTCAAAAGTTTAAAATGAAATTGATTTTTTTTTTTTCATTAAAGAGGGGGCCACATACTTTGTCGGACAAATATCACTATAATTTTAAATTTTTAAGCGCCAAATTTATCCACCTTTATTGGTGGAAACTGTTTTGTGTATCATAAATATTTATATGGAACGTAATTTTATATTCCAAATCCGACGAAGTTACAAAAAAAAAAATTGACATAATAATAATAGATAAAGATTTTCTATATAAATCAAACCGAATTTTAATCATTAGGAACCTCATTAGAATAAACTAGATGTATATATATTATATATGTATGTATATAATTTTTACTAATTTCTGTTTAATCAAAAAACAATGCAATCAAAATTAACCTTTATTTTCAATCAACTTTAATTATTTACAATTAACTATTTACAATAAAGTATATATATGTACTTACTTACTACTTTCTATATAATTTATTTATCCAAATTTCTATAACCAATAATATTTACTTGATACATATTATATAGGAAGTAAATTCAATGAAAATTCAAGTTTAATGTAATAATAATAAAAGATATTTAATTTATACACATAGTACACTGTATACACATTATGTAATTATCAAATATTTGAATAATATAAATTATGATTTACGTCAATTGAAATTGATTAAGTAAATACTATGAGTGATTAAATTAGAAAGTACATATAATTATATAATTAAAATATCAATATAACAACATAGAAAACATTATTCATATATTAATATGTATGTTAAGTAATGGTGCCAACTCTCTGCCGCAAAAAGCAGTAGAATTTAAAATTTCAGAGCAAAAAAATTTAAATATTTTAGCAGGACGTGTTGTATAACTTCAAAGTTATTCATTTTTTTAATTGATTTTCTTGCATTCTTAAACAATTAGTTGGAAATTGGTAAAAGAAAAGATTGAGAATTCCAACTGATAATGGCTATAATAATGACGATGTGACTGATGTAAGAGTTAGTTGGATGGACACGAAATTGAAAAGCAGTACTGTCCTTCCAAAAGCAGTTTTTTAGTTTATCAAATAAATAAATTATTAACTCAAAAATTTTGAGAAGAACCCACAAAACCCCTGAAAATTTCAAATTCTATATCAATTGTTTTCTCAATGGTAGAAGAAATGACTATATGTATATTTAAAAAAATTTCCTTCAATTAAGCTTTGCACTCTTTGACTAACAAAAAATCATAAATTCAGATAGCAATACTAAAAAATTAAAAAACTCTTTATCTATTTTAACACAAATTTAATTGAATTTTAGATAATTGTTCTGTCAATTAAATTTTGAATTCCTCCAAATTATAGGTAAATTTGAATATACAGGTTTTTTGAGATATTGACTAAATTTCACAAGAGAATTTTAAATTTCTATTTTATACCTTTTCCAAATTTTAATACTTTAGTTGGGTTGTAGATTTGGTCGATTGCATAGCTAAATATGAAGGTTCGAAGATGGCATAAAAACATAAGAAATAAGTGCAAAAATAGCAAATGACGATTGAAAAGTTTTAGAACTAAAACTTTTATTATATAGGTATATTGATTGCAATTGATTTTGTAACCCAAACCCCCTGGTTGTGACATCGGTATCTTAAAATTAAAGTATCTTAAACTCAATACTAAATCGAAATGTTGGAAACGGGCCCCCTATACTTCAGTTCTGTATTATTTTTTTTTCGATGAATTGTAAAAAAGTGGGCGATAGGTGGATTTCAGTTAATAATACATATGTATAAGAAATTTTTAACTATTTCCTGTATAATTACCACTATATACACTTTAATTCTTAAACCGAATCAAATTTCTAGGATGAATTTAACGTTACGTATATACATATGTATTTATATAAAATAGCTTTTAGCTGTATAACAAATTAACAAAATAAACAAAAATTTCTCAACTAAAAACGAAGTACTATATAATCTGAAATAACCTTTTATATAAAATTAAAAGATTTTTTTAAGAAAATTTCTTATGGGAAAAAAAAAAACATAAAACTAAATCTGCATTCATAATAATTTCATTGCAGAAGTTTTTCATTTATTTTATAGGTTTTTCAGGGTGAAAATGTAACATTGCAGTTAGATTTTTTTCTCAGTAAATATATTTTTTTTTTTTTATGTAACCCAGCCAGGAATATTCTTTAACCTACACATATAATATACATATTATACACAATATACATACATTATAAATATAAAATATTATACAAATTTATGTATCCATAAAAATCTATTTCTATATCGATAAACTATATTTCTGTATGTTTATTTTGTTTGTAAGAGTATTATAATATATGGGTATATATAGTTATTCTTGCATCCTTTTTGAATTTAGTTTAATGATATAAAATTGCTCTCTAGCTTGAAAATAGGTATATTCATATATATATATATACGTAAATTCTATGAGATATATATAAATATATAATAATATTAAATTTTTTTTTGAATAATGTATGCAAAATAGATTTTGTTTTTACTTCAAGGATAGAAAAGGTATTAAAAATAAAGGAACTTAGATATCAAAATTTTACATGATGAATCTATATAAATATATGCAAAGAACTTTAAAGTCTTCTTTTATAAAATATTTTTTTAGTTTATTTGGCTTAAAAAATTATTAGACATTTTATTATATTCCTGTATATCCGATCCAATTATTGGTTAGATTTGACATTAACAGATCTGTTTCACAAAAACAAGCACTTTTAAGGTTTCGTACGGCGTGACGTTCGATACTAACAATACTATTATTTTATTTAATAACTGAATAGTATGAAGTAAATTCGAATGTCCTTTTTCCTTTTTCTCAGATTGTTTATATATTCGAAATTTTTGCACTTTTTATATTTTTAATATTTTTTTCATTTTAAGCAACTTTTTAGCTTTCTTCGAAGATTTTCCAAGCAACCAAAATTCAGTAATTGATATGAAAATTACACTATAATACAATATTTGACGGTATTTCTATACACATTTTCAAATATCTACATCTAATCCAAAACACATCTCGGTCAAGCTAATTTTTCTTTCAGTTCAAACAAAAAAATAATTAAAGTATATAAGTACCCTATTTAATATATTATAATAAAGATCAAAAATTATCTTCAAGATTATAATAATTCACACTTTATAAAATTTATTTTATAAAAAAAAAAAACTTAAAAAAAGTGCCATAAAAATATCCATTAAATATGCCTTTAAGTTTTTATTTTATCTGTATTTCTTCACTTCAATATCTTGTTACAAAATAATGTCAAAAAAAAATAATAATAATTATTGTAATATTATAACATTAACAAGGCTTAAGAAATAATATGTTAAATAAATATACCTATAGCTTTAAATGTGAAACTATGATAGGTTTTTAAAACATATGGACACAAAAAGAAAAATTTAATATAATTTAAAATAAAAAAGAAATTTTCTAATCCATGAATAAAGCAGGTATACAATGTACATACATGTACTAGACTATAATTCAGGCCTGTCCAACGCAATTCTGCTTAGGAACCATTTTGGAAATTATTCTGATTTGCAAGATTCAAAATGAAAAAAAAAATGTAACCCAAAAACTACTGATTTTATTTTATTTCATTATGGGTATGTATATTTTAACAGTGCATTTTTAAATTAGACTTTTTATTTTTAAAAATTTATGAATTAATTTTAATGAGAAGTTTGTTTTACATTTTTTTGAACATTGGTTGAAATTCTCCCTTGGCCAGAGTCTTCAAAAAAGTTTATTTTAGGAAAATAAAGATTCACACAATCCAGTGATTTCAAATACACTCACTCACAATCTTATCTACAAAATTTCGAAATTTAGGATATTTTCGATCAGTAATACGTTTTTAATAGATATCTATCTAATTTCTTTGATGAAATTTATTCAAATTTATGTTGGGAGCCACGAAATAAATCTAAAGGAGCCATGTGTGGCTCAAAGGCCATCAGTTGAACAGGCCTGTACTACATTATACAAAATTTATATAAATTTTGATAGTTAAATGTTTCAGATGAGATACATGTATATTTGTTTTTTTTTTCTTATACAAAGATTATAAAATATTATCATTCCGTTCAACATATGTTTTTGAAATAAACTTATTATTTAAAAATATACAACTTTCTGAAATTATGTTCAATACGGAATTGTAAGATATTGAGTTATATTTTAAGTGAAATTTAATCTTACTTAAAAGAATATAAATTAGTTCTAGAAATTATACATTATTTTTAACTTTTCATCTCATGTTTTTAGGATACAAAATAAAATTTCAATATATGTATTTAAATATATTATACGTTGACCAATACAATTTTAAACATTGTACATGTACAGTAAGCAGAAATAACCTATTTCAATCAAAAGTTATATGAAATCGAAAAATGTACTTTTTGTTCTTTAAAGTCATCCATAATTGGTATTTGTTTGCAAAATAAAAGCAGTACAAGGTATATTTCCATAACGAATGCAATGATCATTAATTTTGAAATTGTCCATAAAATCTGGAAATCTAAATATACAGAAAACAAAAAAAAAAAGGCATTTTATTATTTTCGTATCAATATCCATTTCAATTTGTTTGGTCACTAATTAAATACAAGTTCATTTCGAAAGATAGGTACTATATTTTATTTCGATATTTTATACATTTATTTTAATCTGTCACTATAAAAAAATCTATTAAAATATTTTAATTAATTAAAATACTTTCATTAATGGTATATTAAAGTTTAATTTAATCAACAATCTTCATATGTGAATACTTTGTTTATTATAAGAATTTATTGTTTGAGAGCAGTAGAAAGCTTAAACTAAAATTTTAAGTGTTGAACGAAATTAGAAGAAGTAGAAGAGGAAATTTAACTGAAAAAAAAAACTATTAGAGTGGTGAGAAATTTTGTATATATAGATTTTTGGGAACCTACGCATTGGATGGTCTTAATTCTTAATCGATATTACTCAAAATATCACTCAAATTTCCGCAAGTTTAACTTAAAGAAACGTTAGATTTATCCTAAAATTCCATGATAGTTTAAATCTTATGCTAAACAACATACAAAGTTTTTATCATTCCTTAATGTGAAATTTTTTTTTTTGGACATCGATTTCATCTTATAATAACAACAATTATCATACCTGCATACAAGTATTATGTAAATTTTTCAGGAAGTTGAAAAAGAAATTGTTAAACATAATAACAATACAAAATGAATTTCAACACAATTATTATGGAAATTTTTGCAAAAGTTCATTAAATATGTATGGCTGATAGAGATTCATGAAATGAATTTAACTGAAAGTGCCAAAAAAATTTAAAAATTGAATTTTAATCTAATTTAAAAATTTTCAAATTTGAATCACAATAAAATTAAAATTTGATTTGTAGCTTACTAAAATAAACCCTAAGTATGAAGTTATAAGAGAATTGAAAAAATTTAAATTTTTTACATCACGGATACATATTGTCCTTTCAAATGATGAGAATTTTCATCATTCATGTTTTCAATTTATTATGCTTTCTGCTCAACTTATTTTAAAGATCAAAAATTATGTATTGTCAAATTTCTTTTTCCCATTGGAACTTTTAATATACATATTATGATTAAGAACGCCCGAAAGCGAACTTGAGGGATTCTACATTACATAAACTAATTTTTAATTTTATAAATTCCTTGTTTGATAATATTCAGCAGAGTAAAAATAAATTACATTTAAATCCTTTACAAAGATGTCTCGCTAAAAAGCCATGAAAGAACTTATACTAACTAGAAGTAAAAAATTAAAATTTCACTTCCATCTAGTGTATGTTCGCATTCAAATGAGATAGTTTGTCTTTTGAACATTAAATAATTGAAATTTTATGGCAAATTGTTGTTAATAGCAGAATGAAAACGTCGTATAAATTAAGTATATAATTAAAATTTGAATAATGGGAAGATATTTTTCATATATTATATTTGTGTAATATTAAAAAAAAACATTGACTGTTATACAATACATGATTTGGTTCAAGTTCAAGGCGTAATAAAGTGAGTCTTGAATAATCGTGTTAATTTGTATAATAGATGTAAAAAAAAACAATAAAATAATACTGTCAAAGTCAACGAGCTCGATTGGCCAAATACCGTACTGGGATTCTCCTGGTGGGATTTGACGATTTGTAGTAATAACACCTGAGTCCCAAATGATAAAGACCTTTATATAAAAAATACGTGCGTTTTATTTTTGGAATCTCACTAAAAAAAATATATTTTTGAATTCCCAAAAATGTGTGTCGAATGTTTTTCTTTTTCGAACTCGAATTTTAACCAAAAACTAATCTAAACTTCTTTAATATAAGGTTTATCAAATTTTAATTAACATAGGATAAAAATAATTAATTAACATAGGATAAAAATAATTTAATTTCTTAAATACATTTTAACATAAAAACATACTCGTATATTTATATATAATATTTAATATTATAAAATTTACATTTTATTAATCAGTTTTCTTGTTTTTGATTAACATAATCAGATTGAAATCAAAAATTTTGAAAGTAAAATTAAAATTAGCATATAATTTAAAAATATTTTAAAATTATTAAGCATTAGCTCTGTAATAAATAAGAATTATAACGACATAATATAGGATTTCTCTGGTATCAAAATATTTAAATTTTTGTTGTCTGTATACTCTGTATAGACTTTTCAGCGACTTAAATCTTGTTAATAGATTTTATACTCCCACTCTGAAACGGAAAAATTATTCTAACTAATAAAATATTTATTAATAATTTTATAATTAACCCTGATATTACATTAGAGGAATATGTTTATTTTTTAATTTAAGTAATTAAAAAAATAAAATTAAATCAAATATCTGTAAATAACACTCCGTTGGTGTTTTTCTTTAATATTGAAATTAATGACACAATAATTGTATATTATTTTGATTCAATTTTATTAACAATTATTTAAGAATCTCGAATATAAGGATTATATCGACACTGTAAAGTTTTTAACTGGTTTTAGACTTTTTTTCTATTTCTTATTTCTGAAAAAAAAAAGATCTTTCACATAGGTATATAATAAATTAAAAATTGAAATTATGACAACAGAATCTTTGTCACACAATTTTAAATCAACCCTGTTGTGATTATGATTATTTAATTTCCAACAATAATAAGCTCAACATTATCTCAACTATAGACGGCCAGCTCAAATAAAAAATTTAATTCCTTATAATATTTAATAAAATTTTTGAAAACGAAATTCCCGTTCTCTATTTTCTGAAATAATGCACAAAGATAAAAAAAAACTCTTTTCAATATTTAATTTTAATTTATATTAATGCATTGAACCATTAAATAATATGTAGCAAAGAATTCATTCAAAAAAAATATTCACATTCTATGTATATATATTTTTTTTTTCAAAATTTTTCAACTCTACGAATAAAAATTTTTTAATGACAACATAAAAAAAAATGTTGGTATTTCATGAATAATTTTACCAAAAATTCAATAATTTAATCTTTCTAATTAAATTATTATATTTAATTTAATGTTATTTTATGTTTTAAAAATATTCTTCTCCAGATCGAATAGCACCAATATATATTAAACTTCTACAATGTGATAAAACAAATTTTCTTGTTTTTCAAATTTGTATATAATTATTGTATAAAATATACATAACAAAAAAAAAAATTAAACACAAAAATATAAAAATATGAAAATTTGAAGAAAACTATAATTATACGTTATCAATAAGCAAAACCAAAAAAAAAATATAAGAAATTGTGATAATCATTTAAATTTAAATTTAATAAAAAAAAAAAAAATTAATATAAAATATATATTTCTACATAAAATTTTTATTCAACAAAAAATAAATAAGTTAAACATAAATTTAATTCATTTATAAGTTAAAAAATTTATAATCATATAATAAAGGTAAATCTAAATCTAAAAGTGCTTCTATAATAATTATATAATAAAAAAAATTAAATATAAAAATATTATATAATATTAAAAAAAAAAAAAAAAATAAATAGGAAATATAAAATTAATCAATTAAATCAATTTTTAATACAAGAAAATTCAATTGTGATCAAAATTTTAATCTTGATATTACTAGTACTTATTCGCAAATTATAATTTTATATATATATATAATGATTAAAACTATAATAAACTTCTATAACTACTATACTATATATAATAAGTGCATTTTTCATTAAATTTAAAATATAAATAATAAATATAATCTAAAAAAAATAATAAATTTTTCTACTTAAAAACAACAACGTGATAAAAAAAAATTTTGTCATAGACATAATTAATAATATAATATATAGCATTTATTTATATTATATTGGTTATTTTGTTATTTTATAAATAATTAAAAATTTAATTTAAAAAAAAGAACAAAATATATATATTATTTATTTTAATAATATAGTTTAGTGAAAATGATATTAATTTTTTTTTTTTTGTTTTGTTTACATACAACATTATTTATTAAGTTTTAATTCTTCAAATTTATAAAGAAAAAAATAATATAACAATATTAACGCAATTAATAAATAAAATGTATTTTAATTTGGTTCATTAAAAAAAATAAACAACAACAATTTTAGTATAGAGACAAAATAATAATTAATTTTATTATTATTTCTATTTTTTTTTTTTTTTTTTGACGTATATTGTATAATGTCTTCTTCAACTTGTGTCATCATACATATAATTATATATGTATATATATATATATAATAAATTATACTAATTGATTGATTTTACCAATTAGATTAAATGTCATTATTTTTGTTAATGAATTTTATGCAATTATTATTATATATTTATTAAAAATAATTTGTACATTTACTTTTTTATTTATTTATTTTTTTTTAAATTATTATTTTAAAATTAAATGATTTTACGCAATGAGTTTATTGTTAAAATTATATGAATCTATCGAATTTATTTAATTATTTTTTAATTAAAAAAATATTATTATCACTTATTACTATAAAAATATTATACAAAAAATTCATAAAAATAATAATAATAATAATAAAAATAATAATAAAAATAATACTAAGGAGACGACGAAGAAAAAGAAAAAAAAGCCATCAAGATGCAGGCGGCTTTGATGATAAGATCGAAACAACGGGTAGAAAAACGAAGAAAATTACGGAAATTAGGAAGAATAGAGTTGCCAAGTAATGTAGCAACTAAAGAAATAGCTCCATTTCCTCGTTATCCACCTGAATCATGGGTAATAACTTTATTTCTAAAAAAAAAAAAAAAAAAGGATTTTTTTTTTTCAAATTCACCTTAAAATCAAATTTTTTTTATTATTATTAATAGAAGTTGAAATTTAAAATAAAAAAAAAAACATTTTCTTAAAAAATTAATTGTAGATTTGAAAAAAATAAAAAAAATATTAAAAATTATCTTTTCTATCTTTTTTTTTAATTCTCCTCTCAGTATAAATTCAGTCAAATCTTTTCTTCCTATATTTGAAAAAAGCATTATAAATTAAATGGAAATGCAAAGATTTCAAAAAGCAAATGCATAAATTTTTTTGGAAGTATTTAAACGAAGTTAATTTTTAATGTCATATTATATTGAGACAAATCAGTGAATCTAAAAGAAAAATTGGTATAGGTTAGTTTAAAAATTCTATCGTTCATAATATCAGAAATTATATACAGAAATTATTCCGTGACTAATGAATAGAGTATAAGTTAGCGAGACTAATCATTTGCTAGTATTTCATGTTCTACTAAGAATTTCAATAGTTTATACATATATGAGAATGTACGACAAATTGGTTCCTAATACCAAACACAATATCGGTGCTTGTGCCTTATATATAACATAATGAAATCACCTTAAGACCGGTTTTTATCAATTTAATTTTTGAACTTCTTCTTCAATGACGCTACAGCCAATTTCGAGCCTTGCCCTCGTCATTAATTTTTTAACATTAAAAACTTAATTTTCTATCTTTTATCGCTTTTTTTTACATTACATCCATGATAAATAGAATATATACATACTTAGTAATAAATTAACATTTTCAAATAGAATTCAATAAAAAATTGACAAAAATAAACGAAGAAATATTCGTTTACATTATAATACTCTCACTACTACTTATCCTTAATTTAGTAACTGACAAAATCACAAGTTTATTTTTCTTTATGAAATCAATAAAAACTGATGGATTTGTTTCAACATTAAAAATATAGATTCACCAAAACAAGGTGATCTAACTTCGTTCAAATAATTCTCTGAGCTTTTTTAAGACGAAAAAACATCGATGATTTCGATTTTTATTTTCTATATTTATATGTATAAAAAAAAAACACTAGAAATCAAAGAAAAACACACTAAAAATATAAAAATGTTTTTTCTTTCAATTATTTTATATTTTTTTTTTTTTAAAAGCTTTGTTTATGGAAATAAAACACTTATTTCACTATATATAAATATTATATTCCTTTTCCTTCGCTCCTGCTACAGCTATCGCCACTCTTTCTTCTTCAAAATTAAAAAAATATATTTTTTTTTGTTCATGTGTACTTTTGTTGCTTCCCAGCCAGAATAAGTATATTTTTTTTTTTATAACGTAAGCTTTTTAAACACCCAACCAAAAAAAAAAATAATAATAAAACCTTGCATAATAAAATTTATTAAAAATGCAATACAAATGTAGTGCAATTACCCTTTTTTTTACGCCCCGTCAATACACTGAGCTTGAAAAATATTCCTTTTTTGTTTCCTCATTAAAAATACTAAAAATTATGTTTTCGTAAACAAATAAGCTTCTCATACACTGGGGCTTGAGTATAATAAGTGAGTAAAATTGTTTGAAATAGTGCGAAGAGAGTTTTAAGATAAATTTATTAAAATAATTCAATTTAAGTAAGTACTTTCGTTCCATTTCGTAGCTTTCTCAGGGTTTGGCTTTCTTTCTAGATATTTCTTTTATAATTGAAAATACATATTTAATGTAAAATCTATTTAAATATTGTTTTTTGATAATTTTCTTCAATTAGAACTCTTAAATGTTTTGAAAATCAAGCCCTAACGCAGTTCCGAATTGCAACGAAATACATGATATTCAATTGTTTTTTAAGGTTTACAAAGTAATAATAACGTTTACACACTTCTACTTAATTCAGTCTTAATATAGTCTTTTGAAAAACTTGTTCACCACTAATTGAAGGACTTATTTTCTTTATTTCAACAGCAAAGCAAAACAAACAATTTTTAATTTATTTTGTATTTTGTATTTTATATATTCAACATAAAGCTTTATTTACATGCATCGAGCAAACACAATTTTCTGTAGCAAAATTTTTACGTCAAAAAATTTGAAATGAATTAATAGCAAAATAAAAACAAATAAAAAATTTTATGATATGATAAATGATTGATATTGTTTTGAATTTGAAAACAGTATTAAATTTAAAAATAAAAAAATAAATAAACAATTACCTTAAAATCAAATTTAAATTAATATTTTTAATATTTTGATTGGTATCAAAAAAGCATTTGTCAAAAATTTAAAAAAAAAAACCAAAAATTTTATAGTTGAAAAAAAATATACTTGGGAAAGTATATTTTTATAACAGCATTTTTATTATTGTAAACAATTTTTCAAAATGCTATAATGCTGCCATAAAAGCAGCTTAAGTATGTACTTTTAGAGTCTTTCTTGGTGATCATAAATTTTTTTGTATGGGAAAAGACGCATTTAATATCAAAAAAGACGTCTTATTGAATAAGACTCAATTAAGTAGGGTGTGTAAGGGTTATAATTGTTTAAACAAACTATCAAATACAAGAATGATTTAAAATTACTAGCGTCAAAAAAGATTGTATATTTACTTAAATTTTAAATTATTGAATACGGAGACTTTATGTATAACACACTGTAAATAAATTTGATTTAATAATTACAATTTGTTAGATTGTATTTTGTGAATATATTCAACACAATTTGAAATTAATAAAAAAGTTAAATAGAAATGCAGTCAAATATAATTATATTTCAATTTACCTAACGCACCTGATATTCTAATTGGGGCTTCAGTTTGATATTAGCCCTTTATTCTAATAATTGCAAAATATAACCTTTCAACTAATTTAGAATTATAATTTCTTGATTAAACTTAAAAATTAATACAATAATGCAATTGATAAGCACCGAATTTGATTTTACACTGTACAATTTCTAAAAAACAGATTTTGTTTTTGAAATCTACACGAATAAATTGAGTACAAGGTAATGATAATTAAATTAAGGCTTACAACGAAATTATTATATCGTACAATCATATTTAACTTAAGATATAATTTGTTTTATATTTAATAAATTGATATTATAAAACTAAAATAAATAGCACGTTACATTTATAAAATTTTCCTAAATAAATAAAATATAAATCGTCATTATAATGTAAAAATTAATATTTTTTTTGAATTTATTAGCTAATTATTTAATATGTATGTATTATAATTATAATAACTTAGCTTATACGATCCCCTTTTTTGTAATAACGTTAATCAGATGACGGCGACGAGGCATCGAATCGAATCACAATTTAAGAACAACCATGTCAGTTTTGTTCCACCCATTTCCATTTTTAAATGGCTATTCTACCAATAATGAGTCAAATTGACGCCCACCTGAAGAAACATTTTGTGTCGAAATACAATTGGGTTTGTTGGGATTTCAAGCAGGCCGGTGAAAAAAGCGTTTATTGTATGCATTGAAGAGTAATTGGACATTGTTGAAAAACAAAATGAAAAACAAATTGAAGAAAATTAAACCTGGTTAGAAAAATTCATCGTGTAAGCAGAAAGTTTCCAATTTAGGGATAACCTCATTTAATTAATGCATATTTTTTCTAGTTTGTAAAACCATAGAGGAAAAATAATATGACGCTAAAGAGTTGTTTTAAAATGTAAAATTTGTGGACACATTTTGTTTAAATTTTCGTTTAAATATCAATATCTTGGACCAATTCAAATAAAATTGTGTGCACACATTTTGTATATGAAAATAACTCTCTATATATGATTCTTCCTTTATGGTCAAACTTATTAGATAGATAGATAAAGCTTTATAATTGCAGTAAACTCTATACGTATGTATGTAAAAAAGAAAACCATTCTTCATTTCGACACGATCTATGGAAAATTATTTTGTACGATATAATTGTTTCGCACACTGTACTTATAAGCCCACGAAAATAAAAATCAAAACAAAAACATAAATTGGAAAAAAAAATTTAAAAATATAAGAATTTGTGTATATTATTGTATACATGTAGTTTATTAAAATAAAACTTAATTTCAACTCAAGTAATTTCTTTTATAAAATTTAGGATATTTTTCTGATTGGATGTTTATTGCCCAGTGTTTTCAGAAATTCTAATTGCTTTTTAAATGCATTTGTTAATAAAAATTTATAAAGTCTACAAAACATTTTTATATTTTTTCAAAAACTTTATTTTTATAACCTAAAATTAATGTAAAAATTTCAAGAAAAAAAATATTCAAGGTTTATGTCTTGAATTACGTGATAATATTGATGAATGTCTTGAATTACGTGATAATGTTGATGAATTTATATGAATTCAAGCATTCGAGTAAATATATATAATATATAAATAATAGCAGTATACACATTTTATGGGTTGGTAATGTTACTGAAGTCCAAAATTCGTTGAAT
Organism: Hybos culiciformis; assembly: GCA_964007475.1. Taxonomy (NCBI): domain Eukaryota; kingdom Metazoa; phylum Arthropoda; class Insecta; order Diptera; family Hybotidae; genus Hybos; species Hybos culiciformis. The sequence continues at coordinate 91,898,476 of OZ023273.1, read as the reverse complement.
ATGAAACCAACCAAAAATGATTCTTCAATATGTGACTCTGGCATACAAATTCTTATATTTTTTATTAAACATTTTCAAAAAGTTATTTTTTAATAGTCTACAAACTTTTAGCTGTTATGAAATGACGCGTTAATGGTCATCATTACAAAAGCAATTGAATGTAAATAATTTTAATAAGGCATGTGATCGGTGAGTTGTATTTACAATCGTAAATTTAGCTCGGTAAATGGTATATTACATGCGTCAATACACATGTAATTATTTAATTTAGTAAATTTTATTTACATTCTCCGTTTTAAGAAAATTTTATTTACTTACTTCATTTTGAACTTTTGTTTATTTTTTGCATTGCAAATGTATTGATTGCAACTACCTCTCACATGCACATTAAAACAGTATACAAAACATGTTAATAAAATTTGTTATACAGCTCGTTGTGTATATACACAAAAACACATGGACACTTGTCAATATTATATCACTCAACCTAACGGTCTCGTGATATAAGTATTGACTCGTGTCTATGTGTTTTTGTGTATACACAACTCGTTGTAATAACAAATTTTCTTAACATGTATTGTAATCTACTATTATATTTTAAACGTTGACGCTACAATAAAAAAAAAAAAAAAAGGAGGCTAAAATGCAAAATCAGTCAATTTTCACTGTTTTTTGCATTTCTAACGAAGTATTTACACTTTTCTTAATCGGATCGACAAATCTTACATTAAATTGCGTTTCAAATGGAAAATTTATGCGATATGCGCAACATTAAAAAAACTGAAAATATATAAATACTTCTGGAAAATGACTTATTCGCTGCGTTTTATTGTTAAACATATATTTTGGAAAGTTCAAAAAATAAGTTTAATAAAAAAAATCTGTTAATGAAAAAATATGAAAATTACAGAAACTTCAAAAATGTAGAACAAAAAAAATATATTTGCACATCACTATCTAATTAATGAATAAAAACACGAAATTAGGACGAGTACATTCTGTCTGCTCTCCATCAGTCGACATTAACTCTAAAGCATTTCATTTCAGTGTATGAAGAAGCATTATTTTATATTTGAATTATAATCTGTCAGAATAACAAAACGAAGTAAATAAAACAAAAAATTTAATTTTTTATTTTAACTCAATTTGCTATTAATATTTATTATTTTACTGTAGGTTTTTTAATGCTTAAGATTACAAAAATCTTTTCTATATTTAATTTTTATCTATATAAACCTTGTATACTTTGATTTTTTTAAACCTTTTTAGAAGCATCTTCAGGTCTAGTAATCCTAATTTCCAATATCAACTTAATAACAAAAAAGAAAATTCATATAATAATAATAAATAATTATTTCAAAAAAACAGAAATATACAAAAAAAAATTAAACAAAAATATGAAATACACAATTTTATGGTACAATAAACAAGATGAACAAAAAAAAAAAAAAAAACAATAATAATAATTAATCCAAAAATTATTAATTCCGTATGTTTTGATTCGTACAAAAAATAAGTAGTTTGAAAAAAAAAATGTTGTTTTTGATCTCATCATTTTGGTCGCCTATTTTTTTTATAAATAAATAATAAAAAAAAAAAAAAAAAGATATAAAATGTAAGATATAAATGTTTGCTAATTAAAATGTTCTTTTTTTTTTTTTAATTTTAATCTGTATTTTTAATATACATGTGTATCTCTGCGTTAGTTCTAAGAGTTATATTTTTCTTATAAAATATTTTTATATGTTTATATAGATTTTTAGTTCTCTATATTTTATTTATTTATTTAATTTTTTTCTTATATTGTGGAGAATATATAGAGAGCTTATCAACACCAAAACACTCCGCTATTTAAAAGAAAAAAGATGGAATATTTATAATTTTTATAATTTATTTTTTATTTTATTAAGTTTTTTTTTTTTCAATTTAAACACCACTGTAAAATAGTTTTTTTTTTTTATAAGAACTGAATAATAAAAGTTTTGAAACTTTATTTTTTTTTTTTTTTTGTAAACTTTTAGAATAATTTTATTTTATAAAACTTCATTTTATATTTAAATATGTAGAGGTTTCCAATTTAACATAGAAAATAGTTAAAAAAAAAAATAAAATAAAATAAAAAATAAATAAAATTGGTGAGCAGTTAAAAAATTATTTTCACTGAAATATTTGATTTATATTCTTATTTATTCGTATATAAATTATACTTATGAGAGTAATATAAATTATCGCGAACATACTATAAAACTATAATCGCGTTAAACATTATATGAGTTTACATGGAGAGTTAAAACCGAGTTCAACTAGAGTTCAACTACACATAAACGGTGCTTGAGTTGAAATTGAGTTAGCTTGACTTAACCCACGCAATTCGCACGGTTCAGTTAACTATTTCCATGTAAACGGTTAACCCTGTGAAAAGTAAACAACAGCTGTTTGTTTTGTTTGTTTTGTTTGTTTTTAGTTCTTAGTTCAACAACCACAAACATTTTCGACTACAACATGTAAACAGTTGACCTCTTTTCAACCACATTTCGAATCACCCACGATTGGACTAACATGTAAACTACAAGTAATAGTGGTGATAGGATTTCATACAAAAACATTTCAATATATTTATTAAACCTACTTAATTTTGGTTACATCTTATATGGTACTTAGTGTTATTTAGGGATCTGTACTAATTCTCAGCGGGCAACAGCTTCCTTTAATTGCCTAAACGAAAACTTTTATAATGCTTTGGCAAAAAAATCAAAGAGTATGTATATTAAGTTCTTATTCTGAATTGGTCAAACAAATTTTTTTTAAAAATAACGTAATTGTGTTATTTTGGAAACCTGTAACATTATACATTTTCTAGGAAAATATATTGTTACTTTAATCCCATCTTCGATAGTTCTATATAGATATTTTTGTTAACGAAAAAAAAAAAAAACATTATATGACTAACGTAGATCGGATTTCAAAGTATTCAGATGGAAAAATAATTTTCAATAATTATAAGTACAACACTTTTAAAATAAATTTTATAGATTCTTCATCCTCATTATAGTGCGTTTTTTATTTATTTTGTTTTATATTTATATAATTATATTAACAGTAGATAGTTTAGAAGATTAAGAAAAAAAAAGATTTAAATTAAATGAAAAAAATTAATTATTACGCGATTAAAAATAATCATTAGAATAAATCTACGGTAGTTCTCGAAACGGTTCTAAAAAAAAAATACATAGATTTTAATTGTTGTGCTAAAAAAAAAAAAATAAAAATATTTTTATCTGTTATATATTTTGAATGAAAAATATTTATATAGGTAAATGTATGGATAATATTTTGATTTTGAATATATAAACAACAGGTATGTACATTTATCTTAAAATTGTAGAAAAAAATAAACTAGAATTTTTTAATAATAAAAAAAATTATAAATATTCAAAAAATTAATTTAATCTATAATATACAAATAATATTAAAAACGAGTATACATAAAATCTAACTTATTTAAAAAAAAAATAAAAAATAAAGGAAAAATTTCAATTCAATATATATTTAAAAATGCATGATATGATAATTATATACATAAATATTAGCTTTTATAGTTATACTTAATTAAGAGAAAAATAATTGCCCCTAATTTTAATATAAATTTTTGAACTAATATTATTCTTAAAATCAAAATAAATAATATCGCAATAAAATTATATTTTAATTAAAATGCATCTATATATAAATAAATAAATCAAGAAATAATTAAAAAAAAAAAATACATAAATATAATTTCAATAACTTCATGCTAAGAACTGTCACAATATCTTCTTATAATAAATTATAATCAAAACACAATTTGGAAATTAAAAAAAAATTAATTCCCCATTTATTTTCCAATTGATTGTTCGATAAATCTCTCATCTTCATTACAATAAATTTCTTTACAATCAAACACAATTTGTTCTATAATTGTGGACAACATAAATAAATTAATAAAATTCTTATGATAATTATTATGTTATTTATACTGAATTGTTATATTAATAATTATACACATAATTAATTTTTTTTTTCTTCTAACTATAATGACTCAATATTATTGAAGCAACATTGATTTAATTAAATATATTGATTCTGATAGATATTAAATTAAATAAATAGTATTGTTGCAAGAATTATAGAAGAAAAATAATGATTCATGATTTCAGCATATCATGCCAATGTTTTGTTCATTGCTTGATATTTACAGTAAATTTAATTTAGTAAATTTCAAATTTTTTTATTGAAATTTGACAACACCAACTAGTGATAATCGTTTTCATTTTCTGGTATTGACTATAACAAATTTCAGATGTGCTGGTTATGATTATTTAATATATATACCTCTATCCAATTCTAGTAAGCTGGGTATGGCCATTGTATATATTGTATAATGTAACCTTTGTACATACATTTAGAAGACATACAATGTTACAATTTTGTAAATTAATATTTATAATTTGTGTTCAGTTCTTTTGAGAAATTAAAATAACTCTTTTTGGACTAGTTATTTCGATGATAAAAAAAACTGTGTAACATAAGGGAAAATTCTCAAAGAGACACAATATGCCTTCTACTAGCTATTGCAACAAGTTAGATCTTCTATATTTGTACCAATCTCGTCAATTTGGATTTAACTTTTTTTTAAGATAAGTTTCAAAATATTTTTTGCATAACAAATTTCTTTTTATATATAATTGTATATCAAAGTATTTATCAATTTATCAATAAAAGGAGATTAGATTTCGTTTGGAACCAAGAATTTAGAAAAGGACTCAAAACGGATTTCGATTAAAGTTTGAATAAAGGATTTTAGAAACCTTAGATAAGAGGGGAAATTATTTTCAAAGCAAATATGAAAAACGAGCTGCATACTTCATCAATAAGGTTCTGTTCTGCATATTTTTAATTTTAAGATTAAAAGAACAATTTTAGCAAAATTAAAAAAATCTATTACTCTGAAAAGGATTTTTATTCCTATAACAATTATAGGAACATTGAAAAAGAAATACTGTCCGTGCCTTATTAAAGTATGGCTTTGTAAATGATTATTCTCCTTTCTAAATCATTCTGATGATACTGAAGACGTTTCGCTATTATTTGCTAAAAATTTATTAATATGAATTATAATTGACTCTAATATTGACTCAAGTAAATTAATTCAGACCTAATAATCAATTTTCTTTTTTCAAATACAAAAATTCTTTATTCTCGTTTATTCCAGTATAAAAAAATTAGATGTGTGTGGGCAGATCGACGGAACCATAAAATGGGATTAAGACTCCATCTCTGTGAATAAATCTCGTTCAAATAAGTTCTCACTCTCCGTTTGTAATGAGTTGAAAACCCATAATTTTGAACCCACATTGACTATACGTGTACGCAACGACACATCCTACAAAAGATTTGGAAATTCATTTTATAAAAAAAAAGTAGATAAATTTTTCCATTTAGATTTTCAGCAAATTCAATTATTTGACCGTTCAAAATTCCAGTCCACAGATTTATCTTGAAACGGAATAGGGTTCCCAGACGTCCTCCTTTTTGGGGAAAGTCCTCCTTTTTGATAGTAAAAAAAGTGTCCTCCTTTTTTTTCATTATTTCGCATTTTGTCCTCCTTCTCCATTATTATCCTCTATTTTTCCTCCTAAGCTAAGTTAAAACATTTAAAAAAAAAACAACTACACAAAAATAAACAAAACAATGAGTAATGTCGTCAGTAATAAAATTTGCAACAAATTATTTTTTCAAATAATTTAGAAAAAATTTTTCTCTCCCACACTTTTTCAAAATCTCAAAACATGAAGAAAAATTATAATAATGTTGTTTTTGCAGTCAAATTCAATATCTTTTATTTGCATCTCTAAGCGTCCAAATCGGTTTTTACTATCAAAAGTTGAAAATTTTTAATATTATGGGTTTTTATGAAAAATGCTTAAAAATGGATTTTTCAACCCGCCCTTACACTGTAATCTTCGAATTGATCTGCGAATTGATCTAAAAAAAAAGGATGGGTATATTTTTTTCGTAAACTTAAAAAACCCTGAAAGTTTTATTTAAATCGGAAGGGTTCGGCTCCAAAATCTTAAATTTTGATCGTTTTGGCGTGTACATATTATATATTTTTTTTGTTTGGATGTCTTTACTGCGGACAAATTTGGGAACCCTAAACGGAAGTGAAAGACTTATAAAAAAATATTTGCTCAAAAAAATTTAAGAATTCTTGTATTTCAAATCTATAAAAGTTCATTTCTTTCAAAAGTGGAAAAGCCCAATTCAAGATCGAAACTATCGAAACTATTTTCACATACGAAAGTTTCGGTATTAAACCAATTTACGAATTGGAAATAACATGACTATAAATCATATAAAATTGAATATTTGCATTATTTCGGTATAAACAGAATTTATGCATGGGAACGAAGTAAAACGAATAAACAGTTTCCATGTAAACAGTTTGCCCCTAAAGATTTATTTATTTAATGCTTATAGTTAGTAAGCATGCATCTCGAAATTGATATAATATAAAATAAAATTTGCGCTCCACAGTTAAGGATGTGGTATGTAATTAAAAATTTTTTTCTCAACAAATTTCTAAACTGAATCTAATTATACAATAGTACACATATTTTTATATACAAAATCTTTTTCTTTAATGATGATAAATTTATCTTTATTACGATTATTAAAATTCTACTGAATTAAAAATACAAATGCAACATAAAATATCATAATTTATATTTTCAAGATAAATTTTTCTTGCCACCTCTTTTTGACCTAAGGTGGTTAAAATTAAAAAAATAATGCAAGACTCTAATAAATTGCAGTATATTTTAGCTTTATTTTAAATTTTAACTTAAAGCTATAATACATTTTGCCATAAAAATTAATATTTAATTCGGAAAATTGGAAAATACATACTTAAGTAGTGTGCAGCTGGATTGCATAATTTATGAAATTGCCTACTAATATTATGTTAGTTATAAAGTTGCTAGATTTAAAAAAAAAATTTATAAAATATTCAAAAATAGTTCAATTACTTTTGGAGAAAAAAAAAACAAATATTTATTTATTTATTGCTTAGTTGAAACTATTTATAATTAACAAATAATATCATACATTAAACAAAAACAAATTCAAAATAATATGTAATGCATAATAAATTTAACTATGTACCTGCTATTGTACATACATTAATATTAATATATAAAATTAAATTGAACGTTTTAATCTTTTTTATACCGTTTTCTGTAAAAATGAAAAAGCGGATGCTTTCACTTTATGCCTGTCCGTCTGTCGGGAACTTAAATGCTTATAACTATTAAACTACTTGGCAAATCGTTTAGATGCCACAATGTTCGCCAAAGAGTGAGATTCTCCGAGTCCGGACAACGGAGTTATTATCTATCAACCGGGGAAGGGTTCAAAATTAATTTCATGTAAAATTTATATTATTTTAAATTTTTGAATGGATTGTAATAAAAATTAGTATGTGTAGAAACGAAAAAAATAGAAGGGCTCCGTTGTGTCCAAGGATTTGGAATTGGGGCTGAAAGTGGATTTTCATGATTATTGGTATGCGAGTATAGATGTAGATTGAAGGAATTGAAAATAAAAATTAACCCCTGATTGTGCCCAAGGAAGTGAAGGAGGGCTGAAAAAGGATTTCAATCAAAATTGGTATATGAAGACAGAGCGGTTGTAGAAATATTTCAAAACGATTTTGAAAATATTTTAAACTGAAATGTTGAAAATAGGCTCTGTACTTCATTTATAAAATTCTGGTTTCACGAATTATTACATGTATTATTTTTTATTTAAGTGCGAAAAAAGAAATTTAAAAAGTAATTCTGTCAAACTGAAAACATAACATGTACTTCCTACATAGGTACATAACTTTTTCGTTTGCTCGGGTCATAAAAATGAAAAAAAACGGAATATGTGTTTTTACTTTCTGTATGTCCGTCTATCAGACTTAAATGCTTATATATAACTATAAAAAAAATTCGGCCGATTCGGGAAATATGTTGAAAGCGAGCTCCATACTTGAATTATGAGATATAACTGTTTTATATTCTTAATAGGTACATATATTTAGTATTTCTGAACAATGAATTAAATATGAATTCAGAAAACCTGAAAATACATAATATAGCCATATTATCTTGTACTCGTTCATATATAAATATATTCATACCTATGTATATATCTAAAATATTAATTTTAATAAAAAAAAAAAAAAAAAGAATGACCATTGTTTATTTTTGGCAGTCTGTAGCAAATGTAATAAAAATTTAAATTTTCTATTTAACGACAGAAAGTCAAATATTAATGATGTTTACGAAAATTTTGATAAGATATTGTAAACTAAAATTTATCGCTATCCGCAATAAAAAAACATAAAATTTTGTTCAATTTTATATTTAAAATATTTTATCAAAACAAAAATAATAATTTTAACGTTAACGTTAAAATCACCATAATAAAATAAAAATCACTATTTTTGCTACTAATTTTAAAAATAAAATAAAATATTACATTAATCAATTTTATTTTAATCAATACACTGATGATAAAAATATTTGTATAGTGAGTGCATTTTTTGTTTTTTTTTTTTTTGTTATTTTACCTTGATTTAGGATTTTATTTTATATATACGAACAATAGCATGTACACAATATACTAGTAACGTACATATATGTACATCATGCTTCTGTACATTCATTATACATATATTTTTAATAAAAATGAAAAATAAAAATTTAATAATATTTTTTTGAATGATTTCATATTTATATGTATTTTCTATTTATGTAGAATTATTGAATTTTTTATGCATAATATACAATACAAAATTCTTTAGCGACCTCCCATGCACATTGTACAATGGTTTTTTCATTAACTACCAGCGGCAGCTCGTACATAGGTGCTGCGACACTGCAGCACCCTCAAGAAATTTCAAAAAATTGAACTGATAAATAAAACTTTTTGTTAGCTCTGAATTTTTCTTACTTTAAAATTATTTTTTAAATGAAATATAGCAATTGCTGTAACATTTTATAAACAAGAGTAGCCTACTTTCAGGCTTACAGAAAATCTAATATAGAAAATACAGAAAGTCCTTTTCAAAAATAGCTGCAGAAATCTTTTTAACAGATTTTTCGAACTGCGAATTTCACAGTGCAGGGAATTTTTTTTTTCCTGAATAATTTAATATATCTTTATTGCTGTTAAGTTTTTTTTCATGACTTGAATCATCACCAACACTAAGATAATCAGCCGTGTAGTTGAAAAGTAAACAAAACTTTTCGTAGGGATAATAAATAAAATATTCCCACTAGTTTTAAAATTTTTGTTCGCGATGTCGGGTATGAGCAAGTTTTGTTTTGCTTTTTTTCTAATTTTTATTAATATTTAAAAATTAATTTTAAAATAATCGTTAATATAAATTAATAAATAATATATTTTTTAGTAGTTTTGATAAAAAAAATTAATTTTAATATGTAAATTAAAAAAAAATCCCTCCTAGGACAACTTTTTTCGGGTGAGTGCCACTTGTACAATTACCAGTTGTACAATTTTTCAATTTGTATGGAGAAAAAAATTGTACAACTGGTATTTTTTCTCTGTACAACTGGTAAAAAATAATCCAGTTGCACAATTGACCAGTTGTACAATTTACCAGTTGTACAATCGATTTATCCAATTGTACCACTTGTACAATTCAGTTTTCACCACTTGTACATTTTAGACCAGTTGTACAATCCTTTTTTTCTCAAATTAACCACTTGTACAATGTTGGACCAGGTGTTCAATATTTATTTTTATAAAATTAACCACTTGTACAATTTTTGACCAGTTGTACAATTTATCTTTTATCAAATTAACCACTTGTACAATTTTTAACCAGTTGTACAATCTCTATGGTAAAGTTATAACCGTGAAAAACTAAGCAAAATGTATGGAAAAGCTGTTGTGCATAATGGGTGACCGTGGCCTAGCGGAGGATGGAAATAAGGCCTCTAGGATTTTTTGTTGCGGTCTTATTTCATTTTGAAAAATGAAATTAGACCGCAAAAAAAGTCCTCGCGGCCTTATTTCATTTTGATAAATGAAATAAGGCCGCGTAGTAATTTCATGTTTCAAAACGAAATAAGACCTCGATAAAAAATCTTGTGAAGTGAGCACACAGGGCAGGGGGCAGCAGGGCGGCGGGCGGGCGGTTGGTCAGTGGGATTTGCGGCGCCAGCCGCAAATCCCACTGACCAACCGCCCGCCCGCCGCCCTGCTGCCCCCTGCCCTGTGTGCTCACCTCACAAGATTTTTTATTGAGGTCTTATTTCATTTTGAAAGATGAAATTAGACCTCCACGCGGCCTTATTTCACTGCGCCGCCCTAGCGCCTTTTCCAAAAATTGTACAAGTGGTAAATTACAAAAAAAAAAAGATTGTACAACTGTCAAAAATTGTACAAGTGGTTAATTCGAAAAAATCGAGATTGTACAACTGGTCTAAAATGTACAACTGGATTGTACAACTGGCACTAGTCTGTACAAGTGGTCAATTGTACAAGTGGAATCTTTTTACCACTTGTACAATCCAAAAACCCAGATGTACAATTAAATTTTAAATTGTACAAGTGGTATTTTGGATTGTACAACTGGTACAAAAAAATTGTACAACTGGTAATTGTACAACTGACATGCATCCCTTTTTTCTTATCGAACAAGTTACAGGTGGATTTTTGATGGGGTTTTTTTTTAAATAATATTACTTTTTTTTTTCAAAATGCTTTCATAAAAATAAATTAAAATAATTTTTAAATAATTAATTAATTATGGAAATAAAAAAAATTATATATTAATAAACAATATCTATAATATAATATCAAAAAATAATAAGAAAAAAGATTTTTTTGTGTAGGTAGATGGTAGGTACATAGGTGCCCAGGTAGATAAACAGCCGCGTAAATGCAGTTGAAGTTAGATTTAACCGAAACTTTGTGAGAGAGTAGAAGTGGTCAGCAAACCCTTATATCCCAGAAGGTCTCTACCGGTAAGCTCGCGTTTCGGGGATATGTATCCCTAAAGTTTTCATATGTTAGGTAGGTACTTACTTGTTTTGTTGTAACCAAAAACTTTTTTTCGCAATAACTAGGTACGTAGTTTTTAAAATAAAAAGTTGTCTTTCTGAATAGAAGACGGCAGCCGCCTCCTTCAATCCCCCAAAAAAAAATGTTTGTTTCGCATATCGTTATAAAATAGTTTTGTTTCGAGGTATTTTTAATGTATCTGACCTAATATGTAATACATGTACCTAATATACTTATGAAAACTTTGGAGGGTCATATCTCTGGAATGGGAGCTTTTCGGTGAAAAATGTCTTGGATTTAAGAGTTTGGGTACTGCCTCTTCTCCCCCCAATAAGTTTCAGAAAATTCGGGATCGCACACGTTAACTGAACTTTATCCAAAACATCTAATAAGAGCTTTGTACAAATTTTAATTAAATTAATTTAATTTTTTTTTTAAATTCATTTAAAATTAAAGATAAATTAGGTGTAATAGGTACCTAGAGCCAAGAAATAATGACAAAAAAAAAGTTTAATTTACTTTACCAGGAAGAAAAAAAATGTATGGATTAAATTTGCTCGATTTATGGAAATTTTCATTTAAACAAATACGGTTTTTTAGCTTAAAAATTAATATACCTAAATCATATAATAAATTGCATTTAATAATTAAATTATTTTTTTTTTGCTTTTAATCCCATTTTACAGATTAATCTTTAGGTTTTGTATAGGAAATCTCATAGGGTTTCATACATTTGTTATGATTTTTATGCCTACGAGATGCTGTCTATGTATAGTTTTTTTTTTTAATAGGGGGCTTTTAATTTATGTTGGTATTGCTTGAATGTAAGGAAAAATGCACTGCCACAGAAGCAGTGCGGCTGTATACTTTCTTAAAAATTTAAAAAAATATGAGGGAAATTTTGTTTGTTTGTTTTGGGATTTTTTGAATGTAAAGAAAAATGCACTGCTTCAGAAGCAGCACAATTTTTATATGGGATATATTTTGTTTGCTTTTGAATCTTCAAAACTGATATATGATTATATATCATAAAACATTTATAATTAAAAAAAAGAGGTTGTTATTTTTTGCAGCACCCTCTTTCAAAACTTCCACGGGCCGCCACTGTTAACTACATTAAGTTTATAGCCGTGGTTAAATTATGTTCACTCATATCTTTCAACTTTGCAATTTGATTGAGAATTCAGATCGTTTCGTCAGTTAAACTTTCAAGAAACTTCTTATGAAAATTTTCGATTTCACAATTTCGTATACCTAAGATATCAAAATTTGACATTATTTTAAATTTGAACATGGTATGTTAGAGAGTGATTCTAGCAACATTTGAATAAATCATTTTTTAAAAGTTGATGTATTAAGATATACAATCTAATGTATTAAACATCCTATACATAGTATTTAAAACACTAAAGTAAAAAGAAAAAAATGCAAGCACTTACTTTTCATGCATTGAAAAAATTTTATATTGAAATTCTAAAATTTGATCAATGACTATATAACGTCTGCTGAGAAATGAAACAACGTATGACATTTATACGTCATTATTTGACAATAGCACCATTCGATTCCTCGTACTCGATTTTATAAGTACAACTACTTTGCAATATTCTTAATGTTGATTAAAATGTGTTTTTTAGATGAAAATTGTACGCTACTTGATATTTTTTCATACGTTTTTTTTAATTTTCAAATCTTTAAATTCAAATTACTCGAAACTATACTTTTCATTATACGTTGTTTCATTTCTGAGCAGGCGATAACATCTTGATGAAATAATACAGATAGATTCTCTCAAAGAAAACTTCTGTTTTGGTTTAGTATGTACTTTAAAAAATTTTATGTTTTCAATAGCTGAAAAATATTGTATATTATATAATATATAAATTTAAATACATATACGTGAATATATAATACACTGTACAAGTACATTTCTTTATTTCAAACTTTCTATATATACATATATATATAATTTTCAATGATCTTTGAAACTAACTAATAAATTTTCAAGGTAAAACTTTATAAGGATTTACTAACAAATCAAATAAATTTGATTTGTTATATATATTCAATCAGAATCAAAATAAATAAAAGGCAAACAAATAGTTAAAATAGGAAAATAGTTATGAAAAATTTTAAATGGGCATTGACTTAGATCGATTTCTCTGCGCCGAAATTAAAAGAATGAGCTGTGCTCGGTATTAAGCTCTGTGAGCCTTTAAAGTTTTTCAATAATCTTTTCTTAACATTTCAATTTCAAAAATTGCTTTATTCGGGCATTTCTCACTTAAAACAAAGTAAACTTATTGGAATATTAGCCCTTATCATGGAAGGCGCTGTCTCCGTCGCCAGTAGCCAAAAGCGACAATTTGGTATCATGGAAGTCGCTGTCGCCTTAAGGCGACTTGTCGTCTAGTCGCCTGGGCGACACTAGACGACAATCAATTGAAAATCCGTATTATTGAAGTCGCTTTTGTCGCCTTTTTAATAAATTTACTTTCGCCTGCTTTCAAGTAGACGGCTAGTATATTATTTTGATGATTCAAATTTGAAAAAAAAATTTTTTTGAAAAAGTTTGAAAAATTCTTATTTAACTAAAAATTCTGAAAAATGAGGTAAATATAAGTTTTTTATTTATTAAAATCAATTTTTTTGAATTTTAACTTAAAAAATTTTTGAAATTTTTGCGTTTTTATTTAGGTGTTGCGGTTATTCACAAAAAAATCAAGTGTTATCGCATCAAGTTGAAGGCACCTTGTAAGTTAGAGTCGCCTGTTCGTCGGCGACTCTAAAAGGCGAGTTTGGCGACAGGCGACAGCGTCTTCCATGATAAGGGCTATTTATTGTATAATAAAATTGGAAATATTGTAATCCCACCTTCTTGAAAAAAAAAGTTCAAGTTAATGTATAGTCCCTTAGCAACTGAACTAAAAATTCTACCGAATTGTTGTATAATGCCTTGAGCACAGCTAATGCTGCAAAGCAATTTTTGAAGGAATGTTCCGGAAACCTGTTCACAGCTAATTTTACCTGAAAGCAAAAAAATCAACTGCAAACAACTGCTTTTGTTTTTTTTATAATAAGATTGTGACAGAAAAATGCAGCAAAACTATATTTCGATGCAAAAGAAACGCTGTGAAAAAGAAAAAAAAATTATTTTGTGACGTAGTCAATTCTTTTTGAAGCAAAAAAAAAATAAATTCAGTTTTCTAATTAATTATGAAATAATTTCAAGAAATTCTTTTTACAAAAAATCAATAAAATTAATATTTTTCGTTTTTCATAATTTTTATTTAAAATAAATAAGAAATTACGCAGAAAATCGGTTTTTACGGTAGCTCAAAATTGCTTTGCGGTATTAGCTGTGCTCAAGGCATAATAATTAAACGATTAATTCAAGAATTATTGAATGTCCTAAATTACATTAAATGAATTTGGCTATATAACTTTGGCTTGAAGTTGAGCATTGAATCAGTATATCTTCTGCGAATATGGTATCTTATGAGAATTCTACAAGCATCCTGGATGTAGCCCCGATTTCATCCAATTATATAAATAATTCAAGTGAAGGGAGCCTGAACCTGTATTTTATATTGGATTAATGAGCTATAAATGTCATTTCTATTTTATTATTAAAGTGAATTATAAGAATTGATAACTATATACATATACGATTAGTAATTCTTCTTTTTTTGCATTTTTGGTAGATGTTCTTTGTTTCATAATATTCACAATTTATACATAGTATATTTTTTACTGATTTTTTTGTTTATCATTTTCATCTTTGATTGAAATAAAAAGTGTATTTTAAGGTCTGTTTATTAATATATTTTGTATGTCATCGAAATAAAAATACAAAATTAAGATAAGGATTATTTTGACATACAGAATTTCGGCTCCAAGCTTTTTTTAAAACATTGTGCAAAAAGATTCTCGATCGATTCTGACTAGAAAAAAAATTAAAAGCATGAGCTTTGTTGAAATGGGTACAAATCGTTATCAGACAAAAAAACGTAGACATACAAGTAGACGTTATTTGTTTTTCCAAATATATGGGAGAATATTGACCAAAGACCATTAGATGAAAAAAATATAGAAAAAAAGTTTAAAAATTTATTATCATTATGTGACTATTATAAGTACATATTACACAAAATTCACTAAGCAAACCAACCAACTTGACATATTTCTAAGGTTAAAGTAATTCAGGAGGAAAAAATTAAATGTGAATCAATAAACAGATGCCAAAAATTTTTTAGTAGAAAATTTTCAGGATGGAAATAGATTGTTGCACAAAACAATTAAAAAAAATGTTAAAAGAAATTTTTATTATAAATGTTTAAATTATATACCGGGGATATTTTTAGCTGTTTTTATAAGAATAATGATACTGAAAAAAAACGTTTCTATTTTCATTTCCTATTTGCCTGTCTCTATACAAAAAGTTGCAGGTACATAGTCATACACCATTTTTAAATGCCAAAATATGCGAGATATTCTTATTTAAGCTAACAATAAAATTCAATAGTCACTAGTTGTTGCAGAATTACAAGCCTGCGATCAAAAGGGTGCAAAATTATTTTCACACAGTTTTAAAACTAAAATAATAAAATTTGATCTTTGGAATAATTTTCATCAGAGACTCTTAAATAAAGCAAAAATAAATTTAATTTAAAAGATCAAATATCGTAATAGTAGAATGAAACATATGTTAAGAAAATTTGTTATTACAACGAGTTGTGTATTTACACAAAAACACATGCACACGCGTCAATACTTAAATCACGAGACCGCAGGTCGAATGATATAAATTGACAAGCATGTGTTTTTGTGTAAATAAACAACGAGCAGTATAACAAATTTTATTAACATATTTTATATACTGCTTTAATGTGCATGTGAGGAGTGAGAGGATATATTTTCAATGCAAAAAATAAACAAAAATTCAAAATGAAGTAAGTAAATAAAATTTACTTAATACGGAAGTGTAAATAAAATTTACTTAAGTAAATAATTACATGTGTATTGACGCATGTAATATACCATTTGCTGAGCTAAATCCTACGGTAGTAAATACAACTTACCGATCACATGCACATTAAAAATTATTACTTCTTACGGCAATATAATATTAAACCATAAAGTAAGTATAAATAAGAGAAATTCAGTCCATACAAAAAGTTCAAATTTTAAAATGTTTAGAAAAATTTTATTGATATCCCAGTCTTATTATGCGGAGAGAAAAAAGAAAAAAATTTCTCAAAAACATTCTCTTCAATGAATTTTTTTGCCAGTGATAATAATAATTCTAAATTTTTATTTAATATTGATATTGTGCATTATTTATTATATCTATTTATTTGTATTTTGCTTTTTTTATGAGTATAAAAAAAACAAAATAGAGAAATTTTATGTTCTCTATTTTTTTGGGATATCAATAATTATGACAAAAAATAAAAAATTCAATTTGTACAATTTGTATACGACTGAAATTTCTACATATACATATTTTTTGATTAAACGTTCGCTTAAATGAGAAAAAGAGTTATTCCTCCAAAAAAAATTTGGGTCTATCTTCATATATTTGAGTTATTTAAATAGTTCGTAACATTACAATTCCTTACAAGTGTATTAACTAAAATTCTTGAATAATTTTGGTGAATTGCTTAAAATAGTTTTCAAGTTTTGATGACCAAAATCTGCATTTTTTCTTTTCTTTTTTTTTTAGACATGCGATCACAGACGATTTTATGTTTGGAAATTTTATTTTGAATAATGATGATGTTATCTACAAAACGTTTTATTATACATTTATTTAAACAAAACTAAAAAAAGAAAAATTATTTGTAAAGTTTTGCTTTAAAAATCAATTTCGAGCAGACTAAAAATAGAGTAACCAAACTTTGTGTAGGTCCTTTGAGATATTAATTTATATATATGCAATAAATTAAAATTTTTTTTTATGAACGACAAAAAATGTTAGAATTTTTTATTTGTCCCGAAAAACATGGACATTTATTATAGCAGTTCATTATATTATATAGGAAAATTAAATTGATAAATGGAAACTTTAGAAAATGTTTTATTCCTTTCCTTTTATTTCCAAACATGATTCCATAATGTAGGTACTAGTAGGTAACTTTAATGGAAACTTTTTACGGTCATAAATTTATTTAAGAAGAAAAAAGTAAAAGCAAAACGACACACCTTTGCATGTCCAATTTACCTTAAAAATAATTTTTTTTTTCTTTATTTCAAATTTTCACTTTAATATTATTTTTATATATATTATATATTTAAAAAGCAACTTCATTATATGTATTATAAACACATAATTATATGTATACAGTATGACGTAGTATAGTATTCTTCATTCCATTATATTTTATAACCCTCCCTATAAAAAAGCTGCTAATCTGATTTATTCACCCATTGCCATCATTAAGTTTTTTTTTACACATGGATTTTTTAGGTATGTATTTATAGGGTAAGAAAATAATTATAATTCAAAAGATACGAGCGGTCAGCAATAAACAGTTAAAACATTATCTCAATATTTTTTTCATATTAAAAATCAAGATTTCTATCACTTTATTATTGCAGTATTATATAGACAGAGAATATATAATTTTTTATAATTTATAATATAATGGATATTTAGTTCAAATAATTTTAATATAAAAGGTAGCTTTTATCTTATCAATTATATTGACCAAGAATTTATCATTCAATCATATTAATTCTAACTATAAATCATTTATGTTTCTTTAGAAAAAAAGAATTTTGTTTTGTTTTATTAAAGGTCTGAAATATTTCACTTTTTTAAAACGTCTGGTTGCAGCAATTGATGTGGTAACATTTAAAAGACGGAATGTAAATAAATGACGCGACTAAACCGCGATCTATAAATCGCGCTAGTTACGAGGAGGTTTGAAATCAATTTATGCCGAAAATGCACAGATTAGAGAATTTACAATATCTAAAGAATATATATTTTAAGTTACATAATAGATCAATGAAAGAAACTATTAGTTCGATGTAATTTCTCACCACCTTCGTTATTTTAAATCAAAAATTTAATGATGGACTGACTATCTGTTCATAATTTTTACCAGTGTCGCCAATATTGTGAAAGTTAAAATAAATATTTAATATATCGATTAAATTGCGAAAAACTGAAATTATTGAATGAATAATAATAAAATGTAAGTAAATGTATGTGTACAGAAATGTACAAGTTTACAATCTCCTTCGATCGAAACAGCTGAATCAATTTCACATGGGGCTAATTATTTTCCTGAAGGGTTATTTTCCTGAATAGTTTCGGTTTTATAATTTTAAAATGAAATATTTTTTTTAATATTAGTAAAAAATAAATTACACAAGAACACGGTGATTTTATTAATTATTTTTTTTTTTATCACATATCACAAGAAGAAAGTGATTTTATGTAATGTGATTTTTTTTACAATTTTAAAATGCAATATTTTTTTTAACATTAGTAAAAAAATAAATTAAAAATTAGTGAGTATAAAAAAAAAAAAAAAAAGTGGCCTTTTTCGCTGAGTTTTCGAAAAGTAAGGGATGGGATCCGATTTATTAAAATAATGTTCTCTTTTTTTTTGACGCCATATGGACACACTAGATGACTGTTAAGTCGCCTAGTTTTTGACGAATTCAAACTTTTTGGTTATTCAATTAATATTGTAATTTAAAATATTTTTATCAAAAAGGTCAGTTCCAGGTTTTTTTTTTATAATCACATTCACAATGTAGATTTTCTTTTATTATAATATTGTCTATAATATGAATATGGTAATGAAGAGTTTTTTTTTTTACTTGTAGTAACATTAAAAAATTTGATAGCATTAAAGCAAAAATTAATAATTATATTGTGTGTTAAAAACAAACATATAGTGTAAGCAAAAAAAAATTATTTTTTTATAATAATTGTGTTCAATGAACACAATGTCAAAAATATTGAGTCAGCATAATGTTAAAATAAAAATTGAAAAAAATTATTATAAATGATTAATATTTTGGTTTGTTTACTTGTCGCAAGATACAAAATTGGTGTCTGTAATAATTGTTCGGTTTTTTTTTCCCTATAAATATAATTTTCAAGGACTTTGATTTTTATTTTTAAATATTGGAAAACAAAAAAAAGGCAACATTCATCATCTTTTGGATGACCAACATGTCTAATCGATGTATATTTTGTAGTCTCAACTGCTTGCCATTTGTTCGCAAATGTAGCTACGCTACGCGGCCAAATTCATTTTCTCGTGGTGAATTCCAACCCTCTTTTTCTCAATGCTATTATATGACTATGACACCAAAATCGGTTCCTCTTTGAGTATAAAAATTTAACTTTTTGTATGTAAAATGTGAGTTTCTTTAATTGTTGGAGAGTTGATAACGAAAACTTCAACCCTGAATGTTAAATCGTTTTTATTCGTTTTTTCAACTTTGCTTGTTTTTATATCCATCTTTCGAGTATTTGGTATATACTGAATACGATATAATTTTATAGCCAAAACAAGCAGATGTTATTCGGAAATTTAATATTTGGAAAATTATTATTTGGAAACTATAATAATTACTTACATATGTATTATAGATAGACGATAGACCATACATTTAAATTATTATAATTCACAATGTGCGAATTATAAATCTTCTGCATTTATACCAATAATTTAGATTTAATAGATTTGAGAATCGTAAATCATGACTGCGGTTTTTATTGAATTAGTTTATTAATTACATTGTATAAAAAAACTTAAAAAAAAATTTTATACTACAATCAAAATAAAATTTGAATTTAATTTATTGCTGATTCAAGGCACAAGATAAAAGAAAAAAAGTTAAATTTATGAAGCCAATCATAAACATGAAGATAGTGAAAGATATATAATATTTTTTTTATTTTTGCCTTATTCCTCTTGGGAACATAGGGCGCGTACACATTCTTTCCAGTTCTCCCTATTTTGGGCACTGGTTTCAATTTCTTCCCAGCTCAGTTCTGCCAGTCAAATTTCTTTTTCTATAGTTCTTTTCCAGGTTATGGCTGGCCTTCCTCTTTTTCTTTTTCCATTTGTGATTTGGTATTTTAATGCTTGTCTTACAATAGCTTCTTCATCTCTTCTTAGTATATGACCTATCCACCTCCATCTTCTTGCTTTGATTGTTGACTCTATCAGTTCTTGTCCAGTTATGTTCCATAGCTCTGTGTTGGTTATCTTATTCGGCCAGAAGATTTTGAATATTATTCTGAGGCATTTATTGGTGAAAACTTGTAGTTTCTTGTTGGTTTTTGTTGTACCCCATGTTTCACAGCCGTATAGCTTTACTGATTTCACACTAGCGTTGAAGATGTTAATTTTGGTCCGACGGGATATTTGCGACGATCTCCAGATCTTGTATAGTCTGCCGAATACCTTTCTTGCCCTGCTCAATCGTTTCTGGATATCTAGCGCCGCACCTCCATTTGTTGCTATTACATCTTCTAGAGCTATGTTATTGTCAAGTTTTATGATGGTATTATTAGTATCGTTTATCGGCATTACTTTGGTTTTATTGGCATTTATTTTTAGACCTCTTTTATTGGCGAAGTTACTCAGAGCATTAATGCTGTTCTGCATGTCTGTGTAGTTGTTACCTAGTAGGCTAATATCGTCTGCGTAATCTAGGTCGCTAAGATTGGTGCTACCCCATGTTATACTTGTTGTGTCATTAGTGTCATTAGTGGCTTCTTTCAGTACGTCGTCTAGGATTATGTGGAAGAGTATTGGTGACATTATGCAGCCTTGTTTGACTCCAGTTGTTATTTGTACTGGTTTGATGTATTCATTGTTGTGTAGAACGATGTTTTCCACATTATCATATAGAGCTTGGATTAGCTTTACATATTTTTCAGGAACGTCTCTTTTGCTCAGGGCATCCCATATATCTGTTCTTTTAATTGTGTCGAATGCTACACAGAAATCTACGAAACCAATGTAGAGTGTTGATTGCGTTTCGACAGATTCTTCAACTATTATTCTTAATGTGTTTGCCTGATCTACACATCTTCTACCGGGTCTGAAGCCAGTTTGGTTATCTCGCATTTTGGACTCTATATTTCCTGATATTCTACTAAGAATTATTTGCGATATTAATTTATTTACTACATTAAGAAGGATGATGCCTCTCCAATTGGAACATTCTAACAAGTCACCTTTCTTGGGTTTTTGACAATTACTCCCTTCTTCCAAGACTGAGGTATCGTATCTGTTATCCATGCTTCCAGTATTATTGGTATTATGATTTCTGCACTTTGAGACGAGTTGACTTTTAGTAATTCAGCTTGCAATCCGTCAAATCCTGCTGCTTTATTGTTCTTGAGTTTATCTATTGCTTTGGTGACTTCAGCGATAGATGGTGTTTCTTTTTCTGCGGGATTTATTCTTTGTTCGAGTGTGTCATTTTGCAATGTCTCTGAGTTTTCACTATTTTCGCCAAAGTGCTCCTGCCATCTTGTTAGTTGTAGTTGAGATGTTGTGAGGATGTTACCATCTTTGTCTTTGATGTTTCTCGGGGTGATATATATGATACGTTGATGTTGCTACAAATCTACAAATAAAAATTTAATTCAATTTATTTAACAGTATTTTTTATTTTATTTATAACTAAAATTTTTTTTATTCGAAAAAACGACATACCTATACCTATTCAGTATTTATGTAAGAATAAAATTTCAGAGCGATATTATTAATTCGACTATAAACAAAAATACGCAAAACCTTATCATCTAAAAGAAAACAGTGAAATAAAAAAGGCCAAATTAAACCTGAGTGAAAAATCAAGAATCAAATTACAAAAGGGTCAAATAAAAATTAAAAATTTCTCAAAATATGTTAAAATTAAATTAATTACTTTACTGCCTTGGACTTTATTTAATCCAGCAAGAAATATATAGGGAACTAAAAAGAATTACCAAATTAAATTTAAAAAAAAAAAAACAAATATTATGACAACTTAAAATAAAGAATAAACTATATCTAATAATTTAACTAAAGTTTGATTAAAAATAAATAGTGTTGTATTGAGTTTTCCATAGCTGAGGAAAACATGATTCTATTATGATTCGAAAAAAAAATTATATTCTAAAGTGTAAAATAAAATGTAATCATATAGTTATGATTATCTATTAATATAGTGAAAATTCATAAAATCAATATAAATATTAACAATATTTTCTATAAAAAAAAATTTAGAACAAAGTTCAGTACCCTTTAAATAGAATTTAACACACTTTTCTCAATAAAAAATTCTGAACTTCTTAAAGAGACAAACTGAAATTCATTAACGTTTAAAAAAAAAATTCAGGAAAAAAACAACAAAAAAAAAAACAAAATAAAAGTACAAGAAAATTACATATAAATTTTGTATTCGTAAGTTTTTTTTTTCACATGTACCTTACCTACATAACTCAAATTCTTTATTTTATGAAGGTTTTTAAAGTTTAAATCTGTGTGGTAACGGTTAGTTTATTATACATACATCAAAAGGTTATAGATTTTCTTACATATATATATGTATTATAATATACATACTTATGTGAAAATATTATGATATTTTTATGTATATATATGAATGTTAATAAAAGAAAAATATACATAAATAATAACTTTAGTAATTCACAACAAGCAAAGGGAAAACTAATTTGCGTGTCATAGAAAAATTTTGATAAAATATTATTATTTTCTGTTCAAATTTCAAGGACAATATTTTAACTTTGGTTTTTAACTGCTATATAAACAATTTTTTTATCAATATTGTTGCTAAATAAGTTTTTTGCTTGAGGTCATTATTATTTAAACGAGTGAAATTTTAGACTTTGTGCTTAGGTTAGTTGATGTAGTGTACCTATGACAATTTTTTTTATTTATTTTTTTATTTGAATTTTTCTAAGTTTAAAACCAACCTAAGACTGTTTATCTAAAAGCTAAAGCAATACTATAGTAAAGAATTTCTAACTTATAAATTAAATGTTTAGGTTTAGGTTTCAGTTTGTAAATGAGTTTGAAATATTTATGTTACTTTGCTTTACGACTGTGTTTGATTTTCCTTGATAAAACTAAATTAGAAAGATCTAAAATATGCTTGTCTAAATAAAAAGCAAACCCAATTTTATATTATCTTAGAAAAAAAATTTTCATAACTAATGCTTTAATTTTCATAAACAAAAATACATATCTATGCTATTAAAAATATCAAAAATATCATTCATAGATCCTTCAAATTCAAAATATAATTTTTATCTTTTATCTTCCGACCTCTTATTTTTTGTTTAATTTAATGAAGGACCTGATGGCGCCGAGCGGTATCTTTCAGATTTTAAATCGAACTATGCGTTCTAAAAAATATAGCAAAATGCTCAAATAATTCAAAAGAAAAAATAATACGGTATACTTAATACAAATTGGCTTTGTGCCTTTGCGATAAAAGTTGTTTAATTATAAATAACTTTAAAACAAACATGTCTCAAAAGTTTTAAGAAAAGTTGACGGCTCATTTTTAATTAAGTGAAATTAATAAATTTTTTTTAATAAAATGTAGTGATAAAATTGGTCAAACTTTGCGATTTTTTATGGCGAAAATAAACGGTCGATCTTAATAAAAATTTGCCCACAGCTTTAAGATCTCAATATCAAATTTTTACTTGAGGTCCTACCTTAATTCATTTTCGTTAGTTATACATGATATCGAATAATATACATATATATATACATAATCGAATAATATATTTATAATATATATAATATATAATGATCAGGAGTCTAGATAATATTGTATATAGGTACCATAAAGGATATTATAAAGTAAAAGATATTTTTAATATTTGACGGTTAAAGTCTCCATTATACTTCTAAATTCAATATTTAATGCACTCAGTAAGTAATGTCTTAGTGAATAGGATTCCGCGTTAAATAAAAGGTAGAAAATGATGTGAGTCCTTTAAACATCTTTATATTACTTTTAGATTACTTTTTATCGAAACAGGAGTTAGTAATAAATTGATAGCGAGGTTTTTAATCGATTTTTATATTCTGTATTTTATTTTGTATAATATCTAGTATTAAAAAAAAGTGATTACGTTATAAAAGCATATTTTTCATG
This sequence comes from Hybos culiciformis, assembly GCA_964007475.1. Lineage (NCBI taxonomy): Eukaryota > Metazoa > Arthropoda > Insecta > Diptera > Hybotidae > Hybos > Hybos culiciformis. Next base: position 91,874,197 of record OZ023273.1, on the reverse strand, counting down.
TTTCCTTCAAAAGACCACTTCACAAATCTACAACGAGAACAAAGTTGCATATGATTTAGGTTAAATGTCCACAGAAGAAATCAATAATTTCGAAATATATATAGTATAAAAGCTTATAAGCTGTTGTGATACTAAAGCAACATTTCATTTCGTGAAAATTTATATTAAATTATTATTAATGTACAGAGAAAGATTAGAGCACAGTGATAAAAAATGAATTTATGAAAAAGGAAAACTTACATTTATCGTAATATTGTTTTTTAACTTAAAAGGAACATATACACATCATGACCTCCTCCATCTGTTTCTATCCAGGAATTATTCTTCCACTTAAGCTTAGCGTTTCAGAAATTTAGAGAAATTAATAGATTTTTGGCAATTTCCTTCATAGTGGCGACACAAATCAAAATGCTTAAATTTCTGTATTCAACGCGGACTTTCAAATATTTATTACTAATAAATCTCTGCAATCGACGTAAAAAATCCAGACTTTTAGAAGAAAATATTGTTTCCTCAAAATTAAACTTAAAAAAAATGTTTTTTTACATATCAAGAATTCCATGAGAAAAATGCAAAAATGTTGAACAAAAAATTAGTAAATAGAGCAAGGCTATTTCAATTTACTTCACTATAATAGGTTTTAGATACTTACAAAAAAAATGTTCTTCTTATTGTTTTTATTACAAAAGGGTGTATGAAGAAAATAAATCTTATTTAGATGTTAATTGAAATTGACGGGATTATAATTTAACTAATTCACTTATTTCACTTTCAAGCTTTTTGGTACAGAATAAAGGAAATAATTATTAGAAAATTAATGATAGTATTAATGATAGGTTTTTTGTTTGATGTATATGATGTATATATATTTACATAAATATCATTATAATGAGCCTAGGCAATTCAATAAAAATAAAATATAACATTATTATTAATAATAATCATTGTATTCATTATAGGTAATTAGTTTCTATTTAGGTCTACTCTTCACGTATTCTTATAATATTGCTAATCGAAATTTATGTTGTTTTCTTTGGACATCATTATCCTTTTGAAATAGCATTATATATATACGTATAGTATTATTATTATTAATTATTTATTAAATATAATAAAAATATTTAAATAATTTAATATTCAACTATATAATATAAATATGCATACTTATGAACTTTCTTTAATAACATATAATACTAAAATTATTAAAAGAAATAACAATAATAAAGAATTACGATTAAAACATGGTTTTTTAAGGTATTTTATCTTTAATGCATAACTATACATAACTAAGATGCAACTCCTGATTTTGAAAATAAATTACCAGTTAAATATTCTACAGTAAATAGAGATAACTATGGGAATAAGGTTAAATTATTAAGCAAATACGGAGCAAAGGCTCGGCAGTTTTAAACAAAAATAAACTAGATAACTTGGATTAAGATTTAATTATATTACAAAAAAGATTGATAGTTTCAAATAAATATAGGTATACTACAAAATAAGTATTCTACAGATGTTCTCAAATTAAAAGCAATGCCCTCTAAATTTAGGTATATATAAGAAAAAGCTACGTGAAAACTGATTTTCTACGTTATACTTTTAATGAATAATTTTAATGAAACGTAAAATATTAATTTTATTCATTTTTGGTAAAAAGAATTTTAGAAATAGTCCCGCAGGAAAACTTAAATAAAGTTTGGAAAAAGGGCTTTAAGTCTTTTGTTACGGTTGAGAGAGATTATTCACCATTCCATAATTAATAGTATTATTTTAATACACCTTACAGCACCTAGTTCCAATCTTTTTTAGAGCAACACAATATTATATATATATAACACTAAGTTATATTGTTGATGTAAAATTTGCCTTTAATCCAAATAATCCAATGAAATGGTTCCCATTTGTAATTCTATATTAATTTTTTTTTCGACTTTGGAACCAAATTTCTACACGTCTTATTGTACTAATATATTAGTTTTTTTATTTATTTATTATTTTTATTTTATTTCATTTTTTTTTTTTTGATTCCGATTTACTTAAACATTGATCTATCAATTGAATCAATTGAATATAGAGAATATTCAACATACATAAAATACATAACATAGATTACATAAGGCATAGTAACTATAATTTTTTTATATAATATTTTACTATCAAATATAAAATATAATATAAAATAATTAAAATATTTTTTTTCAAATGCCTTTGGGTTAAAATTCATTATTAAACTTTTAGTAAAATAATTTTCGTATATATAATGAAGAGAAACATTATCAGAAAGGCATTTTGTTATTCTGCCTATTATTATTTTTGTTTCTTCTTTTTTCAAGTCTGCGAATATTATAAAAAGGATTAAAATTTTTCCTTTGATGATTTTTTTTCATAAAACAGATTTCATTGACAAAAGAGGAAATTCCTTTGACAAATTAAACTTCTATAATTGTTTTTTTTTTTTTTTATAAGAAAAATGCTCTTTTTTGCTAATGATATTTACCCTTTCTTTTTTAATTCTTTCTATATTTAAAAGAAAAATATGAATATATAAAACATTATATTATTTAATAGCTAGAGAGAAAAAAAATTTAAATTAAGATGCCGCATAATCTTTAAATAAAAACGTTCGTAAAATATAAGTTTCTGTGAAAATTTTAATAATAATTACTTCAAAAAAAGTAAAACCATTATTAATAGTGCATTCAGAATTCTTATAAGCAACTAATGTAATGCATGAAGTGTGAATGAAATTTTCAACGTTGATTTTTTTTGTACATATATCTTTTTATACCTTTTGACTTAGAATAATGAAGTCACTGGAATGTGGGTACCACTATTTAAGTTTCAGAATTGGATATTTAATAAAGCTGTTAATCAAACATAAAAATAAAAAAATAACTTCTGATTTGAATGTTTAGGTTAAAAATTTTGAACAGTGCAAACAGAAATTATCATGTCCGACATCGTGAAACTAAATATATTAAGTATATATGAAAAAAAAATTATAGATCTATTTTGTGTTTTCTGAACTTCAATAGTAGATTACAATACATGTTAAGAAAATTTGTTATTCTTGCGAGTTGTGTATACACACAAACACATAGACACGAGTCATGTTTATATCACGAGACCGAAGGTCGAGTGATATAATATTGACGAGTGTCTATTTGTTTGTGTGTATACAAAACGAGCTGTATAACAAATTTGATTAACATGTATTGTATACTGCTTTAATGTGCATGCGAGAGGGAGTTGAAAACAATACATTTATAATGAAAAAAATAAACAAAAAAGTTCAAAATGAAGCAAGGAAATAAAATTTAATAAGGAAGTTTATTTATTTATCGAAATGATTTCAAACCGGAAGATTCCTAAAATATTAAAAAAAAAATTAGTAATTTTTCCAAAAAAAATTATTCATTTTCTTTTTTGCAAAAAAAATAATCGAATAATTTTTTTTAGAAAAATTACTAATTTTTTTTTTATTATTTTAGGAACTAATGGTCTTCTTAAATTTTATTTAATTTTATTTTTAATTATTAAAAAAAATAATAATAATTTTATAATTATATTTTTTATAATGAAAAATAAAATCAAATAATAATTATATAATTATAATTTATATTTACAATAAATAATCTCCTTGTTGCTGCCATTTTCCTCGTTTGTTGATAAAAGAAAAAAAAATTCTTACTTGACATTTGACAATTCACATCAAACTTTATAATGACAACAAATATATTTTCAGGGTTACCATTGTTCTATTTTTATTCATTTTGTTTTTTTGAATAAAAATAAGTGCAATTTTTGAAGTGTGGTTTAAATTTTTGTACTAAAATCCAACCACACTCGTTTAAAAATTTAGTAGTAGAGGTTCGAAGATCCTTTAAAAATAGTAGATTGAAACACATGTTAAGAAAATTCATCGACTGATCGACTGGCCGCTTTTTATAAAAAAAAAAATAGCCGCGTATTTTTTTATTGGTTCTTTTTTTTTTTTTTTGTTTGCTCAGAGGGAAAATGTAGATTAGCTCAGAGGGAAAATATAGATTTTAGCATTATAAACTAAGCTTTGTTTGACATTGATATGATGCATGTGAGAGGTATACATTTGCAATTTTTTTTTTTTTTTGGTATTTGTCTGTATTGAAATATTGTGAGTGTGAGTGATATTATTTTTGTTTATAGTATTACGCAGTTCAAAATGAAGGATGTAAATACAATATAGAGCAATGTAAATACAATTTACATCACAGGGAAATGTAAATACAATTTACATTCCTCTATAATTGCATGTGTATTGATGCATGTAATGGACCATTTACCGAGCTAAATTTGCGAATGTAAATACAACTTACCGAAGACATGCGCATTAAAATTATTTATGTCTCGTCGTTCATTTGTATAAATTATAGATTCGTTGTTACTCTTTTTGATCCTTAATCAGGGCTGGATTTACCCTTAGGCTAAGAAGGCTGCAGCCTAGGGCCCCGTTGACTTGCGAGCTCTCAAATTCAACTGTTTTATTAAAAATTTAAATTTTTACTTTAAAAAGATATTTTTGAAAGAAAAATTTTCTCGAACGCACAATTCTTTTCATATTTATTTGAAAAAAAATTGTGTTGGCTTTGAAATTTTATTTAACCGTTTTCAAACAAAAGATTGAATTCAAATCGTTGCTTCAACTTACCGATTGAAATCAGCCGAAAGTATTCGTTTAGTTGAGGCGTACCCCGATGATTTAGAAATAGAATTTGTATACGAATTTTTACAGTTTTATTCTACGATAAATACCGAAAAAGATCCTAAAGTTGTGGACTCCATTTGGATAAGTACGTTATGTTGGGAATGGGAGCATATCCAAACGTTAGAATCGTTTTAGGAATATATTTTACTATCCCATCGACCAACTGTGAGGGTGAAAGATCATTTTCACCATTATCACGTGTTAAAAATCATATAAGAAGCTGCACTGGACAGCATATAAAATCGACTAAATGCCTTATCGTTAATAATGGCTATAGAATCCCAACTACTACGCGAAATGAATTTTGATTCCATTGTTGAAGATTTCGCAGAAAAAAAATCTAGGAGAAAATGTTTCTAATCTAAATTTTTTTTTTTTTGATATATGAATTGTACTTCATGTTTTTATTTTATATATGAATAAACTTAATATTATTTTCTCTTATATTAACTATAAAACAGCAGAAAGCAAATTAACCTTTTTGTTTAATAAAAATTTATGAAAGGGCCCCATAATATTTTACCCTTGGGCCCCCTCAGGAGTAAATCCGGCTCTGTTCTTAATACTTTAATTGAAAAATAAATTGCAAAATAAATATTCATTGCAAACGTCAATTTAGTTTCCTCCAAAGGATATTGTAGGGTCCTAGAAATGACAAAATGAAAATTTGCTGCTTTTTTTTTGTGTAAAATGTATGAAAAAAATCGAAAGTATATCGTCTGCTCACAAATGAAACAACGTATAATGAATTTGAGTTTAAAGATTTGAAAAAACTATTATTTGAATTTTAGTAGGAAAAAAATTAATGAATACAAGAATACAAGTACAATATTCTTATAAACATAATAATAATTATATATTATTGTATTATAATAACATTCCTTTCCCTACATTAATATAATAATGAAATTTTTTAATAGCCTGTGAATATCGATATTTAAATATAAATTCGTGTTATGTCAATAAGAGTAAAATTTTAAAATTTTAAAAAGTAGAATAACTAAAAAAAAAATGTCTGTATATGTCAATCATATTTACTAAAAAGAAACAAAATGCAATGTCATAAAGATATTATTTTTAATTTGGCTGTAAAATTAATTTTTTCTATTCAATAAAAGTATTTTGCGCTTTAGAGTGGAAATATTTTGAAAATATGTTTTGTTATACAGAAAATACTTTTTTCTTTTCTCCGTAAAGAGAATCTTAATCTTTACAAACTTTATTTTTGCTTCACATTTTGCCATTTTTTTTGTTCGATAAATAAGTGAATGTAGTGAATAAAAATTGTTATATTCACTTTTTAAAGTTAGAAAAAAATTTATACATATATATATGTATGTAAATTATACAGATATTAAAAGCCTAATAATGATTTTAAAGGATTCTAAAATACAAACAAAACACATTCTGGCATTAGATCAAATTATAACGTGTAAGCATTTTACACCTTTAAATAAAGCCACTTCAACTAACATATCAAATTTTTTCCCTTACACAAAAATTGGCAATGAATTCATTGAAAATAACCGGAAAATATGATTCTCTTACAAATTTTTCTTATGCAGATACATATGTGTGTACTATGTTACATATGCATATATGTGTGTATATATTTTACATAAATTAAAACTTTAAAATATACTGTTTAAATTAAATTTATGATCATTTCTGGATTTATAGAAAAAGTAGAGAACAGAATCTCACAAATGAAGTATATATAGTGCTTGTTTTTCAGATTTATGTTTGAAATACTTTCGTTATTGCAGGTTCGCTCCTATCTACCCGTACAATTATTTTTGTCCAATTGAGAGTTCTTGGGCACAATCAGAGGCTAAACATTTTTTTAAAAATTGTTTAATCGACATTGATTCAGATATGAATTAATTTTTTGGGTTTCAACAATCAATATTTCATCCAAATATACAATTAACTAAATATACAATGAAAATATACAATTTTTGCATGATTAAAATTTCGAAACTTCTAACTCCGTACTCGAAAAATTTCATGTTTTAGCTTGGATGAAAGTAACCGAAATTCTGCTTATTTTCACAATCAGACGCTGGAAATCGTCTAAGACAAAGAAAACGGGCTAAAAATGTATAAAAAAAAATCTGACGTGTAAAAAGTTAAATAAATTTATCTTCTGGAATTTTATGTTCATTTTGGTAATTTGTGTTTTTAGGGTTTATGTATAACATAGTTTCACTTTAACTTAATACTGTATTATAGATTCATTCTATATTTCTCATAGATTTTTTTTCATTTTGTAAACTTGTCCTTCCTTTGACCTTCCCGATTCTTATAAAAAATATTTTGTTGAAAAAAAACTTTTCTTATATAAATAGATTGCATTCCTTATTTTTTATACATGCATACTTTTGAAATTTATAAATATGAGATATATTTATAGTCCTAAACGTATGTATATTGTATATAATAACTATAATGGTTTTAATTGTAAGTCCTTACAATAAATTCAAAAAAGAATACAATCGTGTTTGTAATTTCACTGAGCCAAAGTAATTAAAGTGTCGTTTTAAATTAAAATGTTAAAAACATATGTGTTTCCTTATAAAATGTTTTAAGGAACCTTAACTATGTTAAGGAATTTTTTAAGATTCTTTAATTGCATGCACTTACATTATTTATATTTTCATGTTCCGATTATAAAAAATAATCCATTAAAATTATATTATTTTATTTCAAGTCATAAATTTCACCTTAAATTTTTTCTTTATTCAATCATAGAAACACGAAATTAATTTTTAAAGGAAGAAAGAAATATGTAGTATTAAAATTCTGATATACAATATTACAATATTGTGTATTAGAGAGATTCAAGCGGGAATAATAATTTTATGTTGTTACAGAAATTAAGTTGTAATGAAAGGGTGCAGGAAGAATAATTTTTTGAGTGTAATGAACTTTTTTGTTTCATACCTATACTCCATCTATTAGATTACAGATATCAGCAGGCCATCTTTCTTCTTTTGAGCTGTAATTTAATTAAGAGAATCACCAAAACACACCAGAAGCAAAAACAATATCCTTCATAATCCATAATATCTTCTTTTATTTTTTAAGCTCCTTATCTAGAAACTAGTGGCGATATATTATAAATATGTTGAAAAGAGTTGTCAAAAAATTAATGTATCACTCTTCCAATAAGATTTTTAAGAGCCAACACCTCCTACCAAAAATTGACGGGTAGAACGAACAAACATCGGGAACATAAATTTCAGCATATAATACCTTCATTTATTAAATTTTATTCTACATGAAAATTTTTCGACTTTGAGGATTAAAAGCTGAAAAAAATATTTTCGTCACAATTTTTCTATATTTATTTCCTTCAATGATATAATTTTGTACATATAACCCTTTGCAACTATCTATTCGGGCTTAAGCTTAGCAATTTAAGCACCCAATATATGGTTTATTTCTTATCAATTTCATTATAATTGAAATAAACAAATCTTCAATTTTTCAATGTATACATACTGTGACAATAAATCAAAAAATGGCGCTTACATCAAAATGCTTTTCAATTAAAGTGTTCGTATTATAGCCTTTCCAAACTTCGGGTTTAAATAAGGTGCTTATAAATAATGCTTATAAATATTTGTTGAGTTAAAGGAGGTTTATCATACAAAAAATTTAGTTGTTTTAAAGTTGAGTTAAATGTGAGTTAAATCAGGTTCACCTGATAAATTAAATGAATATGTCCTGATATGTTATGATTACGTCAAAAAGTTATCGGTTGGGCATGTACGTTTGAATAATTAAAAAAAGAAAAAACAAAATGGCTAAAAAAAACTTAAAAATAAAATTTTTTTTTTTTTTGTAATTTTTATTTTTCGAATTTTAATTTTAAATTAATTAATTCACTTATAGAATTTTTTTAGATAATTTTTTAATTATTTTTGATTAAATTTTATTCATTATATTTTTATTTAGAAAATTAACAAAAAAAACAACAAAATTAACCCGGGTTGAAAAAATCATGGTGTGAACAGCAATTTTCAATTGAGGGATAACCTGATTTAATTCATGAATAAAATTCTTAGTTTGGAAAGCCTATTACGAATTTTAGATCTAACGTACCAGTTTTAATAAATTTGAAAATAAATGAATTAAAGGCAATGACCTAAAATTTTTTTTCGAGATCCTATATGCAATATTACTCATCAGCTACAAATAGTAATTATTTAAATTTAAAGTGTTTAATAAATAATATGTTTATTGTGAATTTCTTTAACGATCAGCAACATATTTGTTTATTTATTTTATTTATTTATTATCTATTTATTTATTTATAAAATTTTATACTTAACATATGTACTTACAAAAACCAATATATTCAATTCTCAAATTATCAGATTATAAAATAAATTTTGAAATGAGTTAATATTTAATCTAAAAAATTCTATCTTTCACAATTATTATAAGAAGAAAAGAATGTGTTCATAAAAAGTGGGCTCCCGAAGCCACTCGAATAAAGTAGATGAGAAAACTTGTTATAACATTTTACCATTTAAGAGAGAACTGTTTTAACCGTAGTTTGTTCTTTAGAATGATATACTAAATAAACTTCAAAGTTCTGGGGCGTACATATAATTCTAAGCTTAAGAAAGTAAAAATATTCTAAAAACTGCACCTGACATAAATTTTCAATAAAACAACAAGATGACTACGATTATCTTGCCTCTCTCGGCAAATTAAGAATGTTTGTAAGAATCAAGAATGGTTGTAAGAAGGTAAGTTATAGAAATCAATTAAGTCCAATGTAGAGCATAACGTAAGAAATTTTTTGAATGATTTCAATTCTTCGAAATTGCCACTTTTAGGAGAGTGCTTTACCATAAACTATTACCAAACAATACTTGGTATTGACGATCGAATTAATAACTCTGAATACGATTTAAGAAATTATTGTCAACGACAAGTTTATCAAGTTTAGCTAAAAGAGTTCGATGACATAGTTTATCGAAAGCTGTAAAAAAATTCATATCCTTCCACCCCTGATATTAAAATCGAAATCAAAATGAGTATGTATTTTGTTCATTCCAATATTATTGCTCGAATAATATTGTTTCAATAATATTGACTGCATTTAGGAGTACTTTAAATGATTTCCAAACTATTGCAATATTTCAATCAATATGCATTTCAATTCATCAGAGTTCATAACAATAATAAATTTATTATTGATTAAGCAGAGTATAGTATTTGGTCAAGACATATATAGTATTATAAAATTTATTAATAATATAAAATGGTAAATCAATTTAATAATGTTTAAAAAAAATCCTTTATTTTTATAAACTAGTAAAAATTCTTTTATAAAACGATATAAACGTCACATTAAATATATGTCCTTAAATTTAATTTAAATATGCCTAGTAGTTATTATTAATTAATTGATTTATGAGCACTTTAATTATTTATAGCTTTTAAAATTAGTTCTATATATTCTCAGTTCTAAATTTGAGCCTTAAGAAGAGATATTAAAAAAATAATTATATTTGCATAGTACATTTTTTTAGATTTGTATATTATTTTAAATAATGCACGTTTTTTTAGCTTTAATATTTCCCAATAACTATTTATTTTCATCGTTATTTAATTTACATATTTCTTTTTTTTTAAGTTATTTTTTCGTATTGACAGATATTATTGATCTTACATAAGATAAACATTTTTTTATTTAATATTATTTTAGATGAATACAAATTTTTAACATAATTTTATTAGTAAAAGAAAAAAGAACAAAATATAAGGTGAAGTTTATTTTACTTCTCACCTACTTGTAGCTTTTGATAAAAAAAGTCTAAATTTAGAATCGGCTTTAAAAAATTTGCATTATAATATGTAATCTTCCCTGCACTTCACACAATCTAATAAATAACGATTTAGAATGGTTTGAAAAATGTGTGCAGGTTTAATTTATTCCTGAATAATTGAACGAAACAAACTTTTTTATGTTTTAAATCATTTACCAGTATATCCAATTTCTATATTGGAAATATTTCTTCAGTGCCAGACTTCTTAAGATCTTCTCAAAATAGAAACGAAATAGATTGACGAACGATTATCTCAAAAAAGAATCGTTTTATTGTACTCTATCCTCACAAAAATCTAACAATTGTTAATTAAATATGAAATTCAAATCAAAATAAATAAGAAACTAAAATCAGAAACTATTCATGATTAATTAATAATACTTAGAAAGGTTAATATAACTAAAACTGCGTTTGGCAGAATGTGCTATCTTACATTAATTACCAAATATATAATATTTGATCAAAAAGTGTATAGAAAATGAATTGTTTCAAAAGCTGCTACAATAAAATTATAAAAATAAAAATAAATTATAATAAATATAAATGAATATCTAAAATCTTTATGTCAAATATAGCTACAGTCATAACTAGAGAGCGGAATATCGTGCAGTCAAAATCGAAAACATGCAATTTAAACCTCAAAACGTGCAAAAACGTGCAATAAAAAATTTGAAAACCTAAATCGAAAAGAAAAATATTTAGGAAATACAATTTAAAAAACCGATTTTATTTTTTTTTTTTTTTTTTCAAACTATAGCGATTGTTCTGTTTTTATCATATACGGCGCTGCATCACTAATAAAAAGTAAAATTTTTTCTTGAATCATATACCTACTATAGTTCTTAAAATAAGTTCCAATAAAAAAATTTTTTTTTTGTTCAAATCACTTTATAGCAATAAAAGAAAAATAAAAATTATTATTGAAACGTACCTACATACTCTACGTATTTTTTTTTTAATTTCATTAATTTTATATATATTTGTGTCCAAAAACTTTAAAACGTGCACTGTTTTGCAAAAAAATCTAAAACGTGCAGTTTCGTGCAATGTATCCCAAAACGTGCAATTTCGTGCAACAGAAAATGGGTCTCAAAAAATTTCATTTTACAAGATTCGGATAGATCTTTTGGTTCTTTCTAAACCCATTCTAATTGCCCAAAAAAAAAGTTGCAATTGCACGGAATTCCGCTCTCTAGTCATAACCATAAGCAGTTAATTTTCCTAAAGTCATCCACCAGTTCGATTTAGCCTATTTACAGAAAATATGGCTCAATGACTGCTACAGCTATCTGTTTATCAGTCTATGTATTCTCCCTATGATTTAAAAAAACCTCTTTTGACATAATATCAATACCATCATAAATTAAATCTTTGATTTACAATTTTTTAAATGAAAACGGTGGATTATTTTAATTCTCAACTATAGCCTCAATAAATCTCAATTTATAAAATGTAACAAGCCTCCCTTCAAAAAATAATAATACAAGTAAATTTTGTTAAGGTTTTGATATTAATTTCCTGCGATCTTATTTTATTTTCTGTTTACATATAATATCCTAGCCTCTTGTTATGTTTATTTGCATATTTACATAATTATGTTGTTATTTTTTTTTATTTTACTTATATAAACATAATTTTAACGCAATTAAAAATTTAGAAAATTTTGAAGCTAAAAAATAACTTATGATTAATTTAATTTTTTTGGTGTTTTTGATTTTTTGAAAAAAAAAAAAAAAAAACAATAATAATAATAATATAATATTTTTTCGTGTTTGAAAAAAAAAAATATATATTGTGTTTTGTTGTTTGTACCATAAAAATATAAACGTTAAAAATATATATAATTTTTTTTTTGTTTGCGGTAATAACGTTATTACTTAACCATAAAAAAAAATTAAAGTTATTTTATTCTAATCACATATTAAAAATAATATTATCAAAATTAATTACAGTTCTTATTTTTATTTTTATTTTTCCTAAATCTCTTTTTCTTTTCAACTTAAAATTACAAAAATTTTAGTGTGCCCAAGGACGAGCAGCTTGGCTTGAAAGAGAACGTATCCGTCGTTGTAGTATTCAAGATAAGGAATCTGCTGCTACCTGCCATCGAAGATGGGTTAAACGAAATCGAGTAAGTTAATATATCTTTTTAATTTTTACGGCACTGTTCGGCATTGTTCATCGAAAGCAAAAGCTTATTTGAAGTGTATTAGAGATATCAATATCACAATCATAAATTAATTTCTTTTAATTTAAAAAAATTGTGAATTCAGCGATAAACTTTGCCGCTTACTTAGATATTTGTATTGACTAAATAACGCAAGGTGGAGCAGCCGGCAGTTTACAACATATCATATAAACTGTTAAATTAAAATTAAAACAAAAAATACTAAAAAATATACCAAGATACTAACATAAGCCGTTTACCTTTTTACTGACGATTTAACCTCATTGCTAAATTAGTGTTGTCTAAAAACTCAACTTTTTTATGTTGAAAATTAAATCGTACTTTCGTCATTTTAAAAACTATTTAGCTTAAGGTATTTGAGATGAGTATCGAAATCAGAAGATGCAATTTTAGACTTCAGCGCTAAAAAAACACCATCTCCAAATACATATACATTTTTTATATTTCACAGATCCAAGATGCATCACTTGGTGGCTCATCATCTGATGATGAAGATATATTAGGTGCATTAAGAGGTCCAAGTAATTTTGCAAATGCTTTTCTTTATGTTGGTTTAGGTACAGTAGCAATTGGCTTAGTTATAGCATTTGTCGGAACCGGCGAAAAAGGGTTCAAAACTGTTGAATTAAGACTTATAGGACCTGCGTTAATAGGTGATAAACCAATATTTCTATAAATGTAATTAAAATTACTAAATTAATTATGTATATATTAAACATTTTTAGGTATCGGTTTAATATGTTGTATATTACGTATATGTTTTTGTATATGTCCATCTCATTGTATTTCGAAAAGTAGAAGAGCTCGTAAAAAAAATAGTAATAAGGTAGACGCAGATCATACAACTTCATTATTACGAGGAGAAGCTAAACGTGTCCAAATAGCTAAAGGTTCTAGTACGCACGTAAGTATAATGAATAATTTAAAATTATTTTAAACGCAATTAATTTCGTTTCACCTAAGAGATGGTATTAGAAGGAGGAATAAAATTAATTGCACATAAATTTCATTATTTTCCACCTATAAATTTGCCTTAATATAGGAGCTAAAGATAACCAATTAGTAACGTTACAAAACTATCGTTTTTACTGATGTATCACGGGAGGAAATCCTTATAATACTCCAACTTCTCTGGTACTTATTATTACAAATTACAACATCATTTTTAAATTGGAAAAACTCAGAAAACTTTTGTGGATAACAAAGTTAGGGTTTCTGGACTCGATTCGACTCGGACTCGGACTCGACGAGTATTTGGGAAGTTACTCGGACTCGATACTCGACCCTGATACTCTCGAGTCCCGAGTCGAAGTTTTTATATTTTTTTTTGCAAATTTGTTTCAAAGAACGATCAAAATTTTATATAATTTTGAAAAAACGCAGCTGAATCCGAAGGAATTCTGAAACAAGAATTTTTGCTTTTTAGAAATACTGAAAAACTAACACAAGTAATATTATTTTAAATTTTTAATTAAAACTCTTGTTAATTGTACAATTTAATTTATTTTTATTAATTTCTAAAAAAAAATTACAAATTTTAAAAAAATATAAATTAATTTGTCGACTAGTTTCGACCTATTAAGTCATCATCTGGACAAAGACTGATTTTAACAACACAAAATAGTACCAGTGGTGGCATGTTAAGTTGTCATTCGAACAGCGAATATGTATCGAACATCGAAGCGAGTGGATTTTTTGGCAACATGTTAAGATTTTCTCGCTTCGATACTTTCGAAAATCATTTTCTGAAATGATTTTTGACGTTAAAAAAAAAAAAGAAGCAAAAAGTAAATAATAATAAATAATTTTTCATACCTAATTATTTTTATTTACATTTATTAAAATTATTTTTTTTAATCTTCATAAATAAAAATGTTTACCTACCCACCTTTAGAATAATTTTTTTTTATTAATATTAAAATAATTTTCTTTTAATTATTTTATTTTTAAATAATTAAAAAACAAATATTTTTGTTTATTCAAAATTAATTTTTATAAATAATTTTGAATAAAAATAATTTCTTTTTTCATACATTTTTATTATTCGATTCCGTATCACTTGAAAATTTTTTTGTGATACCGTAGCGAGAAAACGTAGAAGCGATTTTGTCATAACATACTGCCATTCGATCGAATATCGAATATCGAATTTTTCGAAATCTTAACATCCCACCACAGATGTTTTTTGTTTATAAAATATTTTAATTTTTATTACACAATAGTAGTAATATTAATGTGTATACAACCCACTTTCCTCATTAAAATCAGATTCAAACGAAAGAACTTTTGCAATAAATGGTGGTTTTTGTAATTAAATCAGATCGAGCCTTGCTGACAAATCTATATATCTTTAGTATTTCTAAAACATTTCTACATTAATTAATAAAGTAAAATCTAACTGTTCAAATAATAAATCTACTAGGTATTATTTGTTTTTAAAATTAATGCTGAAATTATATCTTCGTCTATCTAAAGCTAAACTATAAAAATATAAAATTTAACAAAACTGAAAAATGATGTTGACTAAATATTACTAATGTCTACTAATGGTAAATGTAAATGTAAGTTTCTTATATATATACATATTTAATCAAAAGTTTGTCAGTCAGATGTTGTTAGTCCGGTTGGGTCTGTTTAATCCATAACTCAACTTTTTTGCTACTATACAATTTTTAATAGAAATGTATTACGTTTAACTTTCATTTTGCTCCTAGGAAGCTTATAAGAGCTTTCTTATCTATGTACGTACAGTTTTTGTTTGTATATATTCGCAATTTATTTTCAAAAAATTAATGAAAAATAGATAAATAACTTTAACATCCATAATGATTGATTTATAATTGAATTTCAGAAATTTCCATTATCACGTAAAAAAAGCAATAATAAAATGTTAAATGAAGGTATGGAAGCATTGAGGCAAATAGCAACCACATCATTATTTTTACAAAATGAGCAAAAACCACCAACATCTTCATCATCAACAAATCGTATAGTTCCAATTATAAAAGAGCCCTTGAAATCAAATGGTAAAAATATATATGGAATAATAAAATTTATACTCAAATCACTTAACATTGAATGGTGTAATTAACAAAATATTTATCATAGAAATTGTTTAATTTTACATACACATTTATTATAATGCGAACCGGCGAACAAAACCCGGAATCTTATTTTCTCTGCAACTTTAATCGCGTATCCTTACATGCACTCCGGAAAAGAGGTTTCAAACTCTTAATCTCCGAAGGGATATGTGAAAAAGTCTTAGGTTAAAAACGATTCTAAGCTTTAACTCTTGCGGAGGACTGTCGAAAATGTAGTACGGAAATGAGAGTTACAATACCTTATACTCCAGACGAATCGAATGGCCTAACAACACAGCGTAGTCAGATAATATTATTTTTTAATTCTTAATAATAATAAAGCTTCCGTTTAAAAGTAAATTAGTAATTATTTTATTTTTTAATTTCAATACATATCTTCAAATGTACCTACTTTCGAAAAAAAAAACCTATTTGAGAGAATGATACCTTCGAAATAATAAGATTAGAATTTGTTATAAATATATAAAAATTATATTAATCAAATACATTTTTGGACGTGGCGATTGAATTTTTAGTTTCCCCAAATTCATATACGAAAAATTAATTATGAATCAATATTGTGTGTTATCTCTTATGAAATGTATGAAAGAATGTTTATTTATTAATTTATTCATTACATCTAATTTATCGATATTTTAAACCTACAATATAATGCGAATGATGTTTAATTATCATAAAATTATAATCCCAAATACCTAATGCAGTATTATTTTTCTTTCAGAATCTGAACTAGAAATGAGAAAATTAGATACCACATTAAATATTAGTGACATAACAGATGACGAAGAAGAAGATGACGAAATTTTAATAACAACGACAATACCAAATTCGTCTCAAACAGTAACTAAAGAAGCTCCCGCTGCCACATCAATAAATAGTTCAATACATCAAAAAAGTAGTAGTAATTTAGATAAAAATAATGAAACCATAGATAATAAAATTATTAAAAAGGGAGATGATCCTGACGTAAAATTATTTCGTACTGAATCAAAATTAGGTAGAAAACGTGTTGCAATTAATCAAAAACCAGCACAATCATCTTCCGCACAAATTAGTAAGAACGATACTGAAAAAAATAGTGATACATTATTGATGGAAACATCTTTAACGGACACAACTACATCGACTCATCCGTCAACAACAACCACATCTGTTGGACGAGGTGTAATGTCATCATTGAGTGTAGCACCATCATTGACTACTTTCATTTCGCCACGTGGTCAATATGATTTACCTTCAACAAAACCACATCAAACATTTAGCAAGCTAGATTTGCAACATCAACCTGGCCAAATTATGGATACATCAACTTCTTCTGATTCATTAGCATCTCAATTAATATTAACACCGTCATTATTGTCTTCTAGTTCAATTTACTTACAACATCAAAATACTACATCATCGTCATCATCGTCACTAATGACTGTAGTTGGTGCAACAACCACCGGCAGTGGTTTAATACCTGTTAATGAAGCTTCTGAATTAGTATTAAGTCCAGCTAAACTTGGTCAATAACCCATGGAGTTAAACGGTACGCACCCACGCACCGTTGAACACCTAATGTAGTTTAGTTTAGACGTATGCGATAACAAATATACTTATGTATGTATTAGATTACGTAGATATATGTATTTCCTGACATAAAAAACTGATTATGATTTCATCATGTTTGTGCAATAAGTAGGCATGAATCCATTCAAATTAAGCGATGGATATCACAAGATTTTTAAAAGTTTTGTTCAATTACAACCTCATATATTTTTATTTATGTTTAATTTTAGATACTCAATTTAGATACTCAATTTAGATACTCAATAGGTACGAATAGTTATTTCATCGTTATTTATTTATTTAATAATTTTTTTTACAAATTCTAATATTGTTTTTTCACCGAAATTATAGTTGATGTGTTAAACAAAATAATATGAAGCCTTTTAAAAATTTTATTCCATTTTTTTATTTTTTTTTTTATCCTAGATTTCGCAGGATTAAAAACTTTTCAAATTTAAAATAAATTATTTGAACAAAAAATATCCTGTTTAATTTGAAGAAGTTGACGAATATTTTATATTATAAGTTATAATTGAGTACTTATATATCGAATTGTAGCGAGGACTTGTAGGATAATAATAATAAATTTTTAATTAATTCTTAGTTTAAATTGGTTACAAATATATTCTGTTCACTTTTTAAAACTTCATTAACGCTGTAACACACCAAACTCTTTAAACATAACAATTTGTAAAAAAAAAAAACATTACTTTTTGTTCGTTTCATTCAATCAATCCTCCAATAAAAATTATATTTAGTTTATTACATTATTTTAAATTATAGCTGTTATATTGTGAATATATAAAAAAAATTCATTCATTTTACTAATTAATGTATCAAGAAAACATTGAAATATATTTAAAACTAAGTTTTGATGATTTTATGTTAACAATTTATTTCTTGCTTAATGCATTAAGGCTGTTAAAATTTATTAAAATGTGTTGTAGCGACATTATAGCGTTGGATTAAGTACAATCAAGCATTAGTGTACACACATTTTTATATAATTAAATTTTGATAATTAAAAAAATTAAAAATGTAACAATTAAAACATAATTAAATGTGGACGCGATTGAAAACTTTTGTATTAATATGATCATTTCCAAATATGTAGCTAGTAAATTTCTTTAATTCATTTCTCATCCTCGAAATAGATTTTGGAAGGTTTGCTTCATTATTATTATCCTGTCATAAGTATTCCAATATGGCTTTGATTAAATGTTTTATTTCATAATTCAAGCCATCCTAAATGATAAATTAAAACTGACTGAAATAACACAATCCGTAAAAAATAGTCGTAGAACACTTCAGTTTACCAGATCAATTTGATAGAATACAAAAATAAATTCAATTATTATCTGTATTGTGTGCTAAAAACAATTATAAAAGCCTCAACTAAAAAATAAAGCATGAGGTCGTGTACAACCTACGATTTAAAATTTCAGACTAAGATGTTACACAAATATATTTTATTAATTTAAACAAAAACAGTTCGAAAAGTCTGTTTAATAATTTATAATTCCATGAACTACATAAACAGATTAAATTTCTTCAATAATTTTATCTCAAATACAAAACGTCCAATTTCTATCTTTTAATTTAAATACACAATATTAAATTCAAGTTAAATATTTTATTTTATTATTTAGGAAATTGTTAGAATAAATCAAAATCAATTCAATTCCTAGCCTAGCTCCGAATTAAATAAATTAATTAATTTTCTCATACCTGCATAAATAATGATAATATACAATATTACAAACTTAACAATATATGATATTTAAGTTTTAAACATATCGTTTATATATAAAGCAAAAATTTTAACAAATTTGTTTGAAACAATTATATATATTTATATTTATAACAGTTATATATATATATGTAACTAAAAATTTATATCTAAATAGGTAAGTTGAATGTATATATATATACATAATATATAAAGCTGTACATATATTATATACGTATCTATGTAATATATGTATATGCTTATATATGTATTGTATATATATAATACATAATATAAATATATGTAATATACATACGCAATATGTAATATATGTATCTTAAATAATATATGTATATTTTGAAATATACAAATATTATATACAATAAAAATGTTATTGAAAAATAAAAACAAAACCATTAATCTAAATAAAATAAATGTAAATTATGTTATTCTTATATATTAAAATTAATTAAAAAAAAAAAGAAAAAAAACAATAATGAAAATAAATAAAAAATTATATAAATATGAAGAAGAAACAAGTTATAATTACAAAAAATGAAGGAAAAAATAAATAAATTATTAAAAAATTTTGTATTTACAATTTTTTTTTTTTTTTTTTTTCAAAAACTAAAGGTTAATTAAGTATCAAACAAAAATGAAAGATGAGAAAAAAAAATTCAATATTTATATACTAAGTTATTTCCAGAATAACAGGCGATTTAAAACTTTAAATTGAGTTAAATAATTTTAATGCGTTGGGGATCGTTATGTTGTATTTAGTGCTATAGAATTTAGATCACTAAATGGAGTATTATATGCGTCAATACACATGCAATCATTTAGATGCATCTGCGTAAATAATGAAAAAATTTAGATGCATCAGCGTAAATAATGAAATCGTTTGGATGTTTCGTATTGAATATTACGTAATACCTAAACAAACATAGTATCTCTCACAATATTTCAATACAGCCAAATACAAAAAAAAAAGGAAAAAAATGAGAAGAAAAAATATTCTCTCTTATTATACAACTCGTTCTGTATACAACTCGTTCTGTATTTACACAACTCGTTCTTATTTTATACAACTCGTTCTGTATTTACACAAAAATACATTGACACTTGTCAATTTATATCAAAAATGTATTTTTGTGTATACAGAACTCTTAATTAATAACAAATTTAGTTTACATATACAATAATCTACTATTCAAAGCTTTATTTTATTGTTTTCCCCTCGGCGCTGCAGAAACTATTGAAACAAATTAATATATCGAATCTGTGATGAATTTTGTTTATATTTTTTAAAATATTTTTTAACAAAAACAGTTTTATAAATTTATTAAAAATGTTCTTTATTATTTCAAAACTATTTCTACAACACCGATCTTGGTTGAAAAATTGAGAAAAAATATAAAATACACTATGACTATTATATAAATAAACTATGACCACTGTCGGCAATAATTCTCAAAATATTTTATTTTGTTACTCTACAATTTTCTAATTCTCATTTTAAAAATAATTAATTACTTTTTAAATTAAATATTTATTTTATAATAATAAAAACTTAATCTTCGCAACCTTTGAATGTCAACATAAGATTCACTGAAATAAAGTCCTTTCATTCAGGAAAACTGATAGTGCTCAACCCGTGGTAAAAACAAGGACCACAGGACACCAGGTAATAAAAAAAGAATTCGCAAAAATCCACCTCAATCAATTCGAAACATTACGAAGTAATTGAATTTGACCCAGTTCGTAATAATTACCAAAAACAGCTCAAACTAATTTAAACTATGTAACAGAGAACCGTCAAGAGAATGGATATGGAATAATTCAAAACTCATTTAATGAAGATTTGGTATGAAATTTATTTGGAAAATTAAACAATAAATTATTATTTACTTTCAATCACCACAACATTAAAGACATAAATTATTGATTAAACTTAATAGGAGTAGATAATTGAATTCCATCCATCAATTTTATTTGTTGCATCTCTATTAACCATTACACAAGATTGGAAAATATAAATACAATGTTTGCTGTTCTTGAATGTAAAGATGACTCCTAAAAATAATTTATAATTCCATTGAATATTGGACGATATATTATAATGCTATACGCTATCCAAAAAGAACTTCAGACTGTATCTAACAAAACTCTTCAAGCTATTTAAAGAACTAGTAATCCCTTTTTAATTGATTTTGATGAAGAATATTATTATTTATTGTGAAATTCAAGAAATTTATTCAATGATTTGATAGTGACAAAACAATTTAATCAAAAATCCGAAATAAAATAAAAGCAAACAAAATTTTAATTAAAGAATAACAATTTAAATCAAAGCATAAAATGTAGTGGGAAGAACAAATTGAGCAGTTAGGTGTTATTCAACTAGTTTCCATTAAGAATGAGTGCATAAACGAAAGTTATTACATTATTAAACTGAACTTTATGATATTTTAGCCCAAAATCTTAGCAGTTAAAGCTCTAGTCTTAAGTTTCTTACACAAATTGTACTAATAAATAGTTTTATTAGGAGAAGCACAAATGTCTAAAAAAATTTAAATACAAAATTGTAAGAAAAAGTCTAATTCACTTTTCCTATTTATAGATTGGTGACCACATGTACCTGCAGAGCTTGGGACTGCAAACCGATCTTTAGGAGAAAAAAATTCAATATTTTGAATTCAGATATTCTGCGTTATTTCTCAATAAATTTTTGAGATTTCATACTTTCGAAATTTTTAGCTCTGGTATTATGCTCCCAAAATATTAAAAATTGTCGATCAAATTGAATAAAGGGATGATATCTTTTAATACATTGTAAAGTTACGTTTTCAAAACTTTACAAAGAAATCAGAAAAACAGGATGATTATTATTTTTTGGATTCATCAGTTTACCTTTAAAAAGTTTGCATCTATAGGTTGACCATAATGCTCCCATTTCATTAACTCGTTTAATTCACTACCTATTTGTTTTTCTTCAGAATATGTCAGACTAATTCGATAAGGATCCTCGATTTCATCACAGTCATTTATATTGTCGTCATACATTTTCACCTGTAACGTAATGAAACAAATAATATTAAAATTGAAAGTTGATGTGATTTATTTTGGCATTAATTTTTTACCTTTCCACTTCCATTACAATTACACAATAAACTTTCATGGGTACTGAACTTAAAATCTTCCGCAAAACTAAAAATATCTTTCAACTCTTTATCGGATAACTTTATACTTTGATTTGATGAACTGCCGATGACACAATTTCCTAAATTAGTTTTAGCTATTTGTCGTTGAAATATTTTCTCTTCTATTGTTCCAGCTGTAATTAGGCGATATATTTTAACATTTTTACTTTGACCGTCCCTCCAAATTCTTGACATTGCTTGCAAGTCAACACTGGGATTCCAATCATTGTCAAATAAAATTAATCTTGAAGCTCCGCATAAATTTATACCTTGTCCTCCTGCTTTGGCACTTAACAAAAAAATTTGATATTGATTTTGTTCCTTATTGAATTTTTCTATTAATGCTTGTCGTTCTGCAGTAGGTGTTTTGCCATCTAGTCTCAAATAAGTATATTTATGAAAATCTAGAAAAACTTGAATCATATCCAACGTTTTAGTTGAATTAGATACAA
Organism: Hybos culiciformis; assembly: GCA_964007475.1. Classification (NCBI taxonomy): domain Eukaryota; kingdom Metazoa; phylum Arthropoda; class Insecta; order Diptera; family Hybotidae; genus Hybos; species Hybos culiciformis. The sequence goes on along the minus strand of OZ023273.1, from coordinate 91,851,383 downwards.
TCACCATTTTCTCGTTCAGGAGTGTAACTGCTTCCAAAAAGTGTTGTAAAAGTTCCATTTTTGCAGAATCAAAAGTACCCATATTCTTCCAAGAAGGTAACAATTTTGATAAAAAATTGATAATTGAGCTTTCTGATTCTGTGCAAGTTAAAAGCGACGGATGATTACAGATTTTTTGAAGAATTCTTATTATTTGTAAATGATTGCAGTCTTTTCTAGAAGAGTTGTCATCATTTGTTTGTTTTTTATACCTAAAATCATATATGATCATTTTATTGACGATCCCGAATATTTTATGTTTTGAATTTCTAAAGAAAATTAACTAAAATTTGTATTAATATTATAAATATTTTATGGAACTAAAATTTTTATAATGATAAAATAAAATCTAAAAAAAAAAGTAAAAAATTCTAACAGCAATAATGAAGGAAAACATTTGAATAATTGAATAAAGAAACTTACCATTCAATGCAATTTTTTATCATAAGTTTCTGTAATTCTGATGGTTCTAAAAATACTATGTATTCACGTTTACTAGGTAAATACTCTTGATTTAATTTTTGTGTTCTTCGAAGAATAAATTTGTCAGTCAGTCCTTTTAATTCATTTGCGCGCTGCAAGCCTAGACTCTTAGAATTTTCATCAGCATCAGGTTGCTGAGATCTACATATTGTCGTTTCGTATAAAAATTTGTATTCCTGGTAGGTACCCAAAATACCTGGATTAACGAAATCAACTAAGTAAAAAAATTCTTCTAAATCATTTTGTAAAGGTGTCCCAGTTAATATTAATCGCCGCTGAATATTTAGTTGCTGTAAACAAATTGATGCTTTTATTTGATTACTTTTTAATCGATGGCCCTCATCACAAATTAATAAATCAAACGAAATTGATTCAAAATCATTTGCATTCACCACCATCGTTTCATATGAGGCAATAACAAAAGGAATATGATTCTGTTTTAAATAATTTTTAATTTTATGTTTTGAATCAACCACATAGGTAAACATTCGTTCGCTTCCAAGCCATTTATTTACTTCTTTATTCCAATTTTCGATTAGACTGCTTGGTGTCACTATAAGAACTCGTTTCAAAATTCTAAAAGTAAAAAATAAATAGTTATAGTAGATAGAAACTATAAATGTGGAAATTTAACTTGTAGTTGGTTAGTTTTTGAGTATCTATTAGAAATCAATTTCAGTGTTTTTGTGAAGTATTTTTAATGAGATGTTGAAAACTAAAATTGTTGAAAACTAAAATTTATACAAAAATTGTAGACACCTCAATACTTGAATTTATAATTATTTACAAATAATTCAAATTTAAGATGTGGTTAAGACGATGAAAATTTAATAAAATATGCAGACCTGTCACCGCCAAATGGACCCCTTTTCAGTAAAGTATGACAGACGGTTAAGCATTGAAGAGTTTTACCCAAACCCATTTCATCTGCCAATATTGCGCCATAATACCCATTATTCCGAAAGCCAAGTAGGCATTCGTAGAGAAAATTAACACCTTCTCGTTGATGTGGTCGAAGAACAGCAGCCAAATGAGGAGAAACCTTAACTTCAATTGTTGTTTTCGTTTTTGTATTGCATTCCAATTGATTTATATGACTTGGCGTTGTTAGTACTAATTCATCCATAGTTACACTATTTACAGAAATTAAGGGTTTAATTCCATTGGTTATGGATTGATCTTTAGTTTGATTAAAATTCAAATTTACACTTTGCTTTTTATTCTTTGGAAAAGCTGACAATTGGAGGTTTGGAACGAAAATTCCCAGAGGTTTTTTCTTTTTTCGTTCTGGTTCATCAGAATTTTCGTCAACATCTTGAGTTCTAGTAGGTTTTTTGGAATAATGTGTTGGAAGCGATTTTTCAATTATTTCGACTTCATTACTACCAATTATTAATTTCGCTCCTACTAAAATACAAATTATCATTAAATGTTGTTAGTTGTTCCCTACTTTAATAAATAAATAGAATGCATGCATATAGCTTAGGTAAGTACCTACATAATATCGATACAATAGCATAGCAGATAGGTAATTTACATACAGATGAACATTTTCTTATATTCTTTTCCTAAGCTTTGGGACCTGGGGAAGTTTAAATTCATATTCTCAATTAAGTCAAGGTATGTACCTACCTATGCTTTATGCAATATAATAATAAATCAGAAACCTTCAAAAAGTTCTTCTTTTTTAATGGAAATGCTACCAATTACTTTATTATTGTCATCTTTTAAGAATGCAATTTTATTACGAATTTCCAAATGTCCATCATTTTCAAAAGTTTTATGCATTTTAGTGCTTCGGCGACCGTAGACTACGTTGAAAACTTCTTTATTATTACGGACATCATTTTGAGAACATTTATTGGCTTTACAATGTTGTGATTCTGATGTATTATGATTAATGGCACTTATATTTATTTTTGATGTTGGATTATTTTTTTCCGATGGAGCGTTTGATTTTCTCATTTCAATATTCTTTTAAATGATCACTGACAATTGGTAGGTACTAAAACAATTAGCAGAAAAAGAATTATTTTTAATAAAATAGGTAGGTAGAGGTAGAGATACCATATTTGTTCTCTTTAAAAGAGACCAAAAAGAGTAAATTTATATTTTTTGGCAAATATCTCAAAACGGTGCGTTTTACAGCATTTTTGAGGTTGTCCAACCTCCGGTGACCATAAATTCAACTTTTAATTACCTATTCAAAAAGTCCCCATAGAACTTGAAAAACTATCAAAGCAATAACAAACAATAACAAATCAATAACAAAATTGAAATAAATTCATTCAAATCAAATCAATACAATTTGGTTGGCAAAGTATTTTTTTTTGTGTAGTTTTTTTTTATTGAGTTGTCAGTTGTCATTACTCTATGTTTATACCACTAGCACTGTATACATAAATATAGTAGTGAAAAAGGAATAGAAAAATTAAAAAACATTTAGTTTGGTTAAACTCGACGTGACGGATGCGACGCAAATGACGTAAGAAATATTAAATGTATGGACGAGAACAGTCTCGATTTTAACAACACGTTAATGACGCTTAGTGATGCCATTTGGTTTTTTTGAAAAGGCATTCAAATCAGATATTTGATATGACATGATATATCAGTACCACTGACAAAATAAAAAGTTAAATGTATTTAATGCCTTGTCCACACTTCGCTAATTTAACATGTTCGAAAGGAGTTAAACATCTTTGGAAAATCGACCGTTCAGACGATGTTTTTCGTATGTTAACATGTTTACCTCTGTCAGATAAAAAATTTCAAATAATACCGGAGATAAGCTCAAAGGAGCTGACGCGCCCAAAAAAGTTAAAATATATGAAGTTGTGTCAAGGTTAAAAACTCGCGCGTCATTTATCATGAGTGTATCTCCACCTTTATAAAATTTTAAAGTCAAAAATGGCATACCAAGTAAAAATTAATGCATACTGAATATTGCGTAACAAAATATTATTCAAAAATTACTCATTCATCCCTGAAAATTAACATGTTTTTGTAGAAACATGTTGAAGAACGTGTTTCTGTTTTAATTTTTTTACTATGAAAAAACAACATCAAAAACACCAACGGAACATGTTCGTCGTCCGAACATGTTAAATTAGCTAGGTGTGAACAAGCTATTAACTTTTTACGTTAAGGACGTTGATAATCAAAGCATTCTGTTTTAATGCCCGAATAAATAAAAAAAAAGTTTAAACAGAAAACTTAGTACCAACCGTTTTAAACAAAAAAACATCCAAAAATTTTATTTTCTGTAAATAATTTCAACATGAGTTTCGAAGAGAAATTAATTAAATATTTTTTCGTTTTTATTTTTTTTAATTTATTTGAAAATAGTAGTGAAAGTTGTTTTTTTTACCATAGCTTACTTTTTAGTTTTACAACGTTGAAGACGTCCAGTATAGCTGCAAAAAAATTAATTACAACGTCTCTCACGTTTGTAACGTCACCGTCGCGTCCGTCGCGTCCAGTTTGCCCAGGCGGTTAAGTTTTATTTTTTTGGTCTTCTTAACCGTCTGAGCAAACTCGACGCGATGAAAGCGACACAAACGTTAATAATGCCTTGTTCACACTTCGCTAATTTAACATGTTCGAAAGGAGTTAAACATCTTTGGAAAATCGACCGTTCAAACCAGAGGGCGAAGTCGTGTCGACTCGCATCGACTTAGTCGAGCTAGTCGGCACAATTTTCGAGTCGCCGCCGCTGGTTCTATTTTATCGACTCAGGTCGACTAGCTGCTGCTGAACTTTTATTCGACTTAGTGGACTAAAATCCTTTTTTTTTTTTTTTTATTTTTATTTTTATTTTTTTTTATTTTTTATTTTTTTTTTTTTAGAAAAAATGCGGATTTAGTCGACTAAGTCGATCAAGTCGAGCTGGTCGCTAAGACCGGAATTTATCGACTGAGTCGAGCCGCTGCTGGCTATTTTTACCGCAAGCCGCTGCTGACCAAAAATCAAACGACTTCGTCCTCTGGTTCAAACGATGTTTTTCATATGTTAACATGTTTAGCTCTGTCAGATAAACAATTTCAAATAATACCGGAGATAAGCTCAAAAGAACCGACGCGCCCAAAAAAGTTTAAATATATGAAGTTGTGTCAATGTTAAGAACTCGCGCGTCATTTATCTTGAGTATATCTCCACCTTTAGAAAATTTCAAAGTCAAAAATGACATACCAAGTAAAAATTAATGCATACTGAATATCGCCTAACAAAATATTATTTAAAAATTACTCATTCATCCCTGAAAATTAACATGTTTTTGTAGAAACATGTTGAAGAACGTGTTTCTGTTTTCATTTTTTTACTATGAAAAAACACCATAAAAAACACCAACGGAACATGTTCGTTGTCCGAACATGTTAAATTAGCTAAGTGTAAACAAGCTATAACGCGAAAGAGACCACATAACTCGTAATGACGTAACGTCGAGACTGCTCGCGTCCAAATATTTTAATATATTTAAATCTATCCAAACTTATCCATATATATTCTTCTGACTGGATTTAATATGTATATGATACGAAAAAGAAACACAATATACACGTGCTTGACTGTCAAATTTTTTGTTATTAAACGATTCATTTTACGCACTGTATTTGTTGTATTATCCAGCATTGTAAAATTTATTTAATTTCCCTCGGTGAAGCAAAAACGGCGGAGAGGTCTTTCTTTAAATCTTTTAAATAAATTAAAAAACAATTTAAAATTTATAATTTAATCATTTTAAATTATATTAAAAAGTTCAAAAAATGGTAAATATTTTTGTACAAAAAAATACCTAGGTACCTACCTACCTAATGTGATTCTGATTACATTTGGCCAATTTGGCATGAAAAAAAAGAAATAGAGGAAATTGTTCATACATCATACATCATACCTATCTACTCCATAGGATTTATTAGAACCCAATCAAATCAAGGATTCTTCAGTTTTAGTGTAGTTAGGTACAAGGTACATATAAGTATCGCCTATGCTAATGAAATTAATTTTGAAGAAATGTCGAAATTGTCTTAATATTTCTTGCTGTTTCCTGAAGTCTTAATAAAGCACGCGCAGCGTTAAATTTAATTTCTTGAATACTTACCTGTGCCTGCCTACCTAGGTACCTACCTAATTTAAACAGTGACTTCCTTAATTTCTAAATTCTTATCATGAACAGATGAACATAGCATCTAGGTTTGAATCCCAACCTCAAAAAAAATAAATTTTACATACCTATCTAGGTACGTTTTTTTTTTTATTTAATGTGGATGCCCACCTACTTTTTAATTTTTTTTATAATTTGAAAATGAAAAATTAATTAAATAATGTTTTGTTCCAAACACAAAAACCGCAAAAAATTTTTGGGTAACAGGTACTATCACCCACTACTAGTATAGTACTTCCTACTTACTATGTACTATGTACTTGTCTAACTAGATAGCTACCTATTATTAAAAACTAAAACTTAAATATTTTATATACCTAGCTAAAAGATTTCTTTATCGGAATAGACAGAAATTTCAGATTTATTTTTTAAATAGATATAGATATATCCACCAGTAGGTTAGGTACCTATATAATTATGCCTTATCATCTACTTTTAATAAGCTTAATAATTTTTATTTATTTATTTTTTATTTATAGACTGAAGACATTAATCCAAAAGCATTCCCACTTGCTGATCCAGAGCTAACAACGAAAATTCTAAATTTAATTCAGCAAGCAATGAATTTTGCTCAATTGAGAAAAGGTGCAAATGAAGCTACAAAAACTTTGAATCGTGGATTAGCTGAATTTATTGTTATGGCTGCCGACACAAAACCAATTGAAATTCTTTTGCATTTACCATTATTGTGTGAAGATAAAAATGTACCCTATGTTTTTGTCCGCTCAAAGCAAGCTCTTGGTCGAGCATGTGGTGTTTCACGATCAATTATTGCCTGTTCAGTCACAGTTAACGAAGGATCTCAACTGAAATCGCAGATAACATCCATTCAACAAGAAATCGAAAGATTATTAGTTTAAGAAAAATGTAATTTTTTCAATTCTATAATGGAAATTAAAAACTTTTTTAAATGAATATATAATGATCGATTCTTTTCTTCACATGCTTTGGCACATGACATTAGAAGACAATTTCGTCCAGGGGAATTTTCATTAGTAGCATTGTGTTGATAATTTGAAAGATAACAATTATTTCCTTGGTCAGTCAGTAAAATATTTTAAATAGCATTTAATTTTTCCTAAAAAACTTGGTACCTACATGAGTGTATTTGGATCATTTCTAAATTTTTGGGACACCTAAACTTACAATTTTTCGGTTTTGGAGACAGCTCAAAAGTAAATTTTTATAAGAAAAAATTGATAAAAAAGTTATGAGTTTTTTTGGAAGAAACAGTGCCATTTTGGGAATTAAATAAAATTTAACATTTCTTCTAAAACTAAAAACAAAATTAATAAGTAGGTATCATCAATTTTCTTACCGTTTTTTATTTATTTGGTATTAACTCAATAAACAAATTTATCATAAATTATCTTAAAAAGCTTCATTTATATTCACAATTACTTAGAGACCGCTTTGTAAGCCAAAACCAGGTCCCTTTGGCTCTTCGGTTAAGGAAGTTAAGCCACCCTTTGGCTCTGACGCAAATCGCCCATTATATGGTCCAGCTTTTGGTATTTTGCAATCTTGTAAATCTTGTAAAATCGTCTTCATGTCTTCGTCAGTCAAATCTTCGTAATAATCATCGTTAATTGCAACCATTGGAGCATTTACACATGCGCCCAAGCATTCGACTTCAGAAATAGTAAATTTGCGATCTTTGGTTGTCTCTCCAACGTCAATACCTAATTTTGATTTACATGTATTTAGAATTCCATCCGAACCCCGAAGCCAACATGGTGTGGTCGTGCAAACTTGAATATGGTAGGTTCCTGTTGGTTTACGAAGAAACATTGTATAGAATGTAGCTACTTCATAAACCCGCATATTTGGTAGTCCTAAAATTTCGGCTACTTTATGCATTGCTGAAATCGGCAACCAACCGTGCTGACGTTGTGCTAAATCAAGCAAAGGAATCATAGCACCGCGCTTATGACCTTCCGGATAGATACTTAAAATAGCTGTAACTCTTTTTTCATTTTCGGGTGTAAATTCAAACGGAATATCAGGATTATCTTCTGGACTGTCTCGATGAACGAAAAGATTATCGCTCCGAAGAGTGGATGTAGTTGATAAGCAGCGAACTTTTTCGCGCAACAATCGCGCTCCACGGGATGCCACATTCATCAGCATATTTCTCTTAAACCAAAAAAAAAAGGATAAAAAATTTCAGAATTAATTTTAAAATAAGAAACTTACAAAAATAAATTTTTCTTTTTCAATCAAAATCACAGCTGATATAATATTATGTAAAATAATTTTTATTATGATTTTTGGTTTAGTCGGTAGTGCAGTTTCAGAGCTGTCAGTGTAAAAACAACAGATACACCCAACAAACAACAAATTTCTTCGACTTCGGCCGGCGTTATTTATGTTTTTACAAAAACGTAATGATGGGTTTACACATCATGCCAAAAAATATGGCTTGAGTAAAATCTTTTTTGGCACAAAATTTATATGGTTGGTGCATTTGTATGTGTGTGTGAACAGAAATGCTGCAACTTTTGTTCTATAAATCTAATGTTATTGTTATTGAACTTATTCATCATCGAAGTACATATCCCATTTTGTTCATAGACGAAATAGATATAGACTGGCAATAACATCTTTTTTCTCTTTTTTTCATATGGGATTTTGAGATTATTATTTCAGCAAATTTTGAAATCAAAAAGACCCACTCATATGTTTTCTGACATTAATTTTGTTTAAATTTGTTGTTATTTTTTGTTGAATTTAGGGAATGAGTATAAGAGTTTCTGTGCAGCAATAAATAAAAACTCAAAATACCTAATATTATTATTATTTTCAATTATTATTTAAATTAAATTAAAAATGAATTTATTTGCAAGGAAAGAATAAAAACATAAGAAAATTTCAAAAAGTATGTACGTACTAAAATTACGAAGAAATTATAATTAAAAGAAAATATTGCTGAGAAAAAAAAAAAATGCTAAAACTAAATTCGGTTAGAAAAAAACAATAAGTTTTATTTAATATACATATAATTATACTTTTAACAAAAAAATTAAAATTAAAATAAATTAGATTATTCACAAACCAGAAAATAATATTCTATATCTTTATTGCAAAGAGAACAATAAGAACCAAATTCTAAAGTCCTGAACAACCACCAAACTAAGTTTTTGTTTGCTAAAACCTTTTCTATTTACACCTGCACAAAAGTTTACTACAAAAAAAAAATTACGTTCAAAAAAGCCCACTCATATGTTTTCAATTTTTGGCTGAATTTTTTTTCTTTCAATGCAAGTCTAGATATATTTTGTTTTGTTGAGATTATAGCTTAGTATGCTGTGAAAAAAAAGGTTGCAAAAAATATCACCGAAAAATATCTGAAAAATGTTTGATAAATTTTGACAACTATTTGACACAAGCATCTGATTATTACAAATAAAAATGAATTTATTTTTATTAATTTTTTATTATTCTAACCCAATAATAAACAAATCAAACAAACTTTTTTTGTAATGTCAAGTTTTTGCAATCATTTATCTACCTGGGTAGAAAAATATTTGAAAAAAAAAACAGCTGCAAAATAGATTTTTTGTCACCCAGTAAACAATTTTTGGCGTAAGTGCAGTTTATGTGAACCTCTCAGAAACGGCTGAAACTTGAAGGGGGGGTAGAGGCGGTTCCCAAACTTCCAAAACTGAAATCAGTTCTTGGGGCTCGGGCCTCGTTTCGGAGATATGGCCCCTCATAGTTTTCATACATTTTTGTATGGGACATTTTTTTTTTTGCCCGATTGTCCCTATTTTTGGGAAAAGGATAAAGGGGGTGCCCCGAAACAAGAGGAGGGGTGAGGGCGGCGGGCGGGCGGTCTGGTGGTTGGTGAGTGGGATTTGCGGCGCCACCCCCTACATTCTCTACAAAAAAATGGGGAAAATCGAGCAAAAAAAAAAAAATTGCCAGTACAAAATGTATGAAAACTTTGAGGGGCCATATCTCCGAAACGGGGCCCGAGCCCCAAGAACTGATTTCAGTTTTGGAAGTTTGGGCACCGCCTCTACCCCCCTCCAAGATTCAGCCGTTTCTGAGAGGTTCACAGAAACTGCACTTTAGCCCAATTTTTTTTTATCAGCGTACTACAAAGCAAAAACCAAAAAAAAAATTTCAAACATTTTTCAACAGCAAAAATTTATATGCAAACTGTCATTTTTTTTTCACAGTGTACTACTTTTTTTGTATCAGCATACCAAGCTTAACCCCAGAGGTATGTGCCCGTTATCGCGATTATTCTATTACCGCTGTGTTTAACTGGACGCGACGGTGACGTTACAAACGTGAGAGACGTTGTGATTAATTTTTTTGCAGTTATACTGGACGTCTTCAACGTTGTAAAACTAAAAAGTAAGCTATGGTAAAAAAAAACAACTTTCACTACTATTTTCAAATAAATTAAAAAAAATAAAAACGAAAAAATATTTAATTAATTTCTCTTCGAAACTCATGTTGAAATTATTTACAGAAAATAAAATTTTTGGATGTTTTTTTGTTTAAAACGGTTGGTACTAAGTTTTCTGTTTAAACTTTTTTTTTATTTATTCGGGCATTAAAATAGAATGCTTTGATTATCAACGTCCTTAATAAGGCTGTCACACTTCGGCTTTTTAATGGCTTTTTGAAAAAGCTATCATCGTTGTGGCTATTTCGTGGCTTTTTCCATACAAAAAAAAGAAAGAAAAGCTAGTGGCTTTTCAAAAAGCCACTAGAAAATCAGGGATCAAATAACAAATGAGCTCTGTGAGAAAAAAATAAACTAACAATTGCGTACTTTCAGGAAGTTGGCGGCAATTTTTTAAAAAAAACGAATAAAAAAACAAAAAAAATTCCCAAAAAAAAAGGAAAAAGATATGACAAAACGAGAAAAAAAAAGAAAAAAAACCAAAAAGTGCAAGTGTGAACGCATTTAAAAAAGCCGTCATGAGTAGTGGCTTTTTAGTTGTAGTGTGACTCGCTTATTATTACGTAAAAAGTTAAAATACATTTAACTTTTTACGTCGTCAACGTCGCGTCGTCAACGTCGCGTCGTCAACGTCAACGTCCAGTTAAACCGTCTCCATACACTTCCATACATTTAATATTTCTTACGTCTTTAGCGTCACGTCCGTCGCGACCGTCGCGTCCATTAAACAGAGCTATTAGGTTTAACTCTCCCAGCAGACAAGTTTTGTAAACAATTTAAAAAAAACCTTAGTATGATGGTAACGTAGTTTTCTTGCGGTACGTCTGACTATTGTCAATAGTGTCACTTTACTAAAACGTGCATTTTCTTTCATTATTTTCAAAGACGTCGTTCTTTCCCGATTTTTCTGTTTGAAAATATTAATATTTAATTAAATCAAAAAATAATTATTTAAAATAAAAATGAGACGTCCTAAGAAGGTAAATACACTTTTGATTTAAAAAAAATATACATTTCACCCGAAGCTAAAGCGTAATTTCTCGAATGCAAGTATGACTGTTGGAAAAGGAACTTAGGACTGACTGCATGGTTTTATTTTTGACAAACAAAACAACACTAATATTTTATTATTTACTTAACTAAGAATACATGCTAAGATTTATTTAATGTTACCTATTTTACTATTAAAAATTATTAAATATCCTTTCGAAGTAACAACTTTAAGGAAGCTTATCCCCTCAGCTTATTGCCTTGGATAGAATAGAAATATTGGATGAGAAATGTGGACTTGCTTTACAACACATCTAATCACAAATCACCTTTCGCTATTAAAATATTATTTACGGTTTCGACGGTGACCAAGGCGGTTGAATAAGCAAGGCACTCAACTTAGGTATACTTTTTTCATTTTAGTATGCATCTGGGGAAGCTGCACAATACATAACTCGAAAACAAGCGTTAAAGAAATTGCAATTAACATTAAATGATTTTCGAAGATTGTGCATCATTAAGGGAATTTATCCACGTGAACCAAAACATAGAAGACGCGCTCAGAAGGGTGCAACAGATATTAAGATTCTGTATCATGCCAAGGACATTAAATTTTTAATGCATGAACCAATTGTTTGGACATTAAGAAGTTATAAAATATTTGCAAAAAAATCGGGACGTGATCGTGCTATTAGAGATTTTCGTAATTTACAACGTCGACTAGCACAATATCCAGGTATGAAGTTATAAAAAACAATTAAGTATAGTTTAATAGTGCGCAAAGCCATATACCTCTACTTAATGGTTTTTCGTGGTAGGTTATAAAATTTATCAAAAAATTAAACGTAGGTATTGTACACCTACTATTTGCACGTAGATTAACCTAATTGTACGTAGGTACCTAGTTGAAAGCTTTTTTATCTGAATACAAAATTAATATTGTATGGGTAAAATAATTATTTTTTTGTAATAATGGTGTTCTTGACAGTGTAATAAAGCGGTTTTTTTTGAAAATAGGTATCCGATTAAGAGCCCGTTCCCAAACTGAGACTTTTTTAAATCGTAAAATAGGTATACCTTTTCTGCTAAAGAAAATTGCTTTTTTTCAGAAATGGAAATAGGATTGACATTTAATCTGTTCAATTTTTTGTTTTTTTTAAAAATGAGGTGCACTAAAAAGTACACCTATAAACTGAGTTTGTTATGGGAAATGCAGATTTTTAAAATATAATAAAATATCATTTCGGAACGATTTTTACGTCAAAAAATCTTGATTTGTAAAATAATTGTAAAATAACAGCTGTAAAATTGTGTCGTTCCAAAACTAGAAATTCTAGAAACTAAAATAATTTCTCAGTTTCTAAAAAAGTTTCAGTTTGGGAACGGGCTCTAAATGTTTTTATAAAATTTCGAATACTTGGAAATTATTTATTCGACTTCGTTTTGAAAAACAATTTTTAAAAATTTCATTAAACTTATTTTTATAATGTTATAAAACTTTTTAGAATCGTTTAAGAATAAGAATTAGTGCTCAAAATCTCCTGATAACTATTTTCGTTTTTTCAACTTGCAATTAGAAACCCAATCGAAACAATGGACAAAAATGGTTTTTACATCAAATTTTGACAAATCCAAATCAAAAATACCAAACCCTCTTAAAAAAATTTTATTCAAAAATGTTAATTGGTTTTGCTCTACTATATGTAACGTTTTTTTTGTATTTGTATTTCAGAAATGAAAATAGATCATATCGTCAAGGAACGATATCCAACTTTTATCGATGCAATCAAAGATTTGGATGACTGTTTAACACTTTTATTTTTGTTCAGCACATTCCCATCTATACACTTAATACCAAGGGAACAATCTGCATTATGTCGACGATTGACAATTGAATTTTTGCATTATTGCATTGCTGCCAAAATAATTCGGAAAGTTTTTATTTCAATTAAAGGATACTACTTTCAGGTAAATATGAGTAAACACATTTGAGGATTTAGAATAGATAATCGGAAAATAATTTCAATTTCATTCAATACTCTGCTTTTATTTAATAACTTATTTGTATAATCACGATTTATTATTAACTAATTTTTAGGTTGATGTGAAAGGACATAAAGTTACTTGGATTATTCCTCATTATTATCCATTCCGTCCTCATGCGAAATCTGAAGTAGATTTTAAGGTTATGTCTATATTCGTTGAATTTTACACAATTATGTTGGGTTTTGTTAATTTTCGATTATATCATTCTTTGAATTTGGCGTATCCACCAAAATTTCCAACCGGTTTTCAAGACAATGTAGAAATTTTAGGAAATGAACAATCATTTGTTTCTAACAGAATTGCAACATTAAATGTTGATCTATTACGAAATGATAAGACTATAATAGACGATGAGGAAGAAAATGAAATGGATTTAGAATTATTGGAACAAGATAATGATGGTAAAAAAATCGCTAAATATAAAAAAGAAGCCATGGAAGTTAAGAAATTGAAAGTGCTTTTCAAAGGTAATTGATTTTTTTATAATACAAAAATTATACTACGGCTATGTACGAACTTATATAGTAGTAGGTACTACAAGTTTTCAGAATTCGAATTTCTGAATAACTCTCAAAAGTTCTGCAGGGGAAATGAAAGTAATTCATTGTATTAAAATAAAAAACAAAAAATATCTAATCAAATTTATTTTATATTTTTAGGACTAAAATTCTTTATCAATCGTGAAGTTCCTAGAGAGCCACTAGTTTTTATTATAAGATCACTTGGCGGAACAGTATCTTGGGATAAAACAATTTTCTGTGGATCTACATTCGATGAGACAGATGAAAGTATAACACATCAGATTGTTGATCGACCTAGTTTAGAAAAACAATACATTTCAAGGGACTATGTTCAACCTCAATGGGTGTTTGATTGCCTTAATCAGAGACAACTGTTACCAACAAACAAATACTTTATTGGAGCTGTTTTACCTCCACATTTATCACCATTTGTGGATCCAAAACGCGATGATTATATACCACCCGAAGAAAAAGCTCTTCTGGATCCTTCTTTAATAGAAACACACGGTAAGTAAAATACTACAAATAAGAAGATAATTGCGCGGAAATAAACTATTTGCATCAAAATAACTTATTTTTTCCAAACAGAGCAAAGTAATGATGAGGAAGTTTCTTCAGATAATGATGATGAAAAAGATGATAATGTTGATGTTAATTTAGATGAACAATTAGAGAGTTTATATCAACAAGAAATAGACGAAAATATTGAAAATGAAAGTGATAATAACGAAGATGATGATAATGATGAAGAAAATGAACAGAATAAACGAGATAAAGAAGTATAATTCCTTTTTTTTATTTTGTCCCAGTTGTTTCAGTACAACATAATTAAAAAAATTATGACCAAACTAGAAAATGCATATATGTAAATTTGATATCCCTTATTATTAATTTGACAAGGTGTTCCTTTTTATCTATTTTCGAATTTAAAATAAGCGTTAGATCAATTTTAATATCAATAAATTAAGTTCAACTTTTGAAAAAAAAAGAATAAAAAAAAATATTTATGGCGTAATTTAAGTAAAAACTTGAATTTTTTCGAGAATATCAGGAGAATAAGTTGAAAAAAAAACTCGAAGAGATGAAAAATAATGACGAGTTTCATAACAAATATTTAAATGCTTTATATACAGATCTACATAATTACTAATAAAATATTGTTTTTGTGTTCATAATAAATATAGTTTTATATTAGTCTGGGGATATTTTCGGTTTCAATGTAATATCATTACTTGTATTATCAAAAAAATGTTGAATTTAATTAATCCTAATATATTTTTTTTTATTTTCAGAAAGAACAAATGGCTGTACAGCCTGGAGTTGTTCATAAAGAAAGCAAACATGCTGAACGTAGAAATGAAGTGGAAGAACATCGATTACAAGCTCGCATGGTTAAGCCAAGACATCGTCAACTTTTTAGAAAACTCATTCGGGAAAAACAAGAGAAACAAACATCACAATGGTTATTAAAAAAGAAACGGCGTACTATTGATGCTAAGGACAAGGAGGATAAGAAAATTAAGAAAAAAAGCAAAAAGAAAGCTCTAAGTCGATTTTAATGATTCTAATGAACACTGATAACGAAATACCTTTCATGCGTTCTAAGCTTAACAAAATCAAAATGTTTTTTTAAATTGTTTGTGAATGAATGCTGAAATAAACTTTTGATTTTTGATAGTAAATTATTGTTTTTCTACTATGTATTTGTATCTTCGAAACCAAAATTTTATTGATTACACTTTATTTTTATTTTTTCGTTTATAATTATACAACAGACTAATATAACTCCAAACAGACTAACAAAGTTGAATATTTTTCGGGTCAAAAAATAATGTATTTTCATAGTAATTGTGTTCATACTCAAAATAAATTTATTCTCTTTTGCGTTTTTATTTTATTTTAAAAAAATTAAATGTGATGTTGAATATCAAATGAATAACAAAAAAAAAACACATTAAATCTTTATGTATTCTTAAGGAACTGTTTTTTTTTTTGTATTTTATTGGGTAAAAAATCCACGATTATTTTATTCATAATTGAAACTATGTTATGTTTATTTCAATGTTTGGATTTTTTACCTAATAAAATATAAAAAAAAATGTAACTAAAACTTTTCTTTGAATGTACATGTAGATACTATAAAATATGGAACATTATTTTGCAGTCTAATTGCTATTATAATATGATTGATTCATTTATGATTATTATAAATACATAATAAGGTTCCAAGTTCTCTCCCCTGTAGTACTGCTTCATTGACATAAATATCTTCTGCGTTTTTTTTTATTTGCGTTACTATTATTTTTATTTAATATTATTTTTATAATTATATATATTTTTAATATTATTTTTATTTTCCATTTTTTCTTTAAATTAAAAAAATTCACTTTTTTTTTTTAAATTACAAAAAATTAAGATTTTATTTTACAAAGAATTTTTTTTTAATTTTACAAAGAATTTTTTTTTAATTTCAAACCAAACCATCTTTTATAAGTGTGTCACCCCATTCGCCAACCTATTTTCAAACCAAGAAATTCATGGTTGCTAACCTGAAGTGTAGCGAAGTTATTAAGGTAATTTTCAAACCATGATGTTCTTTACTTCTAACTCCGTATATTTTAAATTTGTGTACAATTATTTTTCTGTTTATGGTTTCAAAAGTTCTTTTGAAGTCTAGAAACACAACCATTAGGAATTTGTTATCAGATATGCGGTTTCCAATGAATGCTTACTTCTAAATTCGGATAGCTGTTTTATGAGGGCATATTTTTCAACATATTGTTGTAATTGATTTTTTACAGCTTTTTCTATATAGTATAATTTCTAGCAATAATGGCATCATATTTATTTGTCTAAATTCATCAATTTTCTTTATATCCTTATATTTTTCTACTGGTATGTGGTATCACCATCGATTGTTTCCATGTACTTGGACCAATACATGAACTTAATAACGAATTTATTAAATTTATTAATACTGGTCCAATCCGTTGAAAATTATCAGTAATCATATCTTTTTTCATAAAATCTGTGTCGTATTATAATTACGTAGATTTTTACAATTTGTTTAAGTAAATCGTATGTTATGCTTTTGAATGTGAACGTTGTTGTCGCTTGCTCAATCTTGGAGCTAGCAAATGTTTCATGTTCTATTTAATTAATAATTTTAAGTCTACAATAAAAAAAAAAAAATGTCATAATTTTTTTCCCACCCTTTTGCTCTAATAAATGTTTTTTTTACAATGTAATGAATTAAAATACTCCCCAGTGGGTAATATTAATATTGATTTAAGTTGCAAAGGCAAATCCTGTAGCTCTTAAGTAGTAATTGATTGTAAATAAGCTCAAATGTAATCATGGTGAATAAAGAAAAAGTAAAAGTAATTAATAATTTTGTCAACACTATTAATGCAATATTTGTTGAATTCATTTGTTATATTTTCATCTCCTTTAAAAACTTTTTTTTTCCGTTGTTATTATTTCTTTTGGTAAAACTTTTTTAATGGGCATGTGATCGGTAAATTGTATTTACAATCGCAAATTTAGCTCAGTAAATGGTATATTACATGCGTCAATACACATGTAATTATTTAATTAAGTAAATTTTATTTACATTCTCCGTATTAAGTAAATTTTATTTACATTCTCTGTATTAAGTAAATTTTATTAACTTTCTTCATTTTAAACTATTGTTTATTTTTTGCATTGCAAATGTATTGATTGCAACTACCTCTCACATGCACATTAAAACAGTATACAAAACATGTTAATAAAATTTGTTATACAGCTCGTTGTGTATATACACAAAAACACATGACACTTTTGTCAATATTATATCACTCGACTAACGGTCTCGTGATATAAGTATTGACTCGTGTCTATGGTTTTTGTATAAACACAACTCGTTGTAATAACAAATTTTCTTAACATGTATTGTAATCTACTATTTTTATCAAAAATTACTTCTTTTAGTGCTGCATACCTTTTGTATTTTTAGCGCCTTTTTATTACATTTTTATATTTCTGTGTTCAAAAGCCAGAACGTCTTATCTGCGAAATCTTTGTTTTGAGTTAGAGCGGAATAAAACTTTTTTTTTAAATTACAAAAAATGTATTTGTTAAAAAATTGTAATTTGTTTAGAAAAGTTTTGAGAACAAATTTGGTTTCAGTTTTTTGTTTATAAATTATCAAATTTTAGTTTAAACTTCTGTTATTTGAATAAGAAGCAAATAAGACATTTTTCATAGTAAACTTAATATTATTTTCCAAAAGTACAATAAAAAAAAATTTTAGTTAGGACGTTTGTCCAATGTCTATAACTTCTTAACGGATTGTCATAGAAGAAAAAGGGTAAGGATGAAAATAAACTACATAAATAAAGAAGGAACTTTATAATATTATCTCAATATTGTCTCGTGATATATTAATAACGAATTTTCATAACATTTATTGCAATCTACTATTATTACTTTATTTTTTTAATTTATCTAATTTTGCGTTGTACCACATATTCGAATTATTTATCCCGAAAAGTTTTCGTATTATAAATTTTTCCTTTATTGTAATAAGTTTTTCATTTAATTTACTTGGTTTTTCATTGACATTATTTATTTGAATAATTTCCCTAATGTTTTACTATTTGTAATGATTTGTTTTTTTCATGTCTAGTATCTAAATTTATTTTAACTTCAATTGTATCATGATCACTTATTTTATTATTATTCATTATTTTCGCTGTTATATTTATATCTATTTACTAAAAGTAAATTTTGTACCTACATCATTTTTATTTCAGACTTTTTCTTAATTATAATAAGGGTTCGAAAGTAAGACTTATTTTTATTTTCATAAAACTTCTACTCAAAGTAAAGAGTAAAAAAAAAAAAACAAATTAATTTTTGAGTAATTAAAAAATTGAAAAAAATAAATACTTAATTTTTGAGTAAAGAGTATTTGAAAAATTTGAAATACTCTTTACTCAAGTTTTATTTTTTTAATATTTTTCAAATACTCTTTAGTTGAGTATCATTTTTAAAATTTTTTTGAAATACTCTTTTTTTTTCATTTTTTTTAAATATTCAATAAGCAGAAAATTTCTTATTTTTTGGACAAAATTCAAAAAATAAAATTTAACAAAAAGATTTTTATTTTTTACTTTGGAAAAGAGTACTTAAAAAAAGAGTTTTATTTTTTACTCAAAAAAAAAACTACTTACAAAAACAGTATTTGGAAAATTATTAAAAAATAATACTCTTTTTTTAAGTGCTCTTTTTTTGAGTAAAAAATAAAACTTAAAAAAATAGTACCTATTATTTTTTGACTAAAAAGTAAAACTTTTTTTTAAGAGTTATTTTCAGAGTAATTGAAAAAATTAAGTATTTCATTCGGTCATTTTTATTTCAGACTTTTTCTTAATTGTAATTGCAAGAAATAGCTTAGTTCAACCATTCAAACTTATTTCTATTTTAAAATATTTACATTACATTTCGTATAAAAAATAACTAGACCAATGTACCATATTTACTATCTCAAAGTACAAAAAAACAAATTTATTTAATTACAATATAGGATATATGTTCATATAATAAACATTATCAAGATGAAATGTATGCATTTAAACTTAATGCATTATCAATAAAATTATGTTCAATCAACACCGACATAAATTAGAAGGCCCCTCTGTACAAAAAGAACAAAGCATCTCGTAGGCATAAAAATTATGATAAATGTATGAAACTATTATTAAAAAGAAAAAAAAACATAATTTAATTATTAAATTCTATTTATTACGTAATTATTATTAATTTTCACTGAAACAAAAACGATTGCATTGAATACAAATATAAAGGCTTTAATTTTAAATTTTTCAATAATTATTTTAATACAAAATGCATTTGTTAGGATTCTCATCTCTTCGAGACTTTGTTTTTTTTTGCCTAGAGGATGTCAGTGATGGTCCAATCATATTCATATATCTTAATTAAAAATTCACTTCAATTTGAAGTAGCTGGTATTGAGCTCTCACATTTGTTTTATGCACATGCTTTCACCTGGCTAAAGAAGGGTTCAAATTGACGAAACTTTCGTACTCAAAATTATCTTTGGTTTCATTTATGTAACATTTCTAGTAGTATATCAATTTTCACAGAGACGCAGATTAGATAAATAACACCTTTTCTATTCTTTGATCAAGAACAAATATTTTGGTCAAAAGCCCCATAATAATTGAATCACACTATAATTAGATATTAAAATCTGTTATCGATGTTTATTATAATTGGTCGATTTCTAATAAGAATAAAATATCACTGTCTCTCTTCCCATTTTATTTTAAATTAATTTTTATATCAAGGTCTTCTGCTCAAAATTTCGTATCCGTTCCAATAAGGTAGGGGAAAGGGGGGAGATTCGGACAGTGTACACATTCAGACATGGCCTATAACTCACAAAATATTTGTCGCATCTAATTTTGGTATTTTAGACATATTATCAGATGCTCATTTTCTCACTTCATAAAAAATTTGAATTAGTTGTGGTTTGTGGTTTGACATGTGCGGTGAATGTTATGTTTTCGGCTTGTCAAAGTAACTTTTTTAAAATTTATTAAACAGTGATCCACTTCGAAAAAAAAAAT